>CM035220.1:17271685-17283549 GCA_020233015.1 Callinectes sapidus | reverse complement strand
TTTTTTTTTCAAAATTGCATAAATTATCCTCTTTTCAGCGTTTTTAGTATAATATAAAAACTCACTTTTGGAGGTAAAAACATACTTTTATTTTCTAAGGGAAGATGGATTTCTCATAAAAATATTGTAAAACCCTTAAAAACGTTGAAAAATGGATAATGCAAATCGCATAAGTTATACTTGTAAAAGGAGGTTTTGCGTAAATTGCAGTTAATACTCTTAAAACTGAAAAAAAACTAATTTTCGAAATTTTAGATAAAATAAATATACTGAGTTTTTCAGTAATTTTCTTTTATTTTTCATGTTTTAATTAAATACAAGACCAATGCACTATATATTTTTTTCTCTTTAAAGTTACATAAACTACCCTATTTAAACCTTTTTTTTTGTTTTAACAACATTTTGAAGAAAATCCCTTTTTCATGTTACATAAAATGTAATACAAGCCATTTCTATGAAAAAAATATATATATTTCATTTAGAAGAAGGATTTTTCAGTTTTTTTTCTTTACATTACCATGTTTTGATTGAAAATGACGGAAAAAACAAGAAATATATTAACTTTTTATTGCAATTCACTTTTTTCTCTCAAAATGGCATAAATTATACCCTTTTCAGCGTTTTTAAGAGAATTAACATCTCATATAAGAAACCCTATCTTTTTTTAGTTCAGAAGAAACAAATATATGCCATTACACGAAAAAAGTTCCTTTCCCGGAAAAAGTAGATTTTTCGATGATTTTCTGCCTATTTCATTGTTTTCATAAAAAATAAAAGAAAAACAATGAATATTGCAACAAAGTAATTTTTTCTCAAAAATTTCATAAATGACGTCTTTTTCAACGTTATTAGGAATATTAAAGTCATTTTACACAAAACCTTCTTTTAAAAGTATAATATATGCAATTTGTATAAAGATTAAAAATATTGCCTAAAAAGTTACCTTTTCAATGTTTTTATCTTATTTTCATTTGTTGGTGGAAGAAAACCAATAAATACATTCTTCTTTCGGACAATATTTCTTTTCTCTAAAATTGCACTAACTACCCATTTTTATGTTTTTATCCTTATATTACGAGATATATATTTTTTTCTCTAAAACTGCATAAATGACCCTTTTTTCAATGTTTTTCAGAGATTTAGAAAAAAAGGATGTTTTTTACATCCAAAAGTGAGGTTTTCAGTAATTTCTTTTAATATTCATGTTTTAATTAAAAACAAGACCAATACACTATATATTTTTTTCTCTTTAAAGTTACATAAACTACCTATTTAAACCTTTTTATTGGTTTTAATAACATTTTGAAGCAAATCCCTTTTTCATGTTTTATAAATTTTAATACAAGCCATTTCAACGAAAAAAATATATTTGTCTTAGATAAAAGATTTTTCAGTGTTTTTCTTTTCATTTCCATGTTTTGATTGTAAATTAAGGTAAAAGCAAGAAATACATTAACTTTTTATTGCAATTCATTTTTTTTCTTTCAAAATTGCATAAATTATCCCCTTTTCAGCGTTTTTAGGAGTATAATATAGAAGTATAATATATGCAATTAGTATAAAGACAAAATTTTTGCCTAAAAAGTGACTTTTTCAATATTTTTATCTCATTTTCATTTCTTGGTTGAAGAAAACCAAAAAATACATTCTTTTATCGAACAATATTTCTTTTCTAGAAAATTGCACAAACTACCCATTTTAATGTTTTTTCCTTATTTTACGATAATATATTTTTTTTTTTATCTAAAACTGCATAAATGACCATTTTTCCAATGTTTTTCACAGATTTAGAAAAAAAGTATATTTTGCCATCCAAAAGTGAGTTTTTCAATAATTTTCTTTTAATTTTCATGTTTTAATAAAAAACAAGTCACTATATATTTTTTTCTCTTTAAAGTTACATAAACTACGCTAATTAAACCTTTTTATTGGTTTTACCAACATTTAGAAGAAAATCCCTTTTCCATGTTACATAAAATGTAATACAAACCATTTCAATGTTATTAAAATTGCATATATTATACTTGTAAAGTGGGTTTTGTTTAAAATGGTGTTAATACTCCTAACAACGTTGAAAAACACGTCATTTATTACTTTTTTCAGAAAAAGTATATTGTCGCAATATTGAGTTATTTACTTTATTATTTTTTTTTTTTTTATGTAAACAATTAAATAAGCAGAAAATCATCGAAAAATTCACTTTTTCGGTGAAAAGGAACTTTTTTCTTGAAATGGCATATATTTCTTTTTTCTTTACTAAATAAAAGATGGTATTTTTAAGATAAGATATTAATTCTTTTAAAAACGCTGGAAAGGGGATAATTTATGCAATTTTGAGAGAAAAAAAATGAATTGCCATAAAAAGTTAATATATTTCTTGCATTTTCCTTCATTTTCAATCAAAACATGGAAATAAAAAGAAAAAAACACTGAGAAATCCTTTTTCTAAAAGATATATATATATTTTTTTCCTTGAAATGGCTTGTATTACTTTTAATGTAACATTAAAAAGGGATTTTCTTCAAAATGTTGTTAAAACCAATAAAAAGGTTTAAATAGGGTAGTTTGTGTATTTTTAAAGAGAAAAATAATACGTTATAGCGAATTGTTCATGTTTTTAATTAAAACATGGAAATTCAAAGAAAATTACTGAAAATTCACTTGTGGAGGTAAAAACATATTTTTTTTACTAAGGGAAGGTGGATTTGTCATAAAAATATTGTAAAACACTTAAAAACGTTGAAAAATGGATAATTCAAATCGCATATGTTAAACTTGTAAAAGGGGGTTTTGTGTAAAATGCCGTTAATACTATTAAAAACTGAAAAAACCTAATTCATGAAATTTTATATATAAAAAAAGTATATTGTAATACGAAAAAGTTGTTTTCTACAAAATATTTTTAAAAGTCCAAAAAGGTTGAAAATGGGTACTTGGTACAGTTTCAGAGAAAGAAAATGTATATAGTGTTTATTTCCTTGTTTTTAATCAAAACATTTATATCAATAGGAAATTATTAAAAAATGGCTTTTGGTGTAAAATCATATTTTTTCGTAAAAGAGATAGTTTTCCCTGAAAATTTGTAAATCCCCCAAAAATATTGAAAAAAGGGTCATTTATGCAGTTTTAGAGAAAAAAAATATATTATCGTAAAATAAGGATAATAGCATAAAAGTAGGTAATTTGTCCAATTTTAGAGAAAAAAAATATTGTCGAGAAAAAGAATGTATATATTTTTTTTTTTTTCCACCAAAAAATGAAAATAAGAAAAAAACATTGAAAAAGTCACTTTTTAGGCAGAATTTTCTTGTTTATTCAAATTGCATATATTATACTTGTAAAAGGGGGGTTTGTTTAAAATGTCGTTAATACTCCTAAAAACGTTGAAAAACACGTCATTTATGATTTTTTTTTTCAGATAAAGTATATTGCCGCAATATTCAGTGTTTTTTTTTATGGAAACATTGAAATAAGCACCGAAGAAGTAAATTTTTCGATGATTTTCTGTTTATTTTATTGTTTTCATAAGAAATAAACAAAAAACAATGAATATTGCGACAATACATATACTTTTTTCTCAAAAATTTCATAAATGACGTGCTTTTCATCGTTTTTAGTATTATTAACGGCATTTTACACAAAACCCCCTTTTAAAAGTATAATATATGCTATTTGTATAAACACAAAATTTCTGCCTAAAAAGAGACTTTTTGAATGTTTTTATCTTATTTTTATTTGTTGGTGAAAGAAAACAAAAATATACATTCTTTTTTCGGAAAACATTTCTTTTTCTCTAAAATTGCACAAACTACCCATTTTTATGTTTTTATCCTTATATTACGGAAATATTTTTTTTTCTCTAAAACTGCATAAATGACCCCTTCTTCAATGTTTTTCAGAGATTTAGAAAAACAAGTATGTTTTTACATCCTAGAGTGAGTTTTTCAGTAGTTTTCTTTTAATTCTCATGTTTTGATTAAAAACAAGACCAATGCACTAAATATTTTTTTCTCGTTAAAGTTACATAAACTACCCTATTTAAACCTTTTTATTGATTTTAACAACATTTTGAAGAAAATCCCTTTTTCATGTTACATAAAATGTAATACAAGCCATTTCAATGAAAAAAAATATATATTTCATTTAGAGAAAGGATTTTTCAGTGTTTTTTCTTTATATTACCATGTTTTTATTGAAAATGACGGAAAAAGCAAGAAATATATTAACTTTTTATTGCAATTCACTTTTTTTCTCTCAAAATAGCATAAATTATCCCCTTTTCAGCGTTTTTAAGAGAATTAACATCTCATCTAAGAACCCCTATTTTTTTTTTAGTTCAGAAGAAAGAAATATATGCCATTACACGAAAAAAGTTCCTTTCCACCGAAAAAGTAGATTTTTCGATGATTTTGTGTTTATTTCATTGTTTTTATAAAAAAATAAAGAAAAAACAATGAACATTGTGACAATGTAATTTTTTCTCAAAATTTTTATAAATGACGTCTTTTTCAACGTTATTGGGAATATTAACGGAATTTTACACAAAACCACCTTTTACAAGTATAATATATGCAATTTTTATAAAGACAAAATTTTTGCCTAAAAAGTGACTTTTTCAATGTTTTTCTCTTATTTTCATTTGTTGGTGGAAAAAAACCAAAAAATACATTCTTCTTTCGGACAATATTTCTTTTCTCTAAAATTGCACTAACTACCCATTTTTATGTTTTTATCCTTATATTACGAGAATATATTTTTTTCTCTAAAATAATACTCCTAATACTCCTAAAAACGTTGAAAAACACGTCATTTATGAATTTTTTCAGAAAAATTATATTGTCGCAATATTCACTTTTTTTTTTATGTAAACAATGAAATAAGCAGAAAATCATCGAAAAATTCCCTTTTTCGCTGAAAAGGAACTTTTTTCTTTGAAATATTTCTTTTTTCTGAACTAAATAAAAGATAATATTTCTAAGATAAGATATTAATTCTTCTAAAAACGATGGAAACGGGATAATTTATGCAATTTTGAGAGAAAAAAATGAATTGCCATAAAATGTTAATATATTTCTTGCATTTTCCTTTATTTTCAATCAAAACATGGAAATAAAAAGAAAAAAAAACACTGAAAAATTCTTTTTCTAGGGGAAATATTTTTTTTTTCTTTGAAATGGCTTCTATTACTTTTAATGTAACATTAAAAAGCGATTTTCTTCAAAATGTTGTTAAAACCAATGAAATGGTTTAAATAGGGTAGTTTGTGTATTTTTAAAGATAAAAACAATACGTTATAGCGTATTGTTCTTGTTTTTAATTAAAACATGGAAATTCAAAGAAAATTACTGAAAATTCACTTCTGGAGGTAAAAACTTATTTTTTTTTACTAAGGGAAGATGGATTTGTCATAAAAATATTATAAAACCCTTAAAAACATTGAAAAATGGATAATTCAAATCGCATATGTTAAACTTGTAAAAAGGGGATTTGTGTAAAATGCCGTTAATACTATTAAAAACTGTAAAAAAAACCTAAATTATGAAATATATTCTCGTAAAATAAGAAAAAAAAACATTAAAATGAGTAGTTTGTGCAGTTTTACAGAAAATAATATTGTCTGATAAAAGAATGTATTTTTTGGTTTTCTTCAAGCAACAAATGAAAATGAGATAAAAACATGGAAAAAGTCACTTTTTAGTCAAAAATTTTGTCTTTATACAAATTGCATATATTATACTTGTAAAAGGGGGATTTGTGTAAAATGCCGTTAATACTCCAAAAAACGTTGAAAAACACGTCATTTATGAAATTTTTGAGAAGTTATATTGTCGCAATATTCATTGTTTTTTGTTTATTTCTTATGAAAACAATGAAATAAGCAGAAAATCACCGAAAAATCTACATCTTCGGTGCTTATTTCAATGTTTTCATAAAAAAAAAAGAAAACTGAATATTGCGACAATATACTTTTCTGAAAAAAATCATAAATGACGTGTTTTTCAACGTTTTTAAAAGTATTAACGATATTTTAAACAAAACCCCCTTTTACAAGTATGATATATTCAATTTGAATAAACAAGAAAATTCTGCCTAAAAAGTGACTTTTTCAATGTTTTTTTTCTTATATTTATTTTTTGGTGGGAAAAACCAAAAATATATATTCTTTTTTCCGACAATATTTTTTTTTCTCTAAAATTGAACAAATTACCTACTTTTATGCTTTTATCCTTATTTTACGATGATATATATTTTTTTCTCTAAAGCTGCATAAATGACCCTTTTTTACAATGTTTTTCGGAGATTTACAAATTTTCAAGAAAAACCGTCTCTTTTACGAAAAAAAATATGATTTTACATAAAAAGTCTTTTTTTTAGTAATTTTCTATTGATTTCAATGTTTTGATTAAAAAGAAGAAAATAAACACTATATACATTTTCTTTTTCTGAAACTGTACAAAGTACCCATTTTTAACCTTTTAGGACATTTAAAAATATTTTCTAGAAAACAACTTTTTCATGTTACAATATATTTTTTTTATCTAAAATTTCGAAAATTAGGTTTTTTTCAGTTTTAGGAGTATTAACGGCATTTTACACAAAACCTCCTTTTAAAAGTATAACTTATGCGATTTGAATTATCCATTTTTCAACGTTTTTAAGTGTTTTACAATATTTTTATGACAAATCCATTTTCCCGTAGAAAAAAAAGTATGTTTTTACCTCCAAAAGTGAGTTTTTCAGTAATTTTCTTTGAATTTCCATGTTTTAATTAAAAACATGGACAATACGCTATAGCGTATTGTTTTTCCTTTTAAAGTTATATAAACTACCCTATTTAAACCTTTTTATTGGTTTTAACAACATTTTGGAGAAAATCCCTTTTTAATGTTACATTAAAAGTAATGCAAGCCATTTCAAGGAAAAAAATATATACATATTTTTTTAGAAAAAGGATTTCTGTTTTTTTTCTTTTCATTTCCATGTTTTGATTGAAAATGAAGGAAAAAGCAAGAAATATATAGACTTTTTATTGCAATTCATTTTTTTCTCTCAAAATTGCATAAATTATCTCTTTTCCAGCGTTTTTAGGAGAATTAACATATTATCATAGAAAGACCATCTTTTATTTAATTCAGAAAAAAGGAATATATGCCATTTCACGAAAAAAAATTCATTTTCACCGAAAAAGTGAATTTTTCGATGATTTTCTGCTTATTTCATTGTTTCCATGAAAAAAAAAAAACACCGAATGTTGCGACCATATACTTTTTCTGAAAAAGATTTAAAAAAGACTGGTTTTTTAACGTTTTTAGGAGTATTAACGCCATTTTAAATAAAACCCCTTTTTACAAGTATAATATATGCTATTTGAATAAAGAAGAAAATTCTACCTAAAAATTGACTTTTTCAATGTTTTTTTCTAATTTTTATTTATTGGTGAAAGAAAACCAAAAAAATACATTCTTTTTCTCGACAATACTTTTTTTCTCTAAAAATGCACAAATTACCCATTTTTATGCTTTTATCCTTGTTTTACGATAATATATATTTTTTCTCTAAAACTGCATAAATGACCGTTTTTTCAATGTTTTTCAGAGATTTATAACTTTTCAAAGAAAACCATCTCTTTTACGAAAAATATGATTTTATACCTAAAGTCATTTTTTAATAATTTTCTATTGATTTAAATGTTTGAATTAAAAACAAAAAAAATAAACACTATATACAATTTCTTTCTCTTAAACTGTACCAAGTACCCATTTTCAACCTTTTTGGACGTTTAAAAACATTTTGTAGAAAACAACTTTTTCGTATTACAATATACTTTTTTTATATAAAATTAATAAATTAGTTTTTTTTCAGTTTTTAATAGTATTAACGGCATTTTACACAAAACCCCTTTTTACAAGTTTAACATATGCAATTTGAGTTATCCATTTTTCAACGTTTTTAAGAGTTTTATAATATTTTTATGACAAATCCATCTTCCTTTAGTAAAAAAAAATATGTTTTTACCTCCAGAAGTGAATTTTCAGTAATTTTCCTTGAA
The DNA here is from genome assembly GCA_020233015.1 of Callinectes sapidus. Taxonomy (NCBI): domain Eukaryota; kingdom Metazoa; phylum Arthropoda; class Malacostraca; order Decapoda; family Portunidae; genus Callinectes; species Callinectes sapidus. The sequence goes on along the minus strand of CM035220.1, from coordinate 17,275,499 downwards.
TTTCCTTGTTTTAATTAAAAACATGAACAATACGCTATAACGTATTGTTTTTCTCTTAAAAAATACACAAACTACCCTATTTAAACCCTTTTATTGGTTTTAACAACATTTTGAAGAAAATCCCTTTTTAATGTTACATGAAAAATATTACAAGCCATTTCAAGGAAAGAAATATATATTTCTTTTAGAAAAAGTATTTTTTAGTGTTTTTTCTTTTTATTTCCATGTTTTGATTGAAAATGAAGGAAAATGCAAGAAATATATTAACTTTTTATGGGAATTCATTTTTTTCTCTCAAAATTGCATAAACTATCCTCTTTCAAGCGTTTTTAGAAGAATTACTATCTTATCTTAGAAATACCATCTTTTATTTAGTTCAGAAAAAATAAATATATGCCATTTTAAAAAAAAAGTTCCTTTTTACCGAAAAAGTGAATTTTTCAATGATTTTCTGCTTATTTCATTGTTTACTTATAAAAATATAAAAAAAACTGAATATTGCAACAATATACTTTTTCTGAAAAAATTCATAAATGACGTGTTTTTCAAAGTTTTTAGGAGTATTAACGCCATTTTAAACAAAACCCACTTTACAAGTATGCAATTTCACGAAAAAAGTTTCTTTTCACCGAAAAAGTTAATTTTGTGATGATTTTATGCTTATTTCATTGTTTTCATAAATCAATAAACAGAAAAAACACTGAATATTGCCACAATATAATTTTTTTCTGAAAAAAAATATAAATGAAGTGTTTTTCAACGTTTTTAGGAGTATTATTGGCATTTTAAACAAAACCCCCTTTTACATGTATAATATATGCAATTTGAATAAAGAAGAAAATTCTGCCTAAAAAGTGACTTTTTCAAGGTTTTTTTCATATTTTCATTTGTTGGTGGAAGAAAACCAAAAAAATACATTCTATATCTCGACAATATTTTTTTTCTCTAAAATTGCACAAATTACCTATTTTTATGCTTTTATCCTTATTTTACGACAATATATTTATTTTTCTCTAAAACAGAATAAATGACCCTTTTTTCAATGTTTTTCGGAGATTTACTACTTTTAAAGGAAAACCATCTCTTTGACGAAAAAAAATATGATTTTACACCAAAAGTCACTTCTTTTAATGATTTTCTATTGAATTCAATGTTTTGATTAAAAACAAGAAAATAAGCACTATATACATTTTCTTTCTCTGAAACTGTACAAAGTATCCATTTTTAACCTTTTTGGACGTTTAAACACATTTTGTAGAAAACAACTTTGTCATGTTACAATATACTTTTTCTATGTAAAATTCCATAAATTACGTTTTTTTCAGTTTTTAAGAGTATTAACGGCATTTTACATAAAACCTCCTTTTACAAGTATAACATATGCGATTTGAATTATCATTTTTTCAACGTTTTTAAGGGTTTTACAATGATTTTATGTCAAATCCATCTTCCCTTAGAAAATAAAAGTATGTTTTTACATCCAAAAGTGAGTTTTTCAGTAATTTTCTTTGAATTTTCATGTTTTAATTAAGAATATGAACAATACACTATAGCGTATTGTTTTTCTCTTTAAAGTTACATAAACTACCCTATTTAAACCTTTTTATTTGTTTTAACAACATTTTGAAGAAAATCTCGTTTTCATGTTACATAAAATGTAATACAAGCCATTTCAATGAAAAAATATATATTTCTTTAAGAAAAAGGATTTTTCAGTGTTTTTTCCTTTCATTTCCATGTTTTGAATGAAAATGAATGAAAAAGCAAGAAATATATTTAATTTTTCATGGCAATTAATTTTTTTCTCTCAAAATTGAATAAATTATCCCGTTTCCAGCGTTTCTTGGAGAATTAACATCTTATCTAAGAAAGACCATCTTTATTTTAGTTCAGAAAAAAGGAATATATGCAATTTCACGAAAAAAGTTTCTTTTCACCGAAAAAGTTAATTTTTTGATGATTTTCTGCGTATTTCATTGTTTTCATCAAACAATAAACAAAAAACACTGAATATTGCCACAATATACTTTTTTTCTGAAAAAAATAATAAATGACTCGAGAAAAGAAGGTTTTTTTTTTTTTCCACGAACAAATGAAAATAAGTATAAAACATTGAAACAGTAACTTTTTAGGCAGATTTTTCTACTTTATTCAAATTGCATATATTTTACTTTTAAAAGGGGTTTTGTTTAAAATGGCGTTAATACTCCTAAAAACGTTGAAAAACACGTCATTGATGATTTTTTTCAGAAAAAGTATATTGTCGCATACATATACAGTGTTTTTTGTTTATTTTTTCATGAAGACAATAAAATAAGCAGAAAATCATCGAAACTTTCACTTTTTCGGTGAAAAGGAACTTTTTTCGTGAAATGGCATATATTCCTTTTTTCTAAAATAATTAAAAGATTGTTTTTGTAAGATGAGATGTTAGTTCTCCTAAAAACGCTAGAAAGGGGACAATTTATGCAATTTTGAGAGAAAAAAATGAATTGCAATAAAAGTTAATATATTTCTTGCTTTTTCCTTCATTTTCAAGCAAAACATTTAAATGAAAAGAAAAAACACTGAAAAATCTATTTTCTAAAAAATATATATTTTTTCCCTTGAAATGGCTTGTATTACATTTAATGTAACATGATAAAGGGATTTTCTTCAAAGTGAAATTCAAAGAAAATTACTGAAAAACGCACTTTTGGAGGTAAAAACATAATTTTTTTTCCAAGGTAAGATGGATTTGTCATAAAAATATTGTAAAACTCTTACAAACGTTGCAAAATTTATCATTCAAATCGCATATGTTATACTTGTAAAAGGGGGTTTCGTGTAAAATGCCGTTAATACTCTTCAAAACTGAAGAAAACATAGTTTATGAAATTTTAGATAAAAAAAATGTATATTGTAACATGAAAAAGTTATTTTTTATAAAATATTTTTTAACATCCAAAAAGGTTAAAAATGCCTACTTTGTACAGTTTCAGAGAAGGAAAATGTATATTGTGTTTATTTTCTTGTTTATAATCAAAACATTAAAATCAATAGAAAATTATCAAAAATTACTTTTGATGTAAAATCATATATTTTTTTTCTAAAAGAGATGGTTTTCTTTGAAAAGTTGCAAATATCTGAAAAACATTGAAAAAAGGGTCATTTATGGAGTTTTAGAGAAAAAAATATATATTATCGTAAAACAAGGATAAAAGCATAAAAATGGGTAATTTTTGCAATTTTAGAGAAAAAAAGTATTGTCGAGAAAAAGAATGTATTTTTTTGGTTTTCTTCCACCAATAAATAAAAATAAGAAAAAAACATTGACAAAGTCTGTTTTTAGGTAGAATTTTATTCTTTATTCAAATTGCATATATTATACTTGTAAAAAGGGGTTTTATTTGAAATGGCGTTAATACTCATAAAAACGTTGAAAAACCCGTCTTTTTTATATTTTTTTCAGAAAAAGTATATGGTCGCAACATTCGGTGTTTTTTGTTTATTTTTTCATGGAAACAATGAAATAAGCAGAAAATCATCGAAAAATTAACTTTTTCGGTGAAAATAAACTTTTTTTCGTGAAATGGCATATATTCCTTTTTACTGAATTAAATAAAAGATGGTCTCTCTATGATAATATGTTAATTCTCCTAAAAACGCTGGAAAAGGGATAATTTATGCAATTTTGAGAGAAAAAAATGAATTGCAATAAAAAGTTGATATATTTCTTGCTTTTTCCTTTGTTTTCAATCAAAACATGGAAATGAAAAGAAAAAACACAGAAATCCTTTCTCTAAAGAAATATATATATTTTTTTCCTTGAAAT
>CM035220.1:17183425-17194447 GCA_020233015.1 Callinectes sapidus | reverse complement strand
ACAATACGCTATAGTGTATTGTTCTTATTTTTAATTAAAACATGGAAATTCAAAGAAAATTACTGAAAAAGTCACTTTTGGATGTAAAAAAATACTTTTATTTTCTAAGAGAAGATGGATTTGACATAAAAATATTGTAAGACTCTTAAAAAGGTTGAAAAATTGATAATTCAAATCGCATATGTTATACTTGTAAAAGAGGGTTTTATGTAAAATACCTTAATACTCTTAAAAACTCAAAAAAACGTAATTTACGGAATTTTACATGGAAAAAGTATATTGTAACATGAAAAAGTTGTTTTCAACAATATGTGTTTAAACGTCCAAAAAGGTTAAAAATGGATACTTTGTACAGTTTTAGAAAAAGAAAATAAATATAGTGTTTATTTTCTTCTTTTTAATCAAGACATTGAAATCAATAGAAAATTATTAAAAAAGTGACTTTTGGTGTAACATCATACTTTTTTTTGTAAAAGAGATGGTTTTCCTTTAAAAGTAGTAAATCTCCGACAAACATAAATGACCCTTTTTTCAATGTTTTTTGGAGATTTACAACTTTTAAAGGAAAACCGTCTCTTTTACGAAAAAAATATATGATTTTACATAAAAAGTAATTTTTTTAGTAATTTTCTATTGATTTCAATGTTTTGATTAAAAACAAGAAAATAAACACTATATACATTTTTTTTTCTGAAACTGTACAAAGTACCCATTTTTAATCTTTAACGACGTTTAAAAATGTTTTGTAGAAAACAATTTTTTCAGGTTACAATATATTTTTTTTTTTATTTAAAACTTCGAAAATTAGGTTTTTTCTGTTTTAAGAGTATTAACAGCATTTTACACAAAACCTCCTTTTACAAGCATAACTTATGCGATTTGAATTATCCATTTTTCAAGGTTTTAAGGGTTTTACAATATTTTTATGACAAATCGATCTTTCGTTAGAAAAAAAAATTGTTTTTACCTCCAAAAGTGCGTTTTTCAGTAATTTTCTTTGAATTTCACTTTGAAAAAAATCCCTTTATCATGTTACATTAAATATAATACAAGCTATTTTAAGGAAAAAAAATTCATTTCTTTTAGAAAAATGATTTTTCAGTGTTTTTTCTTTTCATTTAAAGTTTTGATTGAAAATGATAGAAAAAGCCATATATATATTAACTTTTTATTGCAATTCATTTTTTTCTCTCTAAATTGCATAAATTATCCCCTTTCCTGCGTTTTTAAGAAAATTAACATCTTATCTTAGAAAAACAATCTTTTATTTAGTTCAGAAAAAAAGAATTTATGCCATTTCACGAAGAAAATTCCTTTTCACCGAAAAAGTGAATGTTTCGATGATTTTCTGCTTATTTCATTGCCTTCATGAAAAAAATAAACAAAAAACATTGTATATGTATTGTGACAATATACTTTTTCTGAAAAAAAATAATCAATGACGTGTTTTTCATTGTTTTTTGGAGTGTTAGTGCCTTTTTAAACAAAACCAACTTTTACAAGTATAATATATGCAATTTGAATAAAGTAGAAAACTTCCAAAAAAGTTACTTTTTTAATGTTTTTTTCTTATTTTCATTTGTTCGTGGAAGAAAACTAAAAAAAATACATTCTTTTCTCGACAATATTTTTTTCTCTTTAAATATCACAAATTACCCATATTTATGCTTTTATCCTTATTTTACGATAATATATTTTTTTCTTTAAACTGCATTAATGACCCTTTTTTCAATATTTTTAGGAGATTTACAAATTTTCAAGGAAAACTATATCTTTTACGAAAAAATAAGATTTTACACAAAAAGTCATTTTCTTAATAATTTTCTATTGATTTAAATGTTTTGATTAAAAACAAGAAAATAAACACTATATATATTTTCTTTCTCTAAAACTGTACCAACTACCCATTTTCAACCTTTTTAGACTTTTAAAAATATTTTGTAGAAAACAACTTTTTCGTATTACAATATACTTTTATTATATATAAAATATCATAAATGAGTTTTTTTTTCAATTTTTAATTGTATTAACGGTATTTTCCACAAGACCCCTTTTACAAGTTTAACATATGCGATATGAATTATCCATTTTTCAACGTTTTTAAGGGTTTTATAATATTTTTATGACAAATCAATCTTCCCTAAGTAAAAAAAAAAATATATTTTTTACCTCCAGAAGTGAATTTTCAGTAATTTTCTTTGAATTTCCATGTTTTAATTAAAAACATGAACAATACGCTATAACATATTGTTTTTCTCTTTAAAAATACACAAACTACCTATTTAAACCTTTTTATTGGTTTTAACAACATTTTGAAGAAAATCCCTGTTTAATGTTGCATTAAAAGTAATACAAGCCATTTCAAGGAAAATAAATATATATTTTTTTTAGAAAAAGGATTTCTCAGTGTTTTTTTTCTTTTTATTTCCATGTTTTGATTAAAAAATTAAGGAAAATGCAAGAAGTATATTAACTTTTTATGGCAATTCATTTTTTTTCTCTCAAAATTGCATAAATTATCCCCTTTCCAGCGTTTTTAGAAGAATTAATATCTTATCTTAGAAATACCATCTTTTATTTAGTTAAGAAAAAAGAAATATATGCCATTTCAAGAAAAAAATTCCTTTTTAGCGAAAAAGTTAATTTTTCGATGATTTTCTGCTTATTTCATTGTTTACATAAAAATTTTAAAAAAATGAATATTTCGACAATATACTTTTTCTGAAAATAGTAATAAATGACGTGTTTTTCAACGTTTTTAGGAGTATTAACGCCATTTTAAACAAAACCCACTCTACAAGTATAATATATGCAATTCTAATAACATTGAAATGGCTTGTATTACATTTTATGTAACATGAAAAACGAATTTTCTTCAAAATGTTGGTAAAACCAATAAAAAGGTTTAATTAGCATAGTTTATGTAACTTTAAAGAGAAAAAAATATATAGTTTATTGGACTTGTTTTTTATTAAAACATGAAAATTTAAAAAAAATTATAGAAAAACTCTCTTTTGGATGGCAAAACATACTTTTTTCTAAATCTCGGATAAACATTGAAAAAAGGGTCATTTATGCAGTTTGATAAAAAATATATATATATTATCGTAAAATAAGGAAAAAATTATTAAAATGGGTAGTTTGTGCTATTTTACGGAAAAGAAATATTTCCAATAAAATAATGTATTTTTTGGCTTTCTTCAACCAACAAATGAAAATGAGATAAAAACATTGAAAAAGTCACTTTTTAGGCAAAAATTTTGTTTTTATACAAATTGCATATATTATACTTCTATATTATACTCCTAAAAACGCTGAAAAGAGGATAATTTATGCAATTTTGAAAAAAAAAAATGAATTGCAATAAAAAGTTAATATATTTCTTGCTTTTACCTTAATTTACAATCAAAACATGGAAATGAAAAGAAAAACACTGAAAAATCTTTCATCTAAAACAAATATATTTTTATCCTTGAAATGGCTTGTATTAAAATTTATAAAACATGAAAAAGGGATTTGCTTAAAAATGTTGTTAAAACCAATAAAAAGGTTTAAATAGGGTAGTTTATGTAACTTTAAAGAGAAAAAATATATAGTGTATTGGTCTTGTTTTTAATTAAAACACGAATATTAAAAGAAAATTACTGAAAACCTCACTTTTGGATGTAAAAAAACATCTTTTTTTTCTAAATGTCTGAAAAACAATGAAAAAAGGGTCATTTATGCAGTTTTAGAGAAAAAAATATATTCTCGTAATATAAGGATAAAAACATGAAAATGGGTAGTTAGTGCAATTTTAGAGAAAAGAAATATTGTGCGAAAGAAAAATGTATTTTTTGGTTTTCTTCCACCAACAAATGAAAATAAGATAAAAACATTGAAAAAGTCACTTTTTAGGCAAAAATTTTGTCTTTATACAAATTGCATATATTATACTTATAAAAAGGGGTTTTGTGTAAAATTCCGTTAATATTCCTAATAACGTTGAAAAAGACGTCATTTATGAAATTTTTGAGAAAAAATCACATTGTCGCAATATTCATTGTTTTTTCTTGACAATACTCTCTTTCTCTAAAATTGCACAAATTACCCATTTTTATACTTTTATCCTTGTTTTACGATATATTTTTTCTCTAAAACTGCATAAATGACCATTTTTTCAATGTTTTTCAGATATTTACAACTTTTAAAAAAAACCCATCTCTTTTAGAAAAAAAATATATATGATTTTACACCAAAAGTAATTTTTTAATAATTTTCTATTGATTTCAATGTTTTGATTAAAAAGAAGAAAATATATACATTTTTTTCCTCTGGAACTGTACAAAGTACGCATTTTTTAACTTTTTGGACGTTAAGAAATATTTTATAGAAAATAACTTTTTCATGTTACAATATACATTTTTTTTTATCTAAAATTTCATAAACTATCTTTTCTTCAGTTTTGAAGAGTATTAACAGCATTTTACACAAAACCCCTTTTTTCAAGTATAACATATGCGATTTGAATGATCAATTTTTCAACGTTTTTAAGGGTTTTACAATATTTTTATGACAAATCCATCTTTCCTTAGAAAAAAAATTATGTTTGAAATTTCATTTTGCAGAAAATCCCTTTATCATGTTACATTAAATGGAATACAAGCTATTTCAAGAAAAAAATATATATTTCTTTTAGAAAAATGATTTTTCAGTGTTTTTTCTTTTTATTAAAATGTTTTGATTGAAAATGAAGGAAAAAGCAAGAAATATATTAACTTTTTATTGCAAATCATTTTTTTTCTCTCAAAATTGCATAAATTATCCCCTTTCCAGCGTTTTTAGGAGAATTAACATCTTATGTTACAAAAACAATCTTTTTTTTAGTTGAGAAAAAAGGAATATATGTCATATCGCGAAAAAAGATCCTTTTCACTGAAAAAGTGAATGTTTCGATGATTTCCTGCTTATTTCATTGTCTTCATAAAAAAATGAACAAAAAACAATGTATATGTATGCGACAATATACTTTTTCTGAAAAAAATCATCAATGACGTGTTTTCCAACGGTTTTAGGAGTATTAACGCCATTTTAAGCAAAACCCCGTTTTACAAGTATAATATATGCAATTTGAATAAAGTAGAAAATTCTGCCTAAAAAGTTACTGTTTCAATGTTTTTTTTTCTTATTTTCATTTGTTCGAGGAAGAAAAACAAAAAAATACATTCTTTTCTCGAGTCATTTATTTGTTTTTCAGAAAAAAAAGTATATTGTGGCAATATTCAGTGTTTTTTCTTTATTGTTGTTTATTGTGTTTATTTATCATTTATTATTTTTTTGAGAAAAAAAGTATATTGTAGAAATATTCAGTGTTTTTTGTTTATAGTTTGATGAAAACAATGAAATAAGCAGAAAATCATAAAAAATTAACTTTTTCGGTGAAAAGAAACTTTTCTCGTGAAATTGCATATATTCCTCCTTTTTTTGAACTAAAATAAAGATGGTTTTTTTAGATAAGATGTTAATTCTCCAAGAAACACTGGAAACGGGATAATTTATGCATATTTGAGAGAAAAAATGAATTGCCATGAAAGTTAATATATTTCTTGATTTTTCCTTCATTTCCATTCAAAACATGGAAATGAAAGGAAAAAACACATAAAAATCCTTTTTCTTAAAGAAATATATTTTTTTCATTGAAATGGCTTGTATTACATTTTATGTAACATGAAAAAGAGTTTTTCTTCAAAATGTTGTTAAAACAAATAAAAAGGTTTAAGTAGGATAGTTTATGTAACTTTAAAAAAGAAAAACAATACTCTATAGTGTATTGTTAATATTTTTAATTAAAACATTAAAATTCAAAGAAAATTACTGAAAAACTCGCTTTTGGATATAAAAACATACTTTTATTTTCCAAGGGAAGATGGATTTGACATAAAAATATTGTAAAACCCTTAAAAACTTTGAAAAATTTATAATTCAAATCGCATATGTTATACTTGTAAAAGGGGGTTTTATGTAAAATTCCGTTAATACTCTTAAAATTGAAAAAAAACGTAATTTATGGAATTTTACATATAAAAAGTATATTGTAACATGAAAAAGTTGTTTTCTACAAAATGTGTTTAAACGTCCAAAAAGGTTAAAAATGGATACTTTGACACAGTTTCAGAGAAACAAAATGTATATAGTGCTTAATTTCTTGTTTTTAATAAAAACATTGAAATCAATAGAAAATTATTTTAAAAAATGACTTTTGGTGTAAAAACCTATTTTTTATCTTAAAAGAGATGATTTTCCTTTAAAAGTAGTAAATCTCCGAAAAACATTGAAAAAAGGATCATTTATGCGGATTTAGAGAAAAATAAATATATTGTCGTAAAATAAGGATAAAAGCATAAAAATAGATAATTTTTCCAATTTTAGAGAAAAAAAATATTGTCGAGATAAAGAATGTATTTTTTTGGTTTTCCTCCACCAACAAATGAAAATATGAAAATAACCTTGAAAAAGTCACTTTTTAGACAGAATTTTCCTCTTTATTCAAATTGCATATATTTTACTTGTAAAACGGGGTTTTGTTTACAATGCCGTTAATACTCCTAAAAACGTTGAAAAACACGTCATTTATTATTTTTTTCAGAAAAAAAGTATATTGTGGCAATAATCAGTGTTTTTTTTATTGTTTGATGAAAACAATGAAATAAGCAGAAAAGCATCAAAAAATTAACTTTTTCGGTGAAAAGAAACTTTTTTCGTGAAATTGCATATATTCCTTTTTTCTGAACTAAAATAAAGATGGTCTTTCTTAGATAAGATGTTAATTCTCCAAGAAACGCTGGAAACGGGAGAATTTATGCAATTTTGAGAGAAAAAAAATGAATTGCCATGAAAAGTTAATATATTTCTTCGTTTTTCCTTCATTTTCATTCAAAACATGGAAATGAAAGGAAAAAAACACTTAAAAATCCTTTCTCCTAAAGAAATATAAAATAAAGATGGTCTTTCTTAGAAAAAATGTTAATTCTCCAAGAAACACTTTAAACGGGATAATTTATGCAACATTGAGAGAAAAAAATGAATTGCCATGAAAAGTTAATATATTTTTTGCTTTTTCCTTCATTTTCATTCAGAACATGGAAATGAAAGGAAAAAAAATTACTGAAAAATCCTTTTTCTTAAAGAAATACATATTTTTTCATTGAAATGGCTTCTAGTAAATTTTTGTAACATGAAAAAGAGATTTTCTTCAAAATGTTGTTAAAACAAACAAAACGGTTTAAATAGGGTAGTTTATGTAACTTTAATGGGAAAAACAATACGCTTTAGTGTATTGTTCATATTTTTAATTAAACCATGGAAATTGAAAGAAAATTACTGATAAATTCACTTTTGGATGAAAAAACATTTTTTTTTTTTCTAAGGGAAGATGGATTTGACATAAAAATATTGTAATACCCTTAAAAACGTTGAAGAGTTGAAAATTCAAATCGCATATGTTATACTTGTAAAAGGGGGTCTTATGTAAAATGCCGTTAATACTCTTAAAAACTGAAAAAAACGTAATTTATGGAATTTTACATAGAAAAAAGTATATTGTAACATGAAAAAGTTGTTTTCTACAAAATGTGTTTAAATGTCAAAAAGGTTAAAAATGGATACTTTGTACAGTGTCAGAGAAAGAAAATGTATATAGTGTTTATTTTCTTGTTTTTAATAAAAACATTGAAATCAATAGAAAATTATTAAAAAAGTAACTTTTGGTGTAAAATAATATATTTTTTTTCGTAAAACAGATGGTTTTCCTTTAAAAGTAGTAAATCTCCGAAAAACATTGAAAAAAGGGTAGTTGATGCGGTTTTAGAGAAAAATAAATATATTGTCGTAAAAAAAGGATAAAAGCATAAAAATAGGTCATTTGTGCAATTTTAGAGAAAATTTTTTTTACCGAGATAAAGGTTTTTTTTTTGGTTTACTTCTACCAACAAATGAAAATACGAAAAAAAACCTTAGAAAAGTCACTTTTTAGGCAGAATTTTCTTCTATCTTCAAATTGCATATATAATACGTGTAACAAGGTGTTTTGTTTACAATGCCGTTAATACTTCTAAAAACGTTGAAAAACACATCATTTATTATTTTTTTCAGAAAAAAATTGTATTGTGGCAATATTCAGTGTTTTTTGTTTACGGTTTGATGAAAACAATGAAATAAGTAGAAAATCATCAAAAAATTAACTTTTTCGATGAAAAGAAGCTTTTTTCGTGAAATTGCATATATTCTTTTTTCTGAACTAAAATAAAGATGGTCTTTCTTAGAAAATATGTTAATTCTCAAAGAAACGCTAGAAACGTGATAATTTATTCAATTTTGAGAGAAAAAAATGAATTGCCATGAAAAGTTAATATATTTCTTGCTTTTTCCTTCATTTTCATTCAAAACATGGAAATGAAAGGAAAAAACACTGAAAAATCCTTTTTCTTAAAGAAATATATATTTTTTCATTGAAATGGCTTGTATTACATTTTATGTAACATGAAAAAGAGATTTTCTTCAAAATGTTGTTAAAACAAATAAAAAGTTTTCAATAGGGTAGTTTATGTAACTTTAAAGAGAAAAACAATACGCTATAGTGTATTGTTCATATTTTTAATTAAAACATGGAAATTCAAAGAAAATTACAGAAAAAACTCACTTTTGGATGTAAAAACATACTTTTATTTTCTGAGGGAAGATGGATTTGACATAAAAATATTAAAAAACCCATAAAACGTTGAAAAGTTGATAATTCAAATCGCATATGTTATACTTGTAAAAGGGGGTTTTATGTAAAATGCCGTTAATACTCTTAAAAACTGAAAAAAACGTAATTTATGGAATTTTACATAGAAAAAGTATATTGTAACATGAAAAAGTTGTTTTCTACAAAATGTGTTTAAACGTCCAAAAAAGGTTAAAAATGGATTCTTTGTACAGTTTCAGAGAAAAAAAGTGTATATAGTGTTTATTTTCTTGTTTTTAATCAAAACATTGAATTCAATAAAAATTATTAAAAAAGTGAATTTTTGTGTAAATTCTATTTTTTTCCTTTAAAAGTAGTAAATCTCCGAAAAACATTGAAAAAAGGGTAATTTATGCGGTTTTAGAGAAAAATAAATATATTGTCGTTAAATAAAGAAAAAGCATAAAAATAGGTAATTTGTGCAATTTTAGAGAAAAAAAATATTGTCGAGATAAAGATTGTATTTTTTTTGGTTTTCTTCCACCAACAAAGGAAAATATGAAAAAAACCTTGAAAAAGTAATTTTTAGGCGTAATTTTCTTCTTTATTCAAATTGCATATAATATACATGTAAAAGGGGGTTTTGTTTAAAATGCCGTTAATACTCCTAAAAACGTTGATAATTTATGCAATTTTGAGAGAAAAAAATGAATTGCCATGAAAAGTTAATTCTTTTTCTTTCATTTTCATTCAAAACATGGAAATGAAAGGAAAAAACACTGAAAAAACTTTTTCTTAAAGAAATATATATTTTTCATTGAAATAGCTTGTATTACATTTTATGTAACATGAAAAAGATATTTTCTTCAAACTGTTGTTAAAACAAGTAAAAGAGCTAAAATAGGGTAGTTTTTGTAAGTTTAAAGAGAAAAACAATACGCTATATTTTTAATTAAAACATGGAAATTTAAAGAACATGGAATTTCAAATAAAATTACTGAAAAACTCACTTTTGGATGTAAAAACATACTTTTATTTTCTAAGGGAAGATGGATTTGACATAAAAATATTGTAAAACCCTTAAAAACGTTGAAAAATTGATAATTCAAATCGCATGTGTTATACTTGTATAATGGGGTTTTATGTAAAATGCCGTTAATACTCTTAAAAACTGAAAAAAACGAAAGTTATGGAATTTTACATAGAAAAAGTATATTGTAACATGAAAAAGTTGTTTTCTATAAAACGTGTTTAAACGTCCAAAAAGGTTAAAAATGGATACTTTGTACAGTTTCAGAGAAAGAAAATGTATATAGTGTTTATTTTCTTGTTTTTAATCAAAACATTGAAATCAATAGAAAATTATTAAAAAGGGGACTTTTGGTGTAAAATCATATTTTTTTCGTAAAAGAGATGGTTTTCCTTTAAAAGTAGTAAATCTCCGAAAAACATTAAAAAAAGGGTCGTTTATGCGGTTTTAGAGAAAAGAAAAATATCTTGTCGGAAAATAAGTATAAAAGCATAAAAATAGGTAATTTGTGCAATTTTAGAGAAAAAAAATACTGTCAAGATAAAGAATGTATTTTTTTGGTTTTCTTCCACCAACAATGAAAATATGAAAAAAAACCTTGAAAAAGTCTCTTTTTAGGCAGACTTTTCTTCTTTATTCAAATTGCATATATTATACTTGTAAAAGGGGGTTTTGTTTAAAATGCCGTTAATACTCCTAAAAACGTTGAAAAACACGTCATTTATTATTTTTTTCAGAAAAAAAGTATATTGTGGCAAAATTCAGTGTTTTTTGTTTATTGTTTAATGAAAACAATGAAATAAGCAGAAATCATCAAAAAATTAACTTTTTCGGTGAAAAGAAACTTTTTTCGTGAAATTGCATATATTCCTTTTTTCTGAACTAAAATAAAGATGGTCTTTCTTAGATAAGATGTTAATTCTCCAAGAAACCCTGAAAACGAGATAATTTATGCAATTTTGAAAGAAAAAAATTAATTGCCATGGAAAATATATATATTTCTTGCTTTTTTCTTCATTTTCATTCAAAACATGGAAATGAAAAGAAAAAACACTGAAAAATCCGTTTTCTTAAAGAAATATATATTTTTCATTAAAATGGCTTGTATAAAATGTGTTTAAACATCCCAAAAGGTTAAAAATGGATTCTTTGTACAGTTTCAGAGAAAGAAAATGTATATAGTGTTTATTTTCTTGTTTTTAATCAAAACAGTGAAATCAATAGAAAATTATTAAAAAAAGCGACTTTTGCTGTAAAATCTTTTTTTTTCGTAAAAGAGATGGATTTC
>CM035220.1:17009323-17023163 GCA_020233015.1 Callinectes sapidus | reverse complement strand
GTTTTGTTTAAAATGACTTTAATACTCCTAAAAACGTTGAAAAACACGTCATTTATTATTTTTTTCAGAAAAAAAGTATATTGTGGCAATATTCTGTGTTTTTTGCTTATTGTTTGATGAAAACAATGAAAAAAGCAGAAAATCATCCAAAAAAAACTTTTTCGGTGAAAAGAAACTTTATTCGTGAAATTGAATATATTCCTTTTTTCTGAACTAAAATAAAGATGGTCTTTCTTAGATAAGATGTTAATTCTCCAAGAAACAATGGAAACGAAATAATTTATGCAATTTTGAGAGAAAAAAAATGAATTGCAATGAAAAGTTAATATTTTTCTTGCTTTTACCTTCATTTTCATTCAAAACATGGAAATGAAAAGAAAAACTTTGAAAAAGCCTTTTTCTTAAAAAAATATATATTTTTTCTTTGAAATGGCTTGTAATACATTTTACGTAACATGAAAAAGAGATTTTCTTCAATATGTAGTTAAAACAAATAAAAAGGTTTAAATAGGGAAGTTTATGTAACTTTAAAGAGAAAAACAATACGCTATAGCGTATTGTTCATGTTTTTAATTCAAACATGAAAATTCAAAGAAAATTACTAAAAAACTCGCTTTTGGATGTAAAAACATACTTTTTTTTCTAAGGGAAGATGGATTTGACATAAAAATATTGTAAAACCCTTAAAAACGTTGAAAATTTGATAATTTAAATCGCATATATTATACTTGTAAAAGGGGGTTTTATGTAAACTGACGTTAATACTCTTAAAAATTTTAAAAAAACGTATTTTATGAAATTTTAGATAGAAAAAGTATATTGTATCATGAAAAAGTTGTTTTTTTACAAAATGTGTTTAAACGTCCAAAAAGTTTAAAAATGGATACTGTTTATAGTTTCAGAGAAAGAAAATGTATATAGTAAATATTTCCTTGTTTTTAATCAAAACATTGAAATCAATAGAAAATTATTAAATAAGTGACTTTTGGTGTAAAATCATATTTTTTTCCGTAAAAGAGATGGTTTTCCTTTAAAAGTAGTAAATCTCCGAAAACATTGAAAAAAAGTTGTTTTTTTACAAAATGTGTTTAAACGTCCAAGAATGTTAAAAATGGATACTCTGTACAGTTTCAGATAAAGAAAATGTATATAGTGTTTATTTTCTTGTTTTTAATAAAAACATTGAAATCAATAAAAAAAATATTAAAAAAGTAACTTTTGGTGTAAATCATATTTTTTTCATAAAAGAGGTAGTTTTCCTTTAAAAGTAGTAAATCTCCGAAAACATTGAAAAAAGGGTTTTAGAGAAAAAAATATATATTGTCGTAAAATAAGGATAAAAACAAAAAAATAGGTAATTTGTACAATTTTAAAGAAAAAAAATATTGTCGAGATAAAGAATGTATTTTTTTTTTTTTCTTCCACCAACAAATGAAAATATGAAAAAAACCTTGAAAAAGTCACTTTTTAGGCAGAATTTTCTTCTTTATTAAAATTGCATATATTATACTTGTAAATCGGGGTTTTGTTTAAAATGCCGTTAATGCTCCTAAAAACGTTGAAAAACACGTCATTTATTTTTTTTTCAGAAAAAAAGTATATTGTGGATATATTCAGTGTATTTTGTTTATTGTTTGGTGAAAACAATGAAATAAGCAGAAAATCATTAAAAAATTAACTATTTCGGTGAAAAGAAACTTTATTCGTGAAATTGCATATATTCCTATTTTCTTAACTAAAATAAAGATGGTCTTTCTAAGATAAGATGTTAATTCTCCAAGAAACGCTGGAAAAGGGATATTATATGCAATTGTGAGAGAAAAAAAATGAATTTCCATGAAAAGTTATTAAATTTCTTGCTTTTTCCTTCATTTTCATTCAAAACATGGAAATGAAAAAAAACACTGAGAAATCCTTTTTTTTTTTTAAAGAAATATATATTTTTTCATGGAAATGGCTTGTATTACATTTTATGTGACATGAAAAAGAGATTTTCTTCAAAATGTAGTTAAAACAAATAAAAAGGTTTAAATAGGGTAGTTTATGGAACTTTAAAAGAGAAAAACAATACACTATAGCGTATTGCTCATGTTTTTAATTCAAACATGGAAACTCAAAGAAAATTACTGAAAAACTCACTTTTGGATGTAAAAACACACTTTTTTTTTTTCTAAGAGAAGATTGATTTGACACAAAAATATTGTAAAACCCTTAAAAACATTGAAAAATTGATAATTCAAATCGCAAATATTATACATGTAAAATGGGGTTTAATGTAAATGCCGTTAATACTTTTAAAAACTGAAAAAAACGTAATTTATGAAATTTTAGTAAGAGAAAGTATATTGCAACATGAAAAACTTGTTTTCTACAAAATGTGATTAAACGTCCAAAAAGCTTAAAAATGGATACTTTGTACAGTTTTAGAAAAAGAAAAAGTATATAGTGTTTATTTTCTTGTTTTTAATCAAAACATTGAAATCAATAGAAAATTATTAAAAAAGTGACTTTTGGTGTAAAATTATAATTTTTTTCGTAAAGAAATATGTTTTTTCTTTGAAATTAGTAAATCTCCGTAAACATTGAAAAAAGGGTCAATTATGCAGCTTTAGAGAAAAAAATATATTTTGTAGTAAGAGCATAAAAATAGGTAATTTGTGTAATTTTACAGAAAAAAAATATTGTCGAGATAAAGAATGTATTTTTTTGGTTTTCTTCCACCAACAAATGAAAATATGAAAAAAAACTTTGAAAAAGTCACTTTTTAGGCAGAATTGTCTTCTTCATTCAAATTGCATATATTACACTTGTAAAAGGAGGTTTTATTTAAAATGCCGTTAATACTCCTAAAAACGTTGAAAAACACGTCATTTATAATTTTTTTCAGAAAAAAAGTATATTGTGGCAATATTCATTGTTTTTTTGTTTATAGTTTGATGAAAACAATGAAATAAGCAGAAAATCATCAAAAAATTAACTTTTTCGGTGAAAAGAAACTTTTTTCGTAAAATTTTTTCTAAACTAAAATAAAGATGGTCTTTCTTAGATAAGATGTTAATTCTCCAAGAAACGCTGGAAACGGGATAATTTATGCAATTGTGAGAGAAAAAAATGAATTTCCATGAAAAGTTATTATATTTCTTGCTTTTTCCTTCATTTTCATTCAAAACATGGAAATAAAAGGAAAAAACACTGAAAAATCCTTTTTCTTAAAGAAATATATATTTTTTCATTGAAATGGCTTGTATTACATTTTATGTAACATAAAAAAGTGATTTTCTTCAAAATGTTGTTATAAGAAATAAAAAGGTTTAAATAGGGTAGTTTATGTAACTTTAAAGAGAAAAACAATACGCTATAGTGTATTGTTCATATTTTTAATTAAAACATGGAAATTCAAAGAAAATTACTGAAAAACTCACTTTTGGATGTGAAAACATACTTTTTTTTCCTAAGGGAAGATTGATTTGACATAAAAATATTGTAAACCCCTTAAAAACATTGAAAAATTGATAATTCAAATCGCATATATTATACTTGTAAAAGGGGGTTTTATGTAAATTGACGTTAATACTCTTAAAAACTGAAAAAAACGTAATTTACTAAATTTTAGACATAAAAAGTATATTGTAAGGTGAAAAAGTTGTTTTTTTTACAAAATGTGTTTAAACGTCCAAAAAGGTTAAAAATGGATACTCTGTACAGTTTCAGAGAAAGAAAATGTATATAGTGTTTATTTTCTTGTTTTTAATAAAAAAAAACATTGAAATCAATAAAAAAAATTATTAAATAAGTAACTTTTGGTGTAAAATCATATTTTTTTCATAAAAGAAAAGGTTTTCCTTTAAAAGTACGTAATCTCCGAAAATATTGAAAAAAGTGTCATTTATGCGGTTTTAGAGAAAAAAATATATATTTTCGTAAAATAAGGATAAAAACATAAAAAATAGGTAATTTGTGCAATTTTAAAGAAAAAAAATATTGTCGAGATAAAGAATGTATTTATTTTGTTTTCTTCCACCAACAAATGAAAATATGAAAAAAAAAACTTGAAAAAATAACTTTTTAGGGAGAATTTTCTTCTTTATTCAAATTGCACATATTATACATGTAAAAGGGGGTTTTGTTTAAAAAACCGTTAATACTCCTAAAAACGTTGAAAAACACGTCATTTATTTTATTTTTCAGAAAAAAATTATATTGTGGTAATATTCAGTGTTTTTTGTTTATTGTTTGATGAAAACAATGAAATTAGCAGAAAATCATCAAAAAATTAACTTTTTCTGTGAAAAGAAACTTTTTCGTGAAATTGCATATATTCCTTTTTTTCTGAACTAAAATAAAGATGGTCCTTCTTAGATAGTATATTAATTCTCCAAGAAACAATGGAAACGAGATAATTTATGCAATTTTGATAAAAAAAAATGAATTGCCATGAAAAGTTAATATTTTTCTTGCTTTTACCTTTATTTTCATTCAAAACATGGCAATGAAAAGAAAAACACTGAAAAATCCTTTTTCTTAAAAAAAAATATATATTTTTTTAAATGTCTTGTAATACATTTTATGTAACATGAAAAAGAGATTTTCTTAAAAATGTTATTATATTTTTTGCTTTTACCTTCATTGTCATTCAAAACGTGGAAATGAAAAGAAAAACACTGAAAAATTCTTTTTTCTTAAAGAAATATATATTTTTTCTTTGAAAAGGCTTGTAATACATTTTATGTAACATGAAAAAGAGATTTTCTTCAAAATGTAGTTAAAACAAATAAAAAGATTTAAATAGGGTAGTTTGTGTAACTTTTAAGAGAAAAACAATACGCTATAGCGTATTGTTCATGTTTTTAATTAAAACATGGAAATTCAAAGAAAATTACTGAAAAACTCACTTCTGGATGTAAAAACTTTTTTTTTTTTTCTAAAGGATAATGGATTTGACATAAAAATATTGTAAAACACTTAAAAACGTGGAAAAATTGATATTCCAAGTAGCATATGTTATACTTGTATAAGGAGGTTTGGGGTAAATTGCCGTTAATTCTCTTAAAAACTGAAAAAAACGTAATTTTTGAAATTTTAGATAGAAAAGTATATAGTAAAATGAAAAAAAGTTGTTTTCTACAAAATGTGTTTAAACGTCCAAAAAGGTTAAAAATGGATACTTTGTACAGTTTCAGAGAAAGAAAATGTATATAGTGTTTATTTTCTTGTTTTTTATCAAAAAATTGAAATCAATAGAAAATTATTAAAAAAGTGACTTTTGGTGTAATATCATATTTTTTATCGTAAAAGAGATGGTTTTCCTTTAAAAGTAGTAAATCTCCGAAAACATTAAAAAAGGGTCAATTATGCGGTTTTAGAAAACTATATATTTATTGTCGCAAAATAATGATAAAAGCATAAAATTAGGTAATTTGTGCAATTTTACAGAAAAAAAATATATTGTCGAGATAAAGAATGAAAAACATTGAAAAAAGGGTCATTTATGCGGTTTTAGAGAAAAAAAATATATTGTGGCAAAATTCAGTGTTTTTTGTTTATTGTTTGATGAAAACAATGAAATAAGCAAAAAATCCTCAAAAAATTAACTTTTTCCGTGAAAAGAAACTTTTTTCGTGAAAATGCATATATTTCTTTTTTTCTGAACTAAAATAAAGATGGTCCTTCTTAGATAGGATGTTAATTCTCCAAGGAACGCTGGAAAGGGGATTATTTATGCAATTGTGAGAGAAAAAAATGAATTTCCATGAAAAGTTATTTCTTTATTTCTTGCTTTTTCCTTCGTTTTCCTTCAAAACATGGAAATGAAAAAAAAAAAACCACTGAGAAATCCTTTTATTTTTATAAGAAATATATTTTTTTTTTATTGAAATATCTTGTATTACATTTTCTGTAACATGAAAAAGAGATTTCCTTCAAAATGTAGTTAAAACAAAAAAAAAAAGGTTTAAATAGGGTAGTTTATGTAACTTTAAAAGAGAAAAACAATACGCTATAGCGTATTGTTCATGTTTTTAATTCAAACATGGAAACTCAGAGAAAATTACTGAAAAACTCATTTTGGATGTGAAAACATACTTTTTTTTTCTAAGGGAAGATTGATTTGACATAAAAATATTGTAAAACCCTTAAAAACATTGAAAAATTCAAATCGCATATATTATACTTGTAAAATGGGGTTTTATGTAAAATGCCGTTAATACTTTTAAAAACTTAAAAAAACGTAATTTATAAAATTTTAGATAGAAAAAGTACATTGCAACATGAAAAAGTTCTTTTCTACAAAATGTGTTTAAACGTCCAAAAAGGTTAAAAATGGATAATTTGTTTCAGAGAAAGAAAATGTATATAGTGTTTATTTTGTTGTTTTTAATCAAAACATTGAAATCAATAGAAAATTATTAAAAAAGTGAATTTTGGTACAAAATCATATTTTTTTTCGTAAAAGAGATGGTTTTCCTTTAAAAGTAGTAAATCTCCGAAAACATTGAAAAAAGGGTCATTTATAGGTAATTTGTGCAATTTTACAGAAAAAAAAATATTGTCGAGATAAAGAATGTAGTTTTTTGGTTTTCTTCCACCAACAAATGAAAATATGAAAAAAACCTTGAAGAAAACTCTTTTTAGGGAGAATTTTCTTCTTTATTCAAATTTCATATATTATACTTGTAAATCGGGGTTCAGTTTAAAATGCCGTTAATACTCTTAAAAACGTTCAAAAACACGTCATTTATTATTTTTTTCAGAAAAAAAGTATATTCTGGCAATATTCAGTATATTTTGTTTATTGTTTGGTGAAAACAATGAAATAAGCAGAAAATCATTAAAAAATTAACTTTTTCGGTGAAAAGAAACTTTATTCGTGAAATTGCATATATTCCTATTTTCTGAACTAAAATAAAAATGGTCTTTCTTAGATAAGACGTTAATTCTCCAAGAAACGCTGGAAACGAAAAAATTTATGCAATTTTGAGAGAAAAAAATGAATTGCCATGAAAAGTTAATATATTTCTTGCTTTTTCCTTTATTTTTCATACAAAACATAGAAATTAAAAGAAAAAAACACTGAAAAATCCTTTTTTTTTAAGAAATATATATTTTTCATTTAAATGGCTAGTATTACATTTTATGTAACATGAAAAATAGATTTTCTTCAAAACGTTGTTAAAACAAATAAAAAGGTTTAAATAGCGTTGTTTACGTAACTTTAAAGAGAAAAACAATACACTATAGCGTATTGTTCATGTTTTGATTAAAACATGGAAATTCAAAGAAAATTACTTAAAAACACACTTTTGGATGTAAAAACATACTTTTTTTTCTAAGTGAAGAAGGATTTGACATAAAAATATTGTAAAACATTTAAAAACGTTGAAAAATCGATAATTCAAATCGCATATGTTATACTTTTAAAAGGGGGTTTTATTTAAAATGCCGTTAATACTCTTAGAAACTGAAAAAAACGTAATTTATGGTTTTAGATAGAAAAAGTATTTTGTAACATGAAAAAAATGTTTTTTTACAAAATTTGTTTAAACGTCAAAAAAGGTTAAAAATGGATACTCTGTACAGTTTAAGAGAAGGAAAATGTATATAATGTTTATTTTCTCTTTTTTAATCAAAACATTGAATTCAATAGAAAATTATTAAAAAAAGGACTTTTGGTGTAAAATCATATTTTTTTCGTAAAAGGGATGGTTTTTCTTTAAAAGTAGTAAATCTCCGAAAACATTGAAAAAAGGGTCATTTATGCGGTTTTAGAGAAAAAAAAATATTTATTGTCGCAAAATAAGGATAAAAGCATAAAAATAGGTAATTTGTGCAATTTTACAGAAAAAAAATATTGTAGATATAAGGAATGTATTTTTTTGGTTTTCTTCCACCAACAAATGAAAATATGAAAAAAACCTTGAAAAAGTTACTTTTTAGGCAGACTTTTTTTCTTTATTCAAATTACATATATTATACTTGTAAATAGGGGTTTGGTTTAAAATGCCGTTAATACTCCTAAAAACGTTGAAAAACACGTCATTTATTATTTTTTTTCAGAAAAAAGTATATTGTGGCAATATTCAATGCATTTTGTTTATTGTTTGGTGAAAACAATTAAAGAAGCAGAAAATCATTAAAAAATTAACTCTTTCGGTGAAAAGAAACTTTATTCGTGAAATTGCATATATTCCTTTTTTCTGAACTAAAATAAAGATGGTGTTTCTTAGATAAGATGTTAATTCTCCAAGAAACACTGGAAACGAGAAAATGTATGCAATTTTGAGAGAAAAAAATGAATTGCCATTAAAAGTTAATATATTTCTTGCTTTTTCTTTCATTTTTTATTCAAAACATAGAAATGAAAAGAATAAACGCTGAAAAATCCTTTTTCTAAAAGAAATATATATTTTCATTAAAATGGATTGTATTACTTTTTATGTAGCATGAAAAAGAGATTTTCTTCAAAATGTTGTTAAAACAAATAAATAGGTTTAAATAGGGTAGTTTATATAACTTTAAAGAGAAAAACAATACGCTATAGCGTATTGTACATGTTTTAATTAAAACATGGATATTCAAAGAAAATTACTGAAAATGTCACTTTTGGATGTAAAAACTTTTTTTTTCTAATGGAAGATGGATTTGACATAAAAATATTGTAAAACACTTAAAAACGTTGAAAAATAAATAATTCAAATCTCATATGTTATACTTTTAAAAAGGGATTTTATTTAAAATGCCGTTAATACGCTTAAAAACTTTAAAAAACGTAATTTATGAAATTTTAGATAGAAAAAGTATATTGTAACATGAAAAAGTTGTTTTCTACAAAATGTGTTTAAACGTCCAAAAAGATTAAAAATGGATACTTTGTACAGTTTCAGAGAAAGAAAATTTTTGTAGTGTTTATTTTCTAGTTTTTAATCAAAACATTGAAATCAAAAGAAAATTATTAAAAAAGTGAGTTTTGGTTTAAAATCATATTTTTTTTCGTAGAAGAGATGGTTGTCCTTTAAAAGTAATAAATCTCAGAAAAACATTGAAAAAAGGGTCATTTATGCGGTTTTAGAAAAAAATATATATATTGTCGTAAAATAAAGATAAAAGCATAAAAATAAGTAATTTGTGCAATTTTAGAGAAAAAAAATATTGTCGAGATAAAGAATATATTTTTTTAGTTATCTTCCACCAACAAATGAAAATATGAAAAAAAACATAAAAAAGTCACTTTTTAGGCAGAATTTTCTTCTTTATTAAAATTGCATATATTATACATGTGAAAGAGGGTTTTGTTTAAAATGACGTTAATACTCCTAAAAAGTTGAAAAACACGTCATTTATTATTTTTTCAGAAAAAAAATATATTGTGGCAATATTCAGTGTTTTTTGTTTATTGTTTGATGAAAACAATGAATTAAGCAGAAAATCATCAAAAAATTAACTTTTTCGGTGAAAAGAAACTTTATTCGTGAAATTGCATATATTCCTTTTTCTGAACTAAAATAAAGATAGTCTTTCTTAGATAAGATATTAATTCTCCAAGAAACAATGGAAACGAGATAATTTATACAATTTTTAGAGAAAAAAATGACTTGCCTTGAAAATTAATATATTTCTTGCTTTTTTCTTCATTTTCATTCAAAACATTGAAATGAAAAAAAAACACTGAAAAATCCGTTTTCTTAAAGAAATGTATATTTTTTCTTTGAAATGTCTTGTAATACATTTTATGTAACATGAAAAAGAGATTTTCTTTAAAATGTAGTTAAAACAAATAAAAAGGTTTAAATAGGGTACTTTATGTAACTTTAAAGAGAAAAACAATACGCTATAGCGTATTGTTCATGTTTTTAATTCAAACATGGAAATTCAAAGAAAATTACTGAAAAACTCACTTTTGGATGTAAAAACCTACTTTTTTCTTAAAAACGTTGAAAAACACGTCATTTATTTTTTTTTTTTTCAGAAAAAGAGTATATTGCTGCAATATTCAGTGTTTTTTGTTTATTGTTTGATGAAATCAATGTATAAATAAGCAGAAAATCATCAAAAAATTAAATTTTTCCGTGAAAAGAAACTTTTTTCGTGAAAATCCATATATTCCTTTTTTTCTGAACTAAAAAAAAGATGGTCTTTCTTAGATAAGATGATAATTCTCCAAGAAACAATGGAAACGAGATAATTTATGCAATTTTGAGAGAAGAAAATGAATTGGCCTGAAAAGTTAATATATTTCTTGCTTTTACCTTCATTTTCATTCAAAACATGGAAATGAAAAGAAAAACACTGAAAAATCCTTTTTTTTTTAAGAAATATATATTTTTTCTTTGAAATGGCTTGTAATACATTTTATGTTAAATGAAAAAGAGATTTTCTTCAAAATGTAGTTAAAACAAATAAAAAGGTTTAAATAGGGTAGTTTATGTAACTCTAAAGAGAAAAACAATACGCTATAGGTTATTGTTCATGTTTTTAATTCAAAAATGGAAATTCAAAGAAAATTACTGAAAAACTCACTTTTGGATGTATAAACATACTTTTTTTCTAAGGGAAGATGGATTTGACATAAAAATATTGTAAAACCCTTAAAAACATTGAAAAATTAATAATTCAAATTGCATATATTATACTTGTAAAAGGGGGTTTTATGTAAAATGACGTTAATACTCTTAAAAACTAAAAAAAAACGTAATTTGTGAAATTTTAGATAGAAAAAGTATATTGTAACATGAAAAAGTGGTGTTTTTACAAAATGTGTTTAAACATCCAAAAAGGTTAAAAATGGATACTCTGTACAGTTTCAGAGAAAGAAAATGTATATAATGTTTATTTTCTTGTTTTTAATCAAAACATTGAAATCAATAAAAAAATATTAAATAAGTGACTTTTGGTGTAAAATCATATTTTATTTCGTAAAAGAGATGGTTTTCCTTTAAGATTAGTAAATCTCCGAAAACATTGAATAAAGGGTCATTTATGCGGTTTTAGAGAAAAAAATATATTTATTGTCGCAAAATAAGGATAAAAGCATAAAAATAGTTGTGCAATTTTACAGAAAATAAATATATTGTCGAGATAAAGAATGTATTTTTTTGGTTTTCTTCAACCAACAAATGAAAATATGAAAAAAACCTTAAAATGGTCACTTTTTAGGTAGAATTTTCTTCTTTATTCAAATTGCATATATTATACTTGTAAATCGGGGTTTTGTTTAAAATGCCGTTAATACTCCTAAAAACGTTGAAAAACACGTCATTTATTATTTTTTTCAGAAAAAAAGTATATTGTGGCAATATTCAATGTATTTTGTTTATTGTTTGGTGAAAACAATTAAATAAGCAGAAAATCATTAAAAAATTAACTTTTTCGGTGAAAAGAAACTTTATTCGTGAAATTCCATATATTCCTTTTTTCTGAACTAAAATAAAGATAGTCTTTCTTAGATAAGATGTTAAATCTCCAAGAAACGCTGGAAACGGGATATTATATGCAATTGTGAGAGAAAAAAATGAATTTCCATGAAAAGTTATTATATTTCTTGCTTTTTTCTTCATTTTCATTCAAAACATGGAAATGAAAAGAAAAACACTGAGAAATCCTTTCTTTTTTTCAAAGAAATATATATTTTTTCATGGAAATGGCTTGTATTACATTTTATGTAACATGAAAAAGAGATTTTCATCAAAATGTAGTTAAAACAAATAAAAAGGTTTAAATAGGATAGTTTATGTTACTTTAAAAGAGAAAAACAATACGCTATAGCGTATTGTTCATGTTTTTAATTCAAACATGGAAACTCAAAGAAAATTACTGAAAAACTCACTTTCGGATGTAAAAACATACTTTTTTTTCTAAGGGAAGATTGATTTGATATAAAAATATTGTAAAACCCATAAAAACATTGAAAAATTGATAATTCAAATCGCATATATTTTACTTGTAAAATGGGGTTTTATGTAAAATGCCGTTAATACTCTTAAAAACTAAAAAAAACGTAATTTTTGAAATTTTAGATAGAAAAAGTATATTGCAACATGAAAAACTTGTTTTCTACAAAATGTGTTTAAACGTTCAAAAAGGTTAAAAATGGATACTTTGTACAGTTTCAGAAAAAGAAAAAGTATATAATGTTTATTATCTTGTTTTTAATCAAACATTGGAATCAATAGAAAATTGTTAAAAAGTGACTTTTGGTGTAAAATCATAATTTTTTTTTCGTAAAAAAGATGGTTTTTCTTTAAAAGTAGTAAATATCCGAAAACATTGAAAAAAGGGTCATTTATGCAGCTTTAGAGAAAAATATATATATTGTCGTAAGAGCATAAAAATAGGTAATTTGTGCAATTTTACAGAAAAATAATATTGCCGAGATAAGGAATGTATTTTTTTGGTTTTCTTCCACCAACAAATAAAAATATGAAAAAAACCTTGAAAAAGTCACTTTTTAGGAAGAATTCAAACATGGAAACTCAAAGATAATTACTGAAAAACTCACTTTTGGATGTAAAAACATACTTTTTTTTTTTCTAAGAGAAGATGGATTTGAAATAAAAATATTGTAAAACAATTAAAAACGTTGAAAAATTGATAATTCAAATCGCATATATTATACTTGTAAAATGGGGTTTTATGTAAAATGCCGTTAATACTCTTAAAACAGAAAAAAACGTAATATGTGAAATTTTAGATAGAAAAAGTATATTGCAACATGAAAAACTTGTTTTCTTGAAAATGTGTTTAAACGTCCAAAAATGTTAAAAATGGATAACTTTTACAGTTTCAGTGAAAGAAAATGTATATAGTGTTTATTATCTTGTTTTGAATCAAAACATTGAAATCAATAGAAAATTATTAAAAAAAGTGACTTTTGGTGTAAATTCATAATTTTTTCGTAAAAAATATGTTTTTTCTTTAAAAGCAGTAAATCTGCGAAAACATTGAAAAAAAGGGTAATTTATGCGGCTTTAGAGAAAAAATATATATATTGTCGTAAAAGCATAAAAATAGGTCATTTGTGCAATTTTACACAAAAAAAATATTGTCGAGACAAAGAATGTATTTTTTTTGGCTTTCTTCCACCAACAAATAAAAATATGAAAAAAACCTTGAAAAAGTCACGTTTTAGGCAGAATTTTCTTCTTTATTCAAATTGCATATATTATACTTGTAAAAGGGGGTTTTGTTTAAGATACCGTTAATACTCCTAAAAACGTTGAAAAACACGTCATTTATTATATTTTTCAGAAAAAAGTATATTGTGGCAAAATTCAGTGTTTTTTGTTTATTGTTTGATGAAAACAATGAAATAAGCAGAAAATCCTCAAAAAATTAACTTTTTCCGTGAAAAGAAACTTTTTTTGTGAAAATGCATATATTCCTTTTTTCTGAAGATGGTCCTTCTTAGATGGCATGTTAATTCTCCAAGGAACGCTGGAAAAGGGATAATTTATGCAACTGTGAGAGAAAAAAATGAATTTCCATTAAAAGTCATTATATTTCTTGCTTTTTCCTTCGTTTTCATTCAAAACATAAAAATGAAAAAAAACCCACTGGGAAATCCCTTTTTTTTTTTTAGAAGAAATATATATATTTTTTTATTGAAATTGCTTGTAATACATTTTATGTAACATGAAAAAGAGATTTTCTTCAAAATGTAGTTAAAACAAGAAAAAAAGGTTTAAATAGAGTAGTTTATGTAACTTTAAAAGAGAAAAACAATACGCTATAACGTATTGTTCATCTTTTTAATTCAAACATGGAAACTCAAAGAAAATTACTGGAAAACTCACTTTTGGATGTGAAAACATACTTTTTTTTTTCCAAGGGAAGATTGATTTGACATAAA
>CM035220.1:16923444-16939061 GCA_020233015.1 Callinectes sapidus | reverse complement strand
CCGTCAATATCTCCCAATATATCTTCAATGTCTCACAAGATTCCTTTCAATATTTCACACAACATAATTCAATATTATATCTCACAATATTCCTTTCAATATTTCTCACAATATTTCTCTCACAAATATTCCTTCAACATCTCATAAATATTCCTTCAATATTTCACAAATATTCCTTCAACACATCTCATAAATATTCCTTCAATATTTCACAAATATTCCTTCAATATTTCACAAATATTCCTTCAATATTTAACACAATATTTGTCAATATCTCAAAACTTCATATATTTCACAACTTTACTTCAATATCTCACCACTTCATATATTCCATATTTTCCAATACCTCCCCAATTCCATATATTTAATATCTCACCAACTATATGTATTCAATATCCACTCAATATCTCACCCGCTTCATATTTTCAATATCCATTGAATATTTCACCCACTTCATAATTATATCCAATATCCTTCAATTCCAATCCACCATATGTTTGTTCTCCGTTTTCTGATATACCCCAACTCATGTTCATCTACATCATATATCTCTTGTTCCCTCAATCTAGATAATGGTCAGCCCCTTATTAACATTTCCAGGAATATAACCCACATTGATATCAATATTTACATCTACTAATTTGCATTTGAATTGGTAATAACCAGACCAATGGGCAGTTATATGTCAGAACAAAATTTTGATATCCTAGGCACAAATCCCTATTTATCTGAAATCCATAATTATGCAAGAGCTTCCCTCTCAATTTTGCTACAATTCAGTTCAGCTTTATGTAACTTTCTACAAAAAAAATTGTCTTACCTTATTCACATCATCCTTTTACTGTATTATTTTTCCCTTCATCTACAAATTTTTCTGGCAGTTAACTTTATATAGGGGCTCCTATATCAACAAAATTCCTCACAAATTTTCTTTACTAATTTGCCCGTCCTATACATGATTGGAAGTGGTTAACTCTCTTTACTTAACTGAATTTCTGGGTAGCCTTGCTTAAATCTGATATGAAAAAAATTATTCCTTTTTCCAAGTTATGAATATGATATTAATCACTCTATACATGCTGATTTAATTTCCAAAAATCAATGCATACCCTTATTCTGCCATCCTTATTTTATTATTTTTTTTTCTGGGCTTATGCATGGACTGTAACTGTATGGTGTCACTAATTTCTTTAAAATTTTGGCTTTCATCAATCTACTCATGATAAATAGAATTAATAATTTCACAATATGCTTCAATTTCTCTTCCTCATATTCTCTGCTATATTATTAACCTCACATTTATCATTACCCATTGGTAAGGTTTCCTTTTATACAAGATTGCACATATCCTTATGTTTTTTCTCTGGCTCTAGCTGGATATTTTCCTGGAGATACTTCTATAACTTATAAAAACTCTGGATCTCTTCTTAACTTCATCATTTTCTAACTTCACTAAGTCTGGACACAAAACTGAGCTCTTACAATTATTGCTGGCACTGACTCAAATCTGTTATGTATCACTCTCAATTAGCCTAGTTTCCAAGTCACATATCTCACCCTCTGACTTCTATCACTGATGTCTGAGCTACTGAGCATTTATATCTGGTATCATATTTCGAATCATTTACCACCAACTCTGTTTCCGTCTATCTCACCAATACTAATAATGTATGTTTCCTATGTCTCCTTCCACTCACAATCTTCTCTCCCCTTCAATATCAATTGTAAAGGTTTGGTATTCAATTCATATTAAGTTTCTCACAATTTACACCTCATATTATCTCTGCTCTCAAACTTCATCCTCACTGACCACAAACCATGTGTACTTCCTTTCTTCAATGTTCAACTTCAGCTTTACATTATCCTGAGGTCAACATTACTCTTCCACTCGCATTTCGAACCATTTTATGTGTTGCACAATTTTTTCTATTTCCAAGCCAGTTCATAATAACACTTGATATAAACGATACTCCTGCTCCTGCTCCGGTGCGAACCCAAACTCAAACTCTTTCACGTTCAATGTTTACATTTACTATCTTGATCTTGATCTTACTTCAACGTTGGGATTTCGGCTACATATTTAATAACCTTTTTATACACTTAATCTGACTTCTTTGTGTTTAAATTAACCAGAATATATGAAAATGTCTTCAATAAGTCATTCACGAGAATGGAGACAAAATATCATTACACATTTCTTTATCTGCTAGTTTCAAAGTCTCTAATTTTGCTGCAATTCCTTCTATTCTAGTAACAACTCCGTAATGATTTCTCTTGACTGACGAATCACAGATACTAATTCGCTGACTAGGCTTGGGAAGCGAGTGATTCTCAGTATAAATCTCAAACAAACGCCTTTTTCCTTCATTTTAATTGTTTTCATATTTTGTGGCACTATTGTCCTATTGTTTCTATCTTTAATCTTAACACCGTGATTAAATCATGAAGTAACAGTTTTAGGTTTTAAATATATGTATCCACACTGTTGATACATCATCACTACTATTAAAACGAAATTCATATTTATTTGCAATACCTTTGGCAAAACTCTTAAGCAATCTGTGGCCACTGTAACTTTTCCTTCGCTGTTGAAGATTGTTCAAATTTCATCTATCCATAAATCTGGTCTCCATAATGACATTAAAATTCATAATTGATATCTCAACTCACAATATTCTTGAAATATTTTAAACTTTAAAGAAGAAATATCTAATTTACTATCTTGCGAATAAAATTTATACAAATTCCTGCTCTCTCTCTATATATATATTTTTTTGGTGAAACTACAACACTTCCTAAGCTATATTTTTATTTTCCAACGATAAACTT
This sequence comes from Callinectes sapidus, assembly GCA_020233015.1. Lineage (NCBI taxonomy): Eukaryota > Metazoa > Arthropoda > Malacostraca > Decapoda > Portunidae > Callinectes > Callinectes sapidus. Next base: position 16,936,232 of record CM035220.1, on the reverse strand, counting down.
TCTCCACTTGACAAAAAAAATTAACTCTTGTCCATATTTATATATATATTTTTTTACTAAATCATTTAAGACCTTTTGGCTCTTTCTTCTCCCCCACTAAGTAAATCAACCCAATCACATTGGAATTATCAGTTATATCCACAGCTATTTATCCAATGCTAATACATGGTGATGTTAGTTCATATGGGGAAAAAATGGATGACTGTTGCATTCTAAAACCGGGTCTGGATGACAACGGATTTACTCGATCATTGCGTGATGGGCTGTTATGACGAAGTCTATGCACTATATGCTTCATTTACAAACGTTGCAATTCATCCAAACTGCACTCAATTAATCATCTCAATGTTCAATCCACAATATTAACAAATGTCCAACGTTACATCCACTGCACCTTGATCTTAAATTCTTATCTTACACAATTTTTCAGTATATTGCAACTATGCAATTGCATCAATCAATCCCACCGCTGCCACCAAATGTCGTGCCCTGCAATTTCTTGCATGCACGTTGCAATTGCATAGTTCTGTAAGACTATCACTCAATATCAATAACCACGAGGTATGATAATATACACTGCTAACATTTTCTCATTTAATTGACTTAACAGCTAAGTACACAAATTATTAACGTAAGCCTTACTCCAGCAACCAGCTGATGACTTCCAATACACATAACGCACAATATCCCCAAAGTTCTCTTCTCACAATTCAACTCAATATACTTCACACACAATATTATCAAGTTTCTCACCAAATCTCTAATCAAAATTCAACTCCATATAATTCAATATCAATGTCAAATATATTTCACATCAATGTACGTAACACCCAATGTTATCAACGCTTCTCATCAATCTCACATCAACATTTAACTCCAGATAATTCACTATCAATGTCGAAATACATCTCACGCCAATATACGTAACACACGATATTATTAATGTTTCTCATCAATCTCTCTTCAAATTTCAACTCAAAATAGTTCAATGTTAATGTCACAGCAAACTCATACCAACATATATAAAATCAAACACAACACCTTAACTCTGAACATCCTAATAATATAACATCCTAACCACTATTTTCCTCCCTACATTTCATAAACACAACAAATGAATTAGACTGCATTACCATAACATTATCATGTTATTATCATTAAGCACTTGGAGTACTCGCAGGTAGCAGCAATGAGTGGATTGACCACCTCAACAGTGACTCCCTCCTTGGCCGGAGAGGCTGTTTCAGGTATGACCGAGTTTTTCTTTCCTTAAAAGACACCAAGTCAGTCTCGCTCGCCCTTAGTGTAATCACTTGGAGTACACGAAGGTAGTAATGATCACTGGTTTGACCACCTCTAGAGCGATTCCGTGGCCGGAGAGGCTGTTTGGAGGTATGACTGAGTTTTTCTTTTGTTTAGGTTGCCTGTTTTTGTGAAATGAGCAACTCTGCAGGAGAACGCCAAGTCAGTGGCGCCTGGCCGGAGGACACCAAGTCAGTGGCGCCTAGCCTGAGTGCAAGCACTTGTAGTAGAGGAAGGTAGCAATGATTGGATTGACCACCTCTGCAGGAGGACACCAAGTTAGCGGCTCCTTGGCCGGGGAGGCTTTTAGGAGGTATGACTGAGTTTTCATCTCCTTAAAAGACATCGTCAGTTGCGCACGCTCTTCGTTTAATTAATTAAGTACCTGGAATACACGAGGATGGCAATGACTGGATTGACCACCTCCAAAGCGACTCCCTGGGTGTTTGGAGATATGACTGAGTTTTTCATTCTCTTGTTAAGGTGGCCTGTTTGTGAAAAGACCACCATTGCAGGAGGACACCAAGTGAGTGGCGCCCGCCCTTCGTGTAAGCACTTGGAGTACAGCAAGCTAGCAATTACTGGATTGACCACTTCCTTGGCCGGAGAAGCTGTTTGGAGGTATGACTGAGTTTTCTTTCCTCAAGAGACAGTCACACCCGCCCTTGGTGTAACCACTTGGAATATACCAAGGTAGCAATGAGCAGATTGACCACCTCCACAGTGACTCACTCCTTGGCCGGAGAGGCTATTTGAAGGTGTGACTGAGTTTTCTGTGGCTGACACCAAGTCGCTCGCGCCCGTTGTGTGAATGAGGAGATTGAATACTTGTAGAGAGAGAGAGACTCCCTTGCTGGAGAGCCTGAAAAGATTTCATCATCATCAGAGTTCAGTACTGTGTCTTGTATAGGTATCTCCTTGCTCACTTCCCTGCTGGGATGGTGGTGACCACTCACTCCTGTTACACACACACAAGACTGAGCCGAGATTGTTACGGTTAAGTGTTAACAAATGGGCTTGATTGCAGCAAGCGTGCAATAAGTGTTGCCTGTGCTTTAATTAAGAATGACAAGATTTTGTGTGGGGATTTCGCCAACCGGATGCGTGACGGAACCTCCAGCCTTGTTAGGGAGAAATCTTAGCGGATTGCAGTGAGGATGCTGCTCTGCCGCCCACAACAGTCGTCTGCAGACGATTCGCTACGGCACATCGGCATCTGGGGGTTCTCTATTAGGGAAAGGTGTGTGCGAGACCGTTTGTCGAGACACTCCCGAATTCCGTTTGCACGGGTCCATACTCTAGCTTGACAGTCCGAGGGCTGAGAAGAACAAATCTCTCGATAACTCAATGGTGACCATCCCGATGAAAGCCGTACGCAATATCGTTGGTCATCCAGCCGGGATTCTGCCTAAGAGGTGTGGTATCCTGGCACGGATAAAAGAAGAGAGAAGAAACAAGAAATAATAAGAAATGAGAGAAAAAAAAATAAGAGAAGAAAGAAATAGTATAATAACTACTAAATTAGGTACGAGGTGAAAACTTGACAAGGATTGATGCGAAGGTCCCCAAAGCCTGACCGTTTTATGAAAGGGCACTGCAGGCATGACCCAGAAGTAAACATAGAGAGACAGGGGAACTGAGATGTTTGGTCCTGGGAAACAGAAAGGAGCGGTAAACCTCAGGAGAGGGGACATTTATAAGCCTAACTTTGATAGATGCATTGTCTTAACTCCGCCCCCATACCGCAGTGGGTGTGTCTAGTATAAGGTTGACCAGTGCCATGATACCCAGGCTGGCCATGCCACGCCTAGGGCGTGTCTTTTGTAAGAGATGTAATTACTGCATGTTGGAATATGTAAAATGTATAGAATATTCGACCTTAGTTATAAGGATAGTTTTTCTGATAAAAAAATATGTAACAACTGAAATATGAAATGAGATGTAACGGAGATAAGAGAGACTTTTTTTTAGAAACAGCTTGTTGAGTGTTCAAGAGAGAGAGAGAGAGAGAGAGAGAGAGAGAGAGAGAGAGAGAGAGAGAGAGAGAGAGAGAGAGAGACTTTTTTTTAGAAACAGCTTGTTAAGTGTTCAAGAGAGAGAGAGAGAGAGAGAGAGAGAGAGAGAGAGAGAGAGAGAGAGAGAGAGAGAGAGAGAGAGAGAGAGAGAGAGAGAGAGAGAGAGAGAGAGAGAGAGAGAGAGAGAGAGAGAGAGAGAGAAGCTGAGGAGGTCGCAGCTTCCCTGACAAGAGGAGGGGCAGGGGCGACATTGGAGACACATAAACTTGTATCAGTAAGTGGAGTTTTGAATGTTGGTTATGCAGTCTAATCTATTTGTTGTGTCTATGAAATGTAAGGAGGAAAATAGTGGTTAGGATGTTGTATTATTAGGATGTTCAGAGTTAAGGTGTTGTGTTTGATTTTATGTGTTAGTATGAATTTTACTGTGACATTAACATTGAATTATTTTGAGTTGAATACTGAAGAGAGATTGATGAGAAACATTCATAATATCGTGTTTTACGTATATTGGCGTGAGATGTATTTCGACATTAATATGTCATTCAGATACTTGGCTGTTACAGTGAATGTGGTAGCATTATCACTCATAATGGTTTGAGGGAAACCTTGCCTACTCACGAATCACCTAAATGCATACAAGAAACTTTGTCCAGTCAAATCCTCCACTATTTCGAGATGAATAGCTCTAGTGGTAGCACAGGTAAAAAGTACTATGTATGCTTTCTTTATTTCATTAGCTGTGCCTTTAACCCTTAGAGCTCCTGTGTAATCTACACCTGTTATTTGAAAAGGATCAGACTTAGTTATTCTAAATGCAGGAAGTGGTAGTGAATTTACAGGAGAATAATGGCTCCCTTGATGTTTCTTACAGATCTTACATACCCTCAATACTTGTTTAGCGACTTGCCGCAATTTTGGGATCCACCATTTCTGTCGCATATAACTGACTGTGTGGTTCGTACCAAAATGATGATTTAACGCATAACATCTTTGAATTAAGAGTCGCGTAACATGATGTTTTCCAGATAGTAGGATAGGATATTTTAACATATCTTGGAATGTGGCCAATTGCAATCTTCCCCTACATTTTATCACACCATGCTCCATGTACAGTCCCAATTGCAACATTAGATTTGTATAGAAGTTTTTATCATCTTTTTTCATTACTACTTTATATTCTTGAGGATAGGATTCTTTTTGCACCAATTTATACAGTTCAAATTCTGCTGCTCTTAGTTCTTTCACGTTCAACCTCGAGTTGGTGGTGACAGCCGAATCCGAGATCTTCGCGCTCAAGTTATTTTTAAAGCGAAGTATCCATGCTAATACTCGCATACCTTTATCATAGCTACCAAATCTTTCCCATTCCATTAATTTTATTGGCTGTGGATTTATTGTAAGTATTGTGGCCTTTTCCGAGCAGTTGTCAATTTTACCGAATTTCATATCCTCTGGCCACTTATCGCGATGGGGTAACCATTGAGGTCCATGCCACCACAATGAAGATTCTTTAAGTTTTTCAGTAGGAATACCTCTTGTCAATTGATCTGCCGGATTATCCTTAGTAGACACATATCTTATATGATTTACTGGAATGAGTGTTTTAATTTCTTCTACTCTATTATTACATAGGCAGGTAATATTTTTTTACTTTGGATCCAATGAAGTGCCACCTGGCTATCGCACCAGAAATGGATATTTTTGAAGAGTATAACACCATCATAGGCATCTTTCACAAATTTACTTAACCTAGCGGGCAACAGAACTGCTGTTAATTCTAATTTTGGGATAGTGACTGCTTTGATTGGTGCTACTTTAGCTTTGCCAATCACTAGATTACCAGATCCATTTACTATGTATACACAAGCACCATAAGCCATATTACTTGCATCTCCGAATACATGCATGTCTCCTTCCTGTATTAAGGTTAACACACGAGGGATTGTTATTTTACTCGCCTTGTGGAGCTCGGCGGTATGGCCTTCCCATTCTGTATTCATTACCTCTGGCAGGGGCTGATCCCAATCAAGTTTTGCTTTCCAGAGGTTTTGTAGGAAGATACGTGCTTTGATGGTGACTGGTAGTAGTAAACCTAATGGGTCGAAGAGCTGTGATACCATACTCAGACATTTGCGTTTGGTCACCCTGCCTTGAATTTCTGTGCGTAGATTAAATGAGAGGGAGTCTGATTTAGGTTCCCAATACAATCCTAGTATTTTGACTGGTCCCTTTTCTCCAGCTATAACCCCGTCCAAGTGCAGTTGTTGTTCTAGCTGAGGGCTGGTAGTGGTCCATTCACGCAGGTACAGATTGGCTTTCTTGAAGAGTTTTTGCACTTGCCAATAATATGCTAGTAAATCTTCTTGATTAGCTGTACCTTGTAGGTTGTCAATATATAAACCCCGCTTTATATCATCTATCATCTCATTTGCTTCATCCAGATTATTTAAATGGTGTCTTATGGTTGCATTGAGAAGGAATTGAGAACATGTGGCTCCAAATAAAACTACTCTAAATCTGTAAATCAGAAAGTCTGATTCTGGATCTGAAGGATCTTTGGGCCATAAAAATCTTGTATAGTCTCGATCATCCTCATGCAATTGCACCATTAAGAAAGCTTTTTCTATGTCCGAGATGAATGCATATTTTTGACATCTGAATCTCATTAACACTTGCGCTAGATCGGGTACTAAGCTGGGACCAGTATATAGACAATCATTTAAACTGAGAGATTTTGAACTTACCTTAGCAGAACAATCATAAACTACTCTAATCGGTGTTGTATTACTTTCCTTTTTCACACCATGATGTGAGAGATAATGAATACCCTGATGGTTTGTTTCTTTTGGTACTAATTCAGTAAAACCTCTTTTTTCCTGTTCTTTAATTACTTGAGTCTATTGACTATAAAATACATGATTTTTTTTCGAATGACCTTTGTAATCCTCTCAGTCTGCCCAACGCCCAACCAAAATTACTAGATAAATCTTCCATATTATCTTTCCAAGGCAGACTGACCTTATACTACCCAAGTACAGTATCATATGAGACTGAATCTTCAAATCTCTTCATTGTCACAGCAACATCTTTAGATATTTCATTAGGTAATATTCCTATATGATCTAGTTCCCATAGTTTATTTAGATCATCAACGCATGGTGTGTGATCTATATTGCTTACATATTCATCTATAGGACTGGCTGCAACATTGAGAATAGTAACTACTTCTACCTGAGTTTTATCATTGTTTCTATCCTGGTATTTACCACTTAAAGCAAACCCACAGATAGTTGGAATGAGTATTAACTCTCCTTCCTTTTTGTACCCAGGATGTACTATATCATAATAATAGTCAGCTTCTATCAGTAAGCCTATTTCCTTTGTTGTTGTCACCTTAGGATCTGCTAACTTGTACCCCTTAATATGTATTTTTACAAGTTCTCTTTGCAAACCCCTACAAGCAATATGTCCAGGTACCTTGTCTATAACCACAGCATTCATCCTTTTTACTCTACCCTTTTTAATATAACTCAAAGATACAATTTCATATGTTTTACTATCTTGAGTTTTGGTGAATCCTTCTAATTGTAAGGTTTCTTGTCTCACTTTAGAACACTGTAACGACGGTAGAGCTGACCGAAGTACAAATGTCCTTTGTGAGCATTGGTCAAGTAGAACCCGAACATTTATTACTTTGTCTTCCATACCCTTTAGTGGTAGCTGTAGGGTAGGAAGTATTACTTTGTGTTTATTGGTGACAATGGAGAAACTTTGACTTCCTTCAGTATTATCCACCTTTTCTTTTTGTATCACCCTTTTGGGATCAGTACACAGAGCATTGTAATGTTTGTTGCCACAATTACGACAATTATTTATTTTGGGGTTTAAACATCCTTTGACTTCGTGATTTGCATCTAGACAACCCACACACAAGTTGAGTTGTTCAGCTCTTTTTACTTTACTCGCACCTTGTGGGTATTTTTTACATTTATACCAAAGGTGGTTATTGCCTTGACACAATTTACACTGATATTTATTTACTTGTTTCTGATTGATTGTCATCGTGCTCGTATTGAATGAATGGTGTTTCTGCAAATTGAGCATAAGTTGCTCCCTCCATAGAGAATATCTCAGTCTGTAACCTTGACAGGATAGCATCGACATCCAGGATTTTATCATGCAAGTCACGTTTAATTTGCTCCTTGATGAAGCTAGGTAGTTTGTTTAGCAACATCACCGCACAAAATTCATTCCTGGACATATCCTGAGATTTATACAGACTCTCAAAGTCTGCATAGAAATGTTTAAATATTCTATATTATTACGGGGAGTGTTCAACTGGCAAAGATGGGTTACAATGGCTAATTTGATTCGATCTATTTGTCCATAATGATCTATCAACAATTTTAGAGCAGGGGCATAATTGATTGATTCTAGTTTAAACCCAGCTAATAATTACTTAGCTTCACCCTCTAGTTGTCCTCTTAAGTAAGTTAGTTTCTGAGCATCAGTCAATTCTGTATTTTTATCAACTGAGCAGGTGAATATATCCCAGAATCCCATCCATTGTGTGGGATCTCCGCTAAAGGTCGGCAGGGAAAGCTTGGGTAAATTGAATCCAGATTTATGAACTTTGGGAGCATCCCTGCTGTCATTTGTAATATCCAATTCCTATAAGTATTGCTGAATTATTTCCTCATATTCACCATCCTTCAGCACTAATGCTTCAATCTCTTCTGGTTTCACTAGATCGTATATTCTCTCATTTAGCACATTTATGCGATCACGTAACGCAATTATTTGATTTCTTTTGGCTCTTATTTCTGATCTGGTGGCTTTTGTCATAAATTGCTTTAAATTACGACATGATGCAGTAATTCCACCTTTCGTTCCAGCCTTAATATTTCTCAACTTAATTAATTCCTCCATGATTTTAATTTACGTTAAGTTGCTATAAAAAAATAATCTAACAACCCACGTTCCGCTATCTAGCCTATCCTCCTTCCTTGTAAACTAGCCTATTACCAGCTTAGGCAAGGAAGACGCCATTTTAAAAGTCGTAGCAACACATGTACAAATTTAAAGTAGGAGGCTGATGCGTGAGCGATGCAGACATTACGTTAATTCTGTACATAGATGCGGCAAAATCAGACTAGGAGAATGAAGTGAGTGGAACCAGGATCCGGTTCGAAGGACCAATATGACGACTAACCTCCGATATCACCATAGAATTTCGCCAGCTTGCTCCCCGGTTGTTTGAATGCTGCCTTATACACAGCTATAACTGATCCCTAGTATATCTACTTTGAATTCATATAGTATAATAGGGACTTAGCGTGTATGTTATAGTTGTTGAGGCAGTCTGCGAGGTGCTGGCACTTAAAATTGTAGCTGTTGAAAGGATGGACTAGTGAAGGTGTTCTCTTCATGATGAAGGACGTCTCTAATGTTTTCCACACGCTTCACTCCTAGCGTGATCTCACGCATGCGCGCTACGACTCATATGACTTGTAGTTATCCACACGATTGATGTAAATTCATTTTAAATTATGTGGATTTATTATTTTTACCTTAATTAATTAGGTTATATTAATAATTATTTACAATTAATAACGATACAAGCAAATAAAAAAATAGGAAATTTAACAGCTGTAGAATTACATCTTTATCTACTGTCGGGATCATTAATATCAGTCTAGTCCGGACAGCCCCAGTTAAGTCTTAGTTATGTGCCCCATTCTATATTATGTATTTTACAATTTAAATCGAGTACTGTACTACAAAAAAAAACTCTACAGAACGTGTTTATCTGTAACATCAATAAGAGTTACAGAGAATAATGGTATGTTAAAGTTGTAAATTTGCCCTACTTGTCAGAATAGATATGATTAGATTAGTTTAATTTTGGTCTACTTGATGGATTAGGTTTGGTTAGGTTAGTTTGATTTTGGCCTATACTTGTTAGACTAGGTTTGGTTAGGTTAGGCTAATTTTGGCCTATACTTCTTGGACATGGTTTGGTTAGGTTAGTTTAATTTTGGCCTATACTTCTTAGACTACGTTTGGTTATGTTAGTTTAATTTTGGCCTATACTTCTTAGACTAGGTTTGGTTAGGTTGGTTTAGCTTCATTAATTTTTATTTGCTTGATGTTTTATTTGTTTCAAAGCTCACCAAACCTCTTCCTTTTGGCTGACAACCCATTACTAACTTCATTCATCATAGTCCTTACCTCTGCATCTTCACATGCTTCATGGCTGGATGGAGATCCTGACAGAAATCTATAATCATATAGAGGTCTACTTTTGGTAAGTTTCTATCATCAGCCTTAGTGAAGCCTGGTAGAAGTTGACCAACCTTCACATGCTGCTTGCTCTGCAAATTAAAGTACAACCTCAGTTACCAGCAGTATCTCATAATACCTAATAATATTTATAATATTTAATTTTCATAATATTTATTCTGAATAGTGTCTAATCCATCCATACATTATATTATCTGAGACCTTACAGCCCATAATTTCTCTAATAAGAGTCATTCTAGAGTTAGAGCACAAGTTCTTTAGCTTGGGGTACTCTCAAGACAAGGAGTGAATTTATGCAAATTTCACTCCTTTTGTAATATTTTAACATATTTCTCACACCACCACAGTGTACAGTAAGCACTTATAACATAGCTGAGGAGCGTTGGTTTTAGATGGAGTTGCCATAATCACAAAAAAACAGTAGAAAATATGAACACCACGTCTGAATACCACTCGTTCCCTGTGTTTTTGTATACAATCTGACGTCACATCTATAATTGCGGCTACTTCCCTGTTCCCGCGAAGAATTAAAGTTATATCTTCATTATCTGGTCAACTGGCTATTTCCAAGACGTAATATATGCACCATATTATTACTGCTACCTGCCATAATGCATTTCTAGATAATTTCCAGAACCGGAAGCATGTCAATTGTAATAGTGCAAACCAATTGAACAGACAGTGACTGTTTTGATATAGAAATACTAGTGTAAACCAATTGAACAGACGGTGACTGTTGAGTGCAAACATAGAGGATTTAGAATAAGATAGTGAGAATGCAGACAAAGACCGTTTCAGTGGGAATGATTCTGATAAGGACCCAGACCTGAGTTATTATATAAAGAAAATGCAAGGTCATCTAAGTGATGAGGAGGAACATGCATTGCCGGCGAGGAAACGCCCCCTCCCCCCCCAAAAAAAAAAAAAAAAAAGTTAATGTACAGCAACCGATACACAGTTGTTTGCATTGGACTAAGGAGGATGGCCGCAGGAGGGTTGATCCTAGGATCAACATCTCTTTTTAATCCTTACAATGCCTTCCTGTTTAGGGAGAAGACACTGCACAAAACGATGCAGAAGCATCTACAAATAAGGAACACTGCTCAAAGCCTCGAGAGAAGATCTTTCTAAAGCAGGTGTGGAGGATTAGGGAGGTATACTCAGTCGTGCGGGCAGGGGTTTATTTACGGTGCGGGGCACCGGTGACGAGGCGATGATACGACATGAGTACAACCAAAGGCCTGTAAACAAGGTTCACAAAGTATATTATGACTATAACTAAACTATAACTAAACATAACTATATTGCATATATAACAGTAATGACAAAATCGAAGAGTATCTGATATAACGTAAAAATATGTTCTTACCCAAGCTCGAGACCGTCACGAAGAAGTGGCTACAGTATGTGTGTACAGTAGCTAAGTCACCAGCTGAATGAATCACTACGTCAAGGTGACAAGAAAAGAAACCTTGTATCACAAATCTAAACCAACCACAACCCGAAACAAGATGACGTCAATAGTAACTATGCTGCTGTTCCCGACTACCACTGGTGATTAGTGGGATAGAAGCAGAAGTACCAACCCGCCTTCTTGTCCTTCTCGTGGAAGTCTTGATTGACAGAGAGGAGGCTGTAATTTCCTTAATAAGCAAGGATGCAGCGACTTCATACCTCATGTGTCAGAAGCTTCGTGCTTTCCCGCCTTTGTAGTGCTGACTTTGATTCTCCAAGAGGATTTAAGGTAGCTGGCAAAGAAAAAGGCAAGTGTAATAGAACTTTGGTGGCTTTTAAATCAAATCCACTCCGCTACTACTAGACTGCAGCTAGAGGTGGCCGAGGATTTGATGCAGGGGTACGTAGTAAGGTCTACGCACTGACGGGATAAACAGGGAGATTGCCTTAGAAATAATTCTCTGTGGTTAAACATCACTACGGACCCGAGAGCTTCCTCCGCACCATTTTGCTTGCCTTCGCATGCAGCATGCGGCCTTCAATAAGACGAGAAAGACCGAATTGGGGGCCTTGTAGCGGCTCTTAACTGTACATATGTAGCTGACTGATCTGCGGCTTGGTACACCCAGATAGCAGCTTCCCAACGGGGGATGCCCATGCAGTAGCCTGTATGTCGCATTCCTGCCGGTGGTGACACGGACGGCGGCGGGGAAGAAGGAGGCCGCAGTATGGATCGATCTGCCTGCGCACGGCCAAAAGAAGTTGCCCAAGAAAAAGGCAAGTCTAATAGAACTTGGGTGGCTGTCAAATTAAGTCCCCTCCGGTACTACTATACTGCAGCTGGCGGTGGTGGGGGTTTGATGCAGGGGTTGGTAGTAAGGTCTACTGAAGGGACGGGGAGTCAGGATAAATCTATACCCTGGGGTTAGACGTACTACGGACCCGAGAGCTCCTTGCGCACCATTTTTCTTGTCCTCGCATGCAGCATGCGGCCTTCATCCTCATTATTGAGCCTAGGAAAAATCGGTTGGTGTTTTGTAGGGGCTATAAACGCTTAAGCCGACTGATCTGGAAGCGCCACATCCAAATACCAACTTCCCAACGAGGGATGCCCGTGCAGTTGCAGCAGGGGCAGTTTGTTGACAAACTGACGGATTGACTACCTGTATAGGGCATTCCTGCCGCTGGTGACACGGACGGCGGCGGAGGAGAAGCAGAAGGCTGTAGTATGGATCTGGCTGCGGCGGGCAAAGAACTTGGGAAAAACAAACAAACAAGACTATATTGATACCAAGTGTTGGTGCTGCAAAATAGCAACTATATTAATTGATTCATAAACCCTAACTGACATGTGCTCGGTGATAGACCTGACCAGTCTCTCTATGGTTCCAAGGATGTGATGTGAATTATGCTAACAAATCAAAGCACATAAAAACTCTTGCAGCCGCAGTTCGTTGATACATAGTAGTTGGCTGCGTACCTAAGTTTTTTAAAGATGGTGAATCGGAGGCGATAGTAACAAGTCCTCCTTTCGAGGAAACTTGTTACATCTGGCTGGGGACCTGAGAGTTTAATTCCAATGGTTCCAAAACTCCCAGCCGAGAGAGAAGGACCTCCTCGTGGTTCCCACCGGGCAACGGTCTTTAAGCTATTGAGGTGGATTAAACACCGGCTAACTCTTCTCTCTCGCACACCGGGTAAAGTAGTGGG
>CM035220.1:16878458-16896173 GCA_020233015.1 Callinectes sapidus | reverse complement strand
TTTAGGCAGAATTTTCTTCTTTATTGAAATTGCATATATTTACTTGTAAATCGGGGTTTTGTTTAAAATGCCGTTAATACTCCTAAAAACGTTGAAAAACACGTAATTTATTATTTTTTCAGAAAAAAAGTATATTGTGGTAATATTCAGTGTATTTTGTTTATTGTTTGGTGAAAACAATGAAATAAGCAGAAAATCATTAAAAAATTAACTTTTTTGGTGAAAATAAACTTTATTCGTGAAATTGCATATATTCCTTTTTTCTGAACTAATATAAAAATGGTCTTTCTTAGATAAGATGTTAATTCTCCAAGAAACGCTGGAAACGGGATAATTTATGCAATTGTGAGAGAAAAAAATGAATTTCCATGAAAAGTTGATATATTTCTTGCTTTTTCTTTCATTTTCATTCAAAACATGGAAATGAAAAAAAAACACTGAGAAATCCTTTTTTTTTTAGAAGAAATATATATTTTTTCATGGAAATGGCTTTATTACATTTTATGTAACATGGAAAAGAGATTTTCTTCAAAATGTAGTTAAAACAAATAAAAAGGTTTAAATAGGGTAGTTTATGTAACTTTAAAAGAGAAAAAACAATACGCTATAGCGTATTGTTCATGTTTTTTAATTCAAACATGGAAACTCAAAGAAAATGACTGAAAAACTTACTTTTGGATGTAAAAACATACTTTTTTTTTCTAAGGGAAGATTGATTTGACAAAAATATTGTAAAACCCTTAAAAACATTGAAAAATTGATAATTGAAATCGCATATATTATACTTGTAAAATGGGGTTTTATGTAAAATGCCGTTAATACTCTTAAAAACTGAAAAAAACGTAATTTATTAAATTTTAGATAGAAAAAGTATATTGCAACATGAAAAACTTGTTTTCTACAAAATGTGTTTAAATGTCCAAAAAGGTTAAAAATGATACCTTGTACAGTTTCAGAGAAAGAAAATGTATGTAGTGTTTATTTTTTAGTTTTTTATCAAATTGAAATCAATAGAAAATTATTAAAAAAGTGACTTTTGGTGTAAAATCATATTTTTTTCGTAAAAGAGATGGTTTTATTTTAAAAGTAGTAAATCTCCGAAAAACATTGAAAAAAGGGTCATTTATGCGGTTTTAGAGAAAAATATATATATTGTCGTAAAATTATGATAAAAGCATAAAAATAGGTAATTTGTGCAATTTTAGAGAAAAAAAATATTATCGAGATAAAGAATGTATTTTTTTGGTTATCTTCCATCAACTAATGAAAATATGAAAAAAAAACTTTAAAAAGTCAGTTCTTAGGCAGGATTTTCTTCTTTATTCAAATTGCATATATTATACATGTAAAATGGGGTTTTGTTTAAAATGACGTTAATACTCCTAAAAACGTTGAAAAACACGTCATTTATAATTTTTTCAGAAAAAAAGTATATTGTGGCAATATTCGGTGTTTTTTTTTTTTTTGTTTGATGAAAACAATGAAATAAGGAGAAAAAAAATGATAGATTGCTTCGTTGGGCTTTGGCCCTTCAGACTTACAAGTTTCGGGTTGTACATATTGCTGGCAAAGACAACTTGGGTGCTGACCTCTTGAGTCGGTCTTCTAACTAAGTTATGCTTTGTTCCTTTTAGTTTTTATGTATATAAGTATATGTTTTTAATGCTTAATCTACTCCAGTAGATTCTTGTTCCGTGGGTGGTGGAAGGGCGAACCATTACCTCAAGACAGAGGTAACGAGCGAGTCCGGTTTCAGACAGGAGGACTCTTTCAGCCACTCGTTCGCCACTTCCTCTTTCATTTGTTCATCCTCAACCGCTTGTTCAACTCCTCGTTTCGAACCACCACGTACGTGTAAGAGGATCACGTAAGCCAAGCGGCCGAGGCTATATATATAGGACACCACCCTCCAGTCAGCAGAGCGATCAAGACGAGGCTAGTGGAAAGACTTCTCCTGTCACCTGCTGTTACCCTGCCGGAGAGGAAGGTCCTGAGCTGCCTACCTTCCACTGTTACCTACCCTCGCTTGATTTAGCCTCTCGCTCTCACTGGACGTCGGATACCGTTGGGCTGTTTACGTTGCTCCACTTCTACAGGACCACCACCTACTTCAGTTGTGTTTGCCTCTAAACCGTGACAGGTATTTAGAGTGTATCTTCTGTTGTTGCGCCCCTTTTCTCGTTCTCGTTGTCGAGACTATAGTCTTTCATAAGGGACGCAACACGGAAGATTTATTTCTCGAACTGATTGTCCGGAGTAGAGTGCCTTGTTATTGGCGTGTTGCCTTTAGTGGTTCCTGTTTCTTTTAATGTGTCATGTGTGCACGAATTAATATATTTAAGGAAGCATTCCTAGTGTTTATTGTCCCCCTTGACAGATATTAGCACTTCCTGTGGACCTTTTTATTCTTGATAGGCCGGGAGAGAGTATTGCTCCCCGTTTGCCTTAACAAGGAGTATTAACGGCATTTTACACAAAACTTCCTTTTACAAGTATAATATATACAATTTGCTTAAAGAAAGAAATTCTGCCTAAAAAGTGACTTTTCAATGTTTTTATCTTATTTTCATTAGTTGGTGGAAGAAAACCAAAAAATACATTTTTTTTTTCGACAATATTTGTTTTCTCTAAAATTGCACAAACTACCCATTTTAATGTGTTTATCCTTATTTCACGATAATATTTTTTTTCTCTAAAACAGCATAACCGACCATTCTTACAACGTTTCTCAGAGATTTAGAAAAAAAGTATATTTTTACATCCAAAAGTAAGTTTTTCAGTATTTTTCATTTAATTTTTATGTTTTAATTAAAAACAACACCAATACACTATATATTTTTTTCTCTTTAAAGTTATATAAACAACCCTATTTAAACCTTTTCATCGGTTTTAACAACATTTTGAAGGAAATCCCTTTTTCATGTTACATAAAATGTAATACAATCCATTTCAATGAAAAATATATGTATTTCTTTTAGAAAAATAATTTTTTACTATTTTTTTCTTTACATTTCCATGTTTTGATTGAAAATGAAGGAAAAAGCAAAAAATATATTAACTTTTTATAGCAATCCTTTTTTTTTCTCTGAAAATTGCATAAATTATCCCCTTTCAGCGTTTTTAAGAGAATTAACATCTCAACTAAGAAAGACCATCTTTTTTCAGTTTAGAATAAAAGAATATATGCCATTACACGAAAAAAGATCCTTTACACCGAAAAAGTTGATTTTTTGATGATTTTCTGCTTATTTCATTGTTTTCATAAAAATAAACAAAAAACAACTAATATTGCAACAATATATTTTTTCTAAAAAAATTCATAAATGACGTGTTTTTCAACGTTTTTAGGAGTTTTAACGGCATTTTATACGAAACCCACTTTTACAAGTATAATATATGCAATTTGTACAAACACAAAATGTCTGCCTAAAAATAGACTTTCAGTGTTTTTATCTCATTTTTTTTGTTAGTGGAAAAAAAAAAAAATACATTATTTTTTGCGACAATATTACTTTTCTCTAAAATTGCAAAAACTACCCATTTTTATGTTTTTATCCTTATTTTACGATAATATATTAAAAAAACGAGGTGTTTTTCATCTTTTTTAGGAGTATTAACGGCATTTTATACAAAACCCACTTTTACAAGTACAATATATGCAATTTGTACAAAGACAAAAGTTCTGCCTAAAAATTGACTTTTTCAATGTTTTTATCGCATTTTCATTTGTTGGTGGTAGAAAACCAAAAAATACATTTTTTTTTTGCGACAATATTTCTTTTCTCTAAAATTGCAAAAACTACCCATTTTTATGTTTTTATCCTTATTTTACTATAATATATATCTTTCCCTAAAACTGCATAAATGACCCTTTTTTCAATGTTTTTCAGAGAATTAAAATAAAAGTATGTTTTTACATCCAAAAGTGAGTTTTTTCAGTAATTTTCCTTTAATTTTCATTTTTTAATTAAAATCAAGACCAATACACTATATATTTTTTTTTCTCCTTAAAGTTACATAAACTACCCTAATTAAACCTTTTTATTGGTTTTAACAACATTTTGAAGAAAATCCCTTTTTCATGTTACATAAAAAGTAATACAAGCCATTTGAATAAAAAAAAATATATATTTCTTTTAGAAAAAGGATTTTTCAGTGTTTTTTCTTTATATATCCATGTTTTGATATAAAATGAAGAAAAAAGCAAGAAATCTATCAACTTTTATTGCAATTCATTTTTTTCTCTCAAAAATACATAAATTATCCCCTTTTCAGCGTTTTTAGGAGAATTAACATATAATCTAAGAAAGGCCATCTTTTTTTTAGTTAAGAAGAAAGGAATATTTGCCATTTCACGAAAAAAAATCCTTTTAACCAAAAAAGTAGATTTTTCGATGATTTTCTGCTTATTTCATTGTATTCATAAAAAAATAAACAAAAAACAATGAATATTGCGACAATATACTTTTTTCTCAAAAATTTCATAAATGACGTGTTTTTAACGTTTTAAGGAGTATTAACGGCATTTTACACAAAACCCCCTTTTACAAACATAATATATGCAATATGTTTAAAGACAAAATTTCTGCTTAAAAAGTGACTTTTTCAATATATTTCAATATATTCAATTTTTCATATATGCAATTTGTATAAGGAATGAATTTCTGCCAAAAAAGTTACTTTTTCAATGTTTTTTTCTTTTTTTCATTTGTTGGTGGAAAAAAACCAAAAAACACATTTTTTTTGCGACAATATTTCTTTTCTCTAAAATTCCACAAACTGCCCATTTTTATGTTTTTATCCTAATTTTAAGATTTTTCTTTTTTCTCTGAAACTGCATAAATGACACTTTTTTCAATGTTTTTCAGAGATTTAGTAAAAAATATGTTTTTAATTCCAAAAAAGAGTTTTACAGTTATTTTTTTTATTTTCATGTTTTAATTAAAAACAAGACCAATAAACTATATATTTTTTTCTCTTTAAAGTTACATAAACTACCCTATTAAACCTTTTTATTGGTTTTAACAACATTTTGAAGAAAATCCAATTTTTCATGTTACATAAAATGTAATACAAGCCATTTCAATAAAAATAAATATATTTCTTTTAGAAAAAGGATTTTTCAGTGTTTTTTCTTTACATTTCCGTGTTTTGGTTGAAAATAAAGGAAAAAGCAATAGAAATATTAACTTATATTGCAATTCATTTTTTTTCTCTGAAAATTGCATAAATTATCCCTTTTTCAGCGTTTTTAGGAGAATTAACATATCATTTAAGAAAGACTATCTTTTTTAGTTAAGAAGAAAGAAATATATATGCCATTTCACGAAAAAAGTTCCTTTTCACCTAAAAAGTAGATTTTTTGATGATTTTCTGCTTATTTCATTGTTTTTATAAGAAATAAACAAAAAACAATGTATATTGCGATAATATACTTTTTCTCAAAAATTTCATAAATGACGTGTTTTTCAACGTTTTTAGGAGTATTAACGGCATTTTACACAAAACCCCCTTTTACAAGTATAATAAATGCAATTTGTATAAAGACAAAATTTCTGCCTAAAAAGTGATTTTTTCAATGTTTTTATCTTATTTTCATTTGTTGGTGAAAGAAAACCAAAAAATACATTCTTTTTTCCGACAATATATCTTTTCTCTAAAATTGCACAAACTACCTATTTTTATGTTTTTATCCTAATTTTAAGATAATATATTTTTTTCTATGAAACTGCATAAATGACCCTTTTTTCAATGTTTTTCAGAGATTTAGAAAAAAATTGTGTTTTTACATCCAAAAGTGAGTTTTTCATTAATTTTCTTTTATTTTACATGTTTTAATTAAAAACAAGTTCAAACAACCTTCCTATTGGTTGAAACAACATTTTGAAAAAAAATTTCTTTTTCATGTTACATAAAATGTAATACAAACCATTTCAATGAAAAAAAATTATTTCTTTTATAAAAAGGATTTTTCAGTGTTTTCTCATTACATTTCCATGTTTTGATTGAAAATGATGAAAAAATCAAGAAATATATTAACTTTTTATTGCAATTAATTTTTTTTCTTAAAATTGCATAAATTATCCCCTTTTTAACATTTCTAGGAGAATTAACATCTCATCTAAGAAAGACCATCTTTTTTAGTTAAGAAGAAAGGAATGTATGCCAATTTACGAAAAAGGTTTCTTTTTTTCCGAAAAAGTAGATTTTTCCATGATTTTCTGCTTATTTCATTGTTTTCATAAAAAATGAACAAAAAAACAATGAATATTGTGACAATACCTTTTTTTCTCAAAAAATTCATAAACGTTTTCAACGTTTTTAGGAGTATTAACGGCCTTTTACACAAAACCCCCTTTTGCAAGTATGCAATTTGTATAAAGACAAAATTTCTGCCTAAGAAGTGACTTTTTCAATGTTTTTATGTTATTTTCATTTGTTGGTGGAAGAAAACCCAAAAATTTTTTTTTTCTACAATATTTGTTTTCTCTAAAATTGCACAAACTACCCATTTTAATGTGTTTATCCTTATTTTGCAATAATATATTTTTTTCTCTAAAACAGCATAAATGACTCTTTTTTCAACGTTTCTCAGAGATTTAGAAAAAAAGTATGTTTTTACATCCAAAAGTGAGTTTTTCTGTAATTTTCATTTAATTTTTATGTTTTACTTTGAATCAACAACAAAAATACACTATATATTTTTTTCTCTTTAGAGTTATATAAACAACCCTATTTAAACCTTTTTATCGGTTTAAACAACATTTTGAAGGAAATCTCTCTTTCATGTTACATAAAATGTAATACAATCCATTTCAATGAAAAATATATGTATTTCTTTTAGAAAAAGGATTTTTCACTGTTTTTTTTATTTTTTTATTTCCATGTTTTGATTGAAAATGAAAGAAAAAGCAAAAAATATATTAACTTTTTATAACAATCCTTTTTTTTTCTCTGAAAATTGCATAAATTATCCCCTTTTTAGCGTTTTTAAGAGAATTAACATCTCATCTTAGAAAGACCATCTTTTTTTTAGTTTAGAATAAAAGAATATATGCCATTACACGAAAAAAGATCCTTTACACAGAAAAAGTTCATTTTTTTATGATTTTCTGCTTATTTCATTGTTTTCATAAAAAATAAACAAAAAACAACTAATTTTGCGACAATATACTTTTTTATAAAAAAATTCATAAATGACGTGTTTTTCAACGTTTTTAGGAGTTTTAACGGCATTTTATACAAAACCCACTTTTACAAGTATGATATATGGAATTTGAACAAAGACAAAATTTCTGCAAAAAATTTACTTTTTCAGTGTTTTTATCTTATTTTCATTTCTTGGTGAAAAAACAAAACAAAAAATACATTATTTTTTGCGACAATATTTATTTTCTCTAAAATTGCAAAAACTACCCATTTTTATGTTTTCATCCTTATTTTACGATAATATATTCATAAATGACGTGTTTTTCAACGTTTTTAGGAGTATTAACGGCATTTTATAAAAAACCCACTTTTACAAGTATAATATATGCAATTTGTACATACACAAAATTTCTGACTAAAATTTGACTTTTTCAATGTTTTTATCTCATTTTCATTTGTTGGTGGAAGAAAACTAAAAAATACATTCTTTTTTGCGACAATATTTCTTTTCTCTAAAATTGCAAAAACTACCCATTTTTATGTTTTTATCCTTATTTTACTATAGTATATATTTTTCCCTAAAACTGCATAAATGACCCTTTTTTCAATGTTTTTCAGAGAATTAAAGTAAAAGTATGTTTTTACATCCAAAATGGAGTTTTTCAGTAATTTTCTTTTAATTTTCACTTTTTAATTAAAATCAAGACCAATACACTATATTTTTTTTTTTCTCTTTAAAGTTACATAAACTACCCTACTTAAATTTTTTAATTGGTTTTAACAACATTTTGAAGAAAATCCTTTTTTCATGTTACATAAAAAGTAATACAAGCCATTTGAATGAAAAAAAAAAATCTTTCTTTTAGAAAAAGGATTTTTTAGTGTTTTTTCTTTATATATCCATGTTTTGATATAAAATGAAGAAAAAAGCAAGAAATCTATTAACTTTTAGTTCAATTCATTTTTTTCTCTCAAAAATACATAAATTATCCCCTTTTCAGCGTTTTTAGGAGAATTAAAATATAATCTAAGAAAGACCATCTTTTTTAGTTAAGAAGAAAGGAATATATGCCATTTCACGAAGAAAAATCTTTTTCACCGAAAAAGTAGATTTTTCGATGATTTTCTGCTTATTTCATTTTATTCATAAAAAAAAATAAACAAAAAACAATGAATATTGCGACAATATACTTTTTTCTCAAATATTTAATAAATGACGTGTGTTTTAACGTTTTAAGGAGTATTAACGGCATTTTCCACAAAACCACCTTTTACAAACATAATATATGCAATATGTTTAAAGACAAAATTTTAGCGTAAAAAGTGTCTTTTTCAATGTTTATATCTTATTTTCATTTGTTGGTGAAAGAAAACCAAAAAATACATTTTTTTTCGACAATATTTGTTTCCTCTAAAATTGCACAAACTACCCATTTTAATGTGTTTATCCTTATTCTAAGATAATATATTTTTTTCTCTAAAACTGCATAAATGACCATTTTTTCAATGTTTCTCAGATATTTAGAAATAAAGTATGTTTTTAAATTCAAAAGTGAGTTTTTCAGTAATGTTCATTTAATTTTCATGTTTTAATTAAAAACAACACCAATACACTATACATTTTTTCTCGTTAAAATTTTATAATCTACTTTATTTAAACCTTTTTATCGGTTTTAACAACATTTTGAAGAAAATCCCTTTTTCATGTTACATAAAATGTAATACAATCCATTTCAATGAAAAAAATATGTATCTCTTTTAGAAAAATTATTTTTCACGGTTTTTTTCTTTACATTTCCAAGTTTCATTGAAAATGAAAGAAAAAGCAAAAAATATATTAACTTTTTATAGCAATTCTTTTTTTTTCACTGAAAATTGCATAAATTATCCCCTTTTCAGCGTTTTTAAGAGAATTAACATCTCATCTAAGAAAGACCATATTTTTTTTAGTTAAAAATAAAAGAATATATGCCATTAGACGAAAAAAGATCCTTTACACCGAAAAAGTTGATTTTTTGATGATTTTCTGCTTATTTCATTTTTTCTAAAAAATAAACAAAAAACAACTAATATTGCGACAATATACTTTTTTCTAAAAAAAAATCATAAACGACGTGTTTTTCAACGTTTTTAGGAGTATTGACGGCCTTTTACACAAAACCCCCTTTTACAAGTATGCAATTTGTATAAAGACAAAACTTCTGCCTAAGAAGTGACTTTTTTAATGTTTTTATCTTATTTTCATTTGTTGGTGGAAGAAAACAAAACAAAAAATTGTATTTTGCGATAATATTTCTTTTCTCTAAAATTGCAGAATCTACTCATTTTTACGTTTTATCCTTGTTTTACGATAATAATTTTTTTTCTCTAAAACTGCATAAATGACCCTTTTTTCAATGTTTTTCAGAGAATTAAAATAAAAGTATGTTTTTACATCCAAAAGTAAGTTTCTCAGTAATTTTCATTTAATTTTCATTTTTTAATCATAATCAAGACTATATATTTTTTTCTCTTTAAAGTTACATAAACTACCCTATTTAAACCTTTTTTTTTTTTGGTTTTAACAAGATTTTGAAGAAAATCCCTTTTTCATGTTACATAAAAAGTAATACAAGCCATTTGAATGAAAAAAATATATATTTCTTTTAGAAAAAGGATTTTTCGGTGTTTTTTCTTTATATATCCATGTTTTGATATAAAATGAAGAAAAAAGCAACAAATCTATTAATTTTTATTGCAAATCATTTTTTTTCTATCAAAAATACATAGATTATCCCTTTTTCAGCATTTTTAGGAAAATTAACATCTAATCTAAGAAAGACCATGCTTTTTTTAGTAAAGGAAGGAATATATGCCATTTCACGAAAAAAGTTCCTTTTCACCGAAAAAGTAGATTTTTCGATGATTTTCTGCTTATTTCATTGTATTCATAAAAAAATAAACAAAAATGAATGAATATTGCGACAATATACTTTTTTCTCAAAAATTTCATAAATGACGTGTTTTTTAACGTTTTAAGGAGTATTAACGGCATTTTACACAAAACCCCCTTTTACAAGTATAATATATGCAATTTGCTTACAGACAAAATTTGTGCCTAAAAAGTGACTTTTTCAATGTTTTTATCTTATTTTCATTTGTTGGTGAAAGAAAACCAAAAAATACATTTTTTTTCGACAATATTTGTTTTCTCTAAAAATGCACATACTACCCATTTTAATGTGTTTAACCTTATTTTAATTTAATATTTTTATTCTCTAAAATAGCATAAATGACGCTTTTTTCAACGTTTCTTAGAGATTTAGAAAAAAAGTATGTTTTTATATCCAAAAGTAAGTTTTACAGTAATTTTCATTTAATTTTTATGTTTTAATTAAAAACAACTCCAATACACTATATATTTTTTTCTCTTTAAAGTTATATAAACGTTTTTATCAGTTTTAACAACATTTTGAAGAAAATCCCTTTTTTATGTTACATAAAATGTAATACAATCCATTTCAATGAAAAATATATGTATTTCTTTTAGAAAAAGGATTTTTCACTGTTTTTTTCTTTACATTTCCATGTTTTGATTGAAAGTGAAAGAAAAAGCAAAAAATATATTAACTTTTTATAGCAATCCTTTTTTTTCTCTGAAAATTTCATAAATTATCCCCTTTTCAGCGTTTTGAAGAGAATTAGCATTTCATCTAAGAAAGACCATCTTTTTTTAGTTAAGAATAAAAGAATATATGCCATTACACGAAAAAAGATCCTTTACACCGAAAAAGTTGATTTTTTGATGATTTTCTGCTTATTTCATTGTTTTCATAAAAATAAACAAAAAACAACAAATATTGCGACAATATACTTTTTTCTAAAACAAATCATAAAAATTCGTGTTTTTCAACGTTTTTAGGAGTTTTAACGGCATTTTATACAAAACCCACTTTTACAAGTATAATATATGCAATTTGTACAAAGACAAAATTTCTGCCTAAAAATTGACTTTTTCAGTGTTTTTATCTCATTTTCATTTGTTGGTGGAAAAAAAAAATACATTATTTATTGCGACAATCTTTCTTTTCTCTAAAATTGCAAAAACTACCCATTTTTTATGTTTTTATCCTTATTTTACGATAATATATTCATAAATGACGTGTTTTTCAACGTTTTTAGGAGTATTAACGGCATTTTATACACAATACAATTTTTACAAGTATAATATATGCAATTTGTACAAAGACAAAATTTCTGCCTAAAAATGGACTTTTTCAATGTTTTTATCTCATTTTCATTTGTTGGTGGAAGAAAAAAAATACATTCTTTTTTGTGACAATATTTCTTTTCTCTAAAATTGCAAAAACTACCCATTTTTATGTTTTTATCCTTATTTTACTATAATGTATATTTTTCCCTAAAACTGCATAAATGACCCTTTTTTAAATGTTTTTCAGAGAAATAAAATAAAAGTATGTTTTTACATCCAAAAGTGAGTTTTTGAGTAATTTTCTTTTAATTTTTAATTTTTAATTGAAATCAACACCAATAACCTATATATTTTTTTTTCTCTTTAAAGTTACATAAACTACCCTACTTAAACCTTTTTATTGGTTTTAACAACATTTTGAAGAAAATCCCTTTTTCATGTTACATAAAAAGTAATACAAGCCATTTGAATGAAAAAAATATATATTTCTTTTACAAAAAGGATTTTTCAGTGTTTTTTCTTTATATATCCATGTTTTGATATAAATTAAAGAAAAAACCAAGAAAGCTATTAACTTTTATTGCAATTCATTTTTTTCTCTCAAAAATACCTAAATTATCCCCTTTTCAGCGTTTTTAGGAGAAATAACATCTCATTTAAGAAAGACCATATTTTTCTAGTGAAGAAGAAAGGAAAATATGCCGTTTCACGAAAAAAGTTCTTTTTCACTGAAAAAGTAGATTTTTGGATAATTTTCTGCTTATTTCTTTGTTTTCATTAAAAAAAAACAAAAAACAATTAATATTGTGACAATATACTTTTTTTTTTTTTAATTCATAAATGACGTGTTTTTCAACGTTTTTAGTGGTATTACTGGCCTTTTACACAAAACCCTCTTTTACAAGTATGCAATTTGGATAAAGACAAAATTTCTGCCTAAGAAGTGACTTTTTCAGTGTTTTTATCTTAATTTCATTTGTTGGTGGAAGAAAACAAAAAAAAAACATTGTATTTTGCGACAGTATTTATTTTCTCTAAAATTGCAGAAACTACTCATTTTTATGTTTCCTTCTTTTACGATAATATATTTTTTTCTCTAAAACTGCATAAATGACCCTTTTTTCAATGTTTTTCAGAGAATTAAAATAAAAGTATGTTTTTACATCCAAAATGAGTTTTTCAGTATTTTTCTTTTAATTTTAATTTTTAAAATAAAATCAAGACCAATACACGATATACTTTTTTTTGTATTTAAAGTTACCTAAACTACCCTTTTTTAACCTTTTTATTGGTTTTAATAACATTTTGAAGAAAATCCCTTTTTCATGTTACAAACAAAGTAATATAAGCCATTTCAATAAAAAATATATATATTTCTTTTAGAAAAATAATTTTTCAGTGATTTTTCTTTATATATCCATGTTTTGATATAAAATGAAGAAAAAAACAAGAAATCTATTAACTTTTATTACAATTCATTTTTTTTCTTACAAAAATACATATATTATCCCCTTTTCAGTGTTTTTAGGAGAATTAACATCTAATCAAAGAAAAACCATCTTTTTTTAGTGAAGAAAAAAGGAATATATGCCATTTCACGAAAAAAAGTTCCTTTTCACCGAAAAAAGAGATTTTTCGATTATTTTCTGCTTACTTCATTGTATTCATAAAATAATAAAAAAAATAATGAATATTGCGACAATATACTTTTTTCTCAAAAATTTCATAAATGACGTGTTTTTTAACGTTTTAAGGAGTATTAACGGCAGTTTACACAAAACCCCCTTTAACAAGTGTAATTTATGCAATTTGTTTAAAGACAAAGTTTGTGCCTAAAAAGTGACTTTTCAATGTTTTTATCTTATTTTCTTTTGTTGGTGGAAGAAAACCAAAAAATACATTTTTTTTCCGACAATATTTCTTTTCTCTAAAATTGCACAAACTACCCATTTTAATGTGTTTATCCTTATTTAAAAAAAAAAATTTTCTCTAAAACTGCATAAATGACCCTTTTTTCAATGTTTCTAAGAGATTTAGAAAAAAAGTATGGTTTTACATCCAAAAGTGAGTTTTTCAGTAATTTTCATTTAATTTTCATGTTTTAATTAAAAACAACACCAATACACTATATATTATTTATCTTTAAAGTTATATAAACTACCATATTTAAACCTTTTTATCGGTTTTAACAACATTTAGAAGAAAATCCCTTTTTCATTGTTCAAAAAATGTTTTCAATGAAAAAAATATGTATTTCTTTTAGAAAAAGGATTTTTTAGTGTTTTTTCTATACATTTCCATGTTTTGATTGAAAATAAAGGAAAAAGCAATAAATGTATTAACTTATATTGCAATTCATTTTTTTTTCTCTCAAAATTGCATAAATTATTCCTTTTCCAGCGTTTTTAGGAGAATTAACATCTCATCTAAGAAAGACCATCTTTTTTAGTTAAGAAGAAAAGAATATATGCCATTTCACGAAAAAAGTTCCTTTTCACCTAAAAAGTAGATTTTTTGATGATTTTCTGCTTATTTCATTGTTTTCATCACAAAATAAACAAAAAACAATGAGTATTTTGATAATATACTTTTTGTCAAAAATTTCATAAATGACGTGTTTTTCAACGTTTTTAGGAGTATTAACGGCATTTTACACTAAACCCCCTTTTGCAAGTATAATATATGCAATTTATATAAAGACAAAATTTCTGTCTAAAAAGTGTTTTTTTTCATTGTTTTTATCTTATTTTCATTTGTTGGTGAAAGAAAACCAAAAAATACATTCTATTTTCCAACAATATATCTTTTCTCTAAAATTGCACACACTACCCACTTATATTTTTTTGTCCTTATTTTAAGATAATATATTTTTTTTCTCTGAAACTGCATAAATGACCCTTTTTTCAATGTTTTTTTCAGAGATTTAGAAAAAAATGTTTTTACATCCAAAAGTGAGTTTTTCAGAAATTTTCTTTTTATTTCATGTTTTAAATAAAAATAAGACCAATACACTATATAACTTTTTTTCTCTTTAAAGTTACATAAACTATCCTATTTAAGGCTTCTTTTCGATTTTAACAACATTTTGAAGAAAATCCCTTTTTCATGTTACATAAAATGTAATATAAACCATTTCAATTAAAAAATATATATTACTTTTAGAAAAAGGATTTTTAACTGTTTTTTCTTTACATTTCCATGTTTTCATTGAAAATGAGTAAAAAAGCAAGAAATATATTAACTTTTATTTCAATTATTTTTTTTTCCCTCAAAATATCATAAATCATCCCCTTTTCAGCGTTTTTAGGAGAATTAACATCTCATATAAGAGAGACCATTTTTTTTAGTAAAGAAAAAAAAAAAGAATATATTGCATTTCACAAAAAAAGTTCCTTTTCACCGAAAAAGTAGATTTTTTCATGATTTTCTGCTTATTTCATTGTTTTTATAAAAAATAAACAAAAAACAATAAATTTTGCGACAATATACTTTTTTCTCAAAAATTTCATAAATGACTTGCTTTTCAACGTTTTTAGGAGTATTAACGTTATTCAACACAAAATCTTCTTTTACAAGTATAATATATGCAATTTGTATAAAGACAGTATTTCTGCCTTAAAAGTGACTGTTTCAATGTTTTTATCTTATTTTTATTTGTTTGTGGCGGAAATTTTTTTTTTTTTTTTTTTTTTTGCGGCAATATTTCTTTTCTCTGAAATTGAACAAACTACATATTTTTATGTTTTTATACTTATTGTACGATTATATATTTTTTTCTCTAAAACTGCATATATGACCCTTTTTTCAATATTTTTCAGAGATTTAGAAAAAAAGTATGTTTTTACATCCAAAAGTGAGTTTTTCAGTAATTTTCTCTTAATTATCATCTTTTAATTGAAACCAAGACCAAACAAATTTTTTTTTGGTTTTAACAAGATTTTGAAGAAAATCCCTTTTTCATGTTACATAAAATGTAATACAAGCCATTTCAATGATAAAAATATATATTTCTTTTAAAAAAAGGATTTTTCAATGTTTTCTCTTTACATTCCCATGTTTTGATTGGAAATGAAATAAAAAAAAAATATATATCACCTTTTTATTGTAATTCACTTTTTTTCTCTCAAAATAACATAAATTATCCCCTTTTCAACTTTTTTAGGAGACATTACATCTCATCGTAGAAAGATCTTTTTTTTAGTTAAGGAGAAAGGAATATATGCCATTTCACGAAAAAAGTTCTTTTTCACCGAAAAAATAGATTGTTCCATGATTTTCTGCTTATTTCTTTATTTTCATAAAAAAATATGAACAAAAAACAATGAATATTGCGAAAATACCCTTTTTTCTCAAAAATTTCATAAATGACGTGTTTTTCAACGTTTTTAGGAGTATTAAAGGCATTTTACACAAAACACCCTTTTACAAGTATAATATATGCCATTTGTAAGAAGACAAATTTTTTGACTAAAAAGTGACTTTTTCAATGTTTTTTTCTTTTTTTCATTTGTTGGTGAAAGAAAACCAAAAAATACATTTTTTTTCCGACAATATATATTTTCTCTGAAATTGCACAAACTACCCATTTTTATGTTTTTGTCCTAATTTTACGATAATATTTTTTTTATCTCTGAAACTGCATAAATGACCCTTTTTTCAATGTTTTTCAGAGATTTAGAAAAAAAATATGTTTTTACATCCATAAGTGAGTTTTTCAGTAATTTTCTTTGATTTTCATGTTTTAATTAAAAATAAGACCAAACACTATATATTTTTACCTCTGTAAAGTTACATAAACTATCCTATTTAAAGCTTTTTATCGATTTTAAGAACATTTTGAAGAACATTTTGAAGACATTTTTTCATGTTACATAAAATGTAATACAAGCAATTTCAATGACAAAAATATATATTACTTTTAGAAAAAGGATTTTTCACTGTTTTTTCTTTACATTTCCATGTTTCCATTGAAAATGAATAAAAAATCAAGAAATATATTAAATTTTATTTCAATTAATTTTTTTTTCATTCAAAATATCATAAATTATCCCCTTTTCAGCGTTTTTAGGAGAAGTAACACCTCATCTAAGAAAGACCATCTTTTTATAGTTAAGAAGAAAATAATATATGCCATTTCACGAAAAAGGTTCCTTTTCACCGAAAAAGTAGATTTTTCGATGATTTTATGCTTATTTCATTGTTTTAATAAAAAATAAACAAAAAAAAATGAATATTGCGACAATATAATTTCTACTCAAAATTTTCATAAATGACGTGTTTTTCAACGTTTTTAGGAGTATTGGTGGCATTTTTAACAAAACTCCCTTATACTAGTATAATATACGCAATTTGTATAAAGACAATATTTTTGCATAAAAAGTGACTTTTTCAAAGTTTTTATCTTATTTTCATTTGTTTGTGGAAGAAAAAAAACAGATTCTATTTTCGAACAATATAATTAATATCTTTTCTCTAAAATTGCACAAACTACGTATTTTTATGTTTTTGTCCTAATTTTAAGATAATGTTTTTATCTCTGAAACTGCATAAATGACCCTTTTTTCAATGTTTTTCAGAGATTTAGAAAAAAAATATGTTTTTACATCCAAAAGTGAGTTTTTCAGTAATTTTTTTTTTAATGTTCATGTTTTAATTAAAAACAAGACCACTACACTATATATTTGTTTCTCTTTAAAGTTACATAAACTAACGTATTTAAACCTTTTTGTTGGATTTAACAACATTTTGAAGAAAATCCCTTTTTCAAGATATTTAAAATCTAATACAAGCCATTTCAATGAAAAAAAATATTTCTTTTAGAAAAAGGATTTATCAGTGTTTTTTCTTTACATTTCCATGTTTTGATTGAAAATTAATGATGAAGCAAGAAATTTATTAACTTTTATTGCAATTCATTTTTTTTCTCTCAATATTGCATAAATTTTCCCTTTTTCAGTGTTTTTAAAAGAATTAACATCTCATCTAAGAAAGGTCATCTTTTTTTAGTTAAGAAGAAAGGAATATATGCAATTTCATGAAAAAAGTTCATTTCACCGAAAAAGTATATTTTTTGATAATTTTTTGCTTATTTCATTGTTTTATAAAAAAAATAAACAATAAACAATGAATATTGCGACAATATACTATTTTCTCAAAATTTTCATAAATAATGTGTTTTTCAACGTTTTTAGGAGTATTAACGGTAATTTACACAAAACCCACTTTTACAAATATAAGATATGCAATTTGTATGAAGACAAAATTTCTGCCTAAAAAATGACTTTTTCAATCTTTTTATCTTGGTTTCATTTGTTGGTTATAGAAAACCAAAAAATACATAATTTTTTTGCGACATTATTTCTTTTCTCTAAAAC
>CM035220.1:16819320-16878358 GCA_020233015.1 Callinectes sapidus | reverse complement strand
AAATAGGGTAGTTTATGTAACTTTAAAGAGGAAAACAATACACTATAGTGTATTGTTCATAATTTTAATTAAAACATGGAAATTCAAAGAAAATTACTAATAAACTCACTTTTGGATGTAAAGACATACTTTTATTTTCTAAGGGAAGATGGATTTGACATAAAAATATTGTAAAACCCTTAAAAACGTTGAAAAATTGATAATTCAAATCGCATATGTTATACTTGTAAAAGGTTTTTTTTTGTAAAATGCCGTTAATACTCTTAAAAACTGAAAAAAATGTGATTTATGGAATTTTAGATATGAAAAGTATATATTAACATGAAAGAGTTGTTTTCTACAAAATGTGTTTAAACGTCCAAAAAGGTTAAAAATGGATACTTTGTACAGGTTCAGAGAAAGAAAATGTATATAGTGTTTATTTTCTTGTTTTTTAATCAAAACATTGAAATCAATAGAAAATTATTAAAAAAGTGACTTTTGGTGTAAAATCATAATTTTTTCGTAAAAAATATGGTTTTTCTTTAAAAGCAGTAAATCTCCGAAAACATGGAAAAAAGGGTAATTTATGCGGCTTTAAAGAAAAAAAAAATATTGTAAAATAAGGATAAAAGCATAAAAATAGGTATTTGTGCAATTTTAGAGAAAAAAAATATTGTCGAGATAAAGAATGTATTTTTTTGGTTTTCTTCCACCAACAAATGAAAATATAAAAAAAAAACCTGAAAAAGTCACTTTTTAGGCAGAATTTTCTTCTTTATTCAAATTGCATATATTATACTTGTAAAAGAGGGTTTTGTTTTAAATGACGTTAATACTCCTAAAAACGTTGAAAAACACGTCATTTATAATTTTTTCAGAAAAAAAAGTATATTGTGGCAATATTCGGTGTTTTTTTTTTTTTTTTGTTTGATGAAAACAATGAAATAAGGAGAAAAAAAATGATAGATTGCTTCGTTGGGCTTTGGCCCTTCAGACTTACAAGTTTCGGGTTGTACATATTGCTGGCAAAGACAACTTGGGTGCTGACCTCTTGAGTCGGTCTTCTAACTAAGTTATGCTTTGGTTCTTTTAGTTTTTATGTATATAAGTATATGTTTTTAATGCTTAATCTACTCCAGTAGATTCTTGTTCCGGGGGTGGTGGAAGGGCGAACCATTACCTCAAGACAGAGGTAACGAGCGAGTCCGGTTTCAGACAGGAGGACTCTTTCAGCCACTCGTTCGCCACTTCCTCTTTCATTTGTTCATCCTCAACCGCTTGTTCAACTCCTCGTTTCGAACCACCACCACGTACGTGTAAGAGGATCACGTAAGCCAAGCGGCCGAGGCTATATATATAGGACACCACCCTCCAGTCAGCAGAGCGATCAAGACGAGGCTAGTGGAAAGACTTCTCCTGTCACCTGCTGTTATCCTGCCGGAGAGGAAGGTCCTGAGCTGCCTACCTTCCACTGTTACCTACCTTCGCTTGATTTAGCCTCTCGCTCTCACTGGACGTCGGATACCGTTGGGCTGTTTACGTTGCTCCACTTCTACAGGACCACCACCTACTTCAGTTGTGTTTGCCTCTAAACCGTGACAGGTATTTAGAGTGTATCTTCTGTTGTTGCGCCCCTTTTCTCGTTCTCGTTGTCGAGACTATAGTCTTTCATAAGGGACGCAACACGGAAGATTTATTTCTCGAACTGATTGTCCGGAGTAGAGTGCCTTGTTATTGGCGTGTTGCCTTTAGTGGTTCCTGTTTCTTTTAATGTGTCATGTGTGCACGAATTAATATATTTAAGGAAGCATTCCTAGTGTTTATTGTCCCCCTTGACAGATATTAGCACTTCCTGTGGACCTTTTTATTCTTGATAGGCCGGGAGAGAGTATTGCTCCCCGTTTGCCTTAACAAGGAGTATTAACGGCATTTTACACAAAACTTCCTTTTACAAGTATAATATATACAATTTGCTTAAAGAAAGAAATTCTGCCTAAAAAGTGACTTTTTCAATGTTTTTATCTTATTTTCATTAGTTGGTGGAAGAAAACCAAAAAATACATTTTTTTTTTCGACAATATTTGTTTTCTCTAAAATTGCACAAACTACCCATTTTAATGTGTTTATCCTTATTTCACGATAATATTTTTTTTCTCTAAAACAGCATAACCGACCATTCTTACAACGTTTCTCAGAGATTTAGAAAAAAAGTATATTTTTACATCCAAAAGTAAGTTTTTCAGTATTTTTCATTTAATTTTTATGTTTTAATTAAAAACAACACCAATACACTATATATTTTTTCTCTTTAAAGTTATATAAACAACCCTATTTAAACCTTTTCATCGGTTTTAACAACATTTTGAAGGAAATCCCTTTTTCATGTTACATAAAATGTAATACAATCCATTTCAATGAAAAATATATGTATTTCTTTTAGAAAAATAATTTTTTACTATTTTTTTCTTTACATTTCCATGTTTTGATTGAAAATGAAGGAAAAAGCAAAAAATATATTAACTTTTTATAGCAATCCTTTTTTTTTCTCTGAAAATTGCATAAATTATCCCCTTTCAGCGTTTTTAAGAGAATTAACATCTCAACTAAGAAAGACCATCTTTTTTCAGTTTAGAATAAAAGAATATATGCCATTACACGAAAAAAGATCCTTTACACCGAAAAAGTTGATTTTTTGATGATTTTCTGCTTATTTCATTGTTTTCATAAAAATAAACAAAAAACAACTAATATTGCAACAATATATTTTTTCTAAAAAAATTCATAAATGACGTGTTTTTCAACGTTTTTAGGAGTTTTAACGGCATTTTATACGAAACCCACTTTTACAAGTATAATATATGCAATTTGTACAAACACAAAATTTCTGCCTAAAAATAGACTTTCAGTGTTTTTATCTCATTTTTTTTGTTAGTGGAAAAAAAAAAAAATACATTATTTTTTGCGACAATATTACTTTTCTCTAAAATTGCAAAAACTACCCATTTTTATGTTTTTATCCTTATTTTACGATAATATATTAAAAAACGAGGTGTTTTTCATCTTTTTTAGGAGTATTAACGGCATTTTATACAAAACCCACTTTTACAAGTATAATATATGCAATTTGTACAAAGACAAAATTTCTGCCTAAAAATTGACTTTTTCAATGTTTTTATCGCATTTTCATTTGTTGGTGGTAGAAAACCAAAAAATACATTTTTTTTTGCGACAATATTTCTTTTCTCTAAAATTGCAAAAACTACCCATTTTTATGTTTTTATCCTTATTTTACTATAATATATATCTTTCCCTAAAACTGCATAAATGACCCTTTTTTCAATGTTTTTCAGAGAATTAAAATAAAAGTATGTTTTTACATCCAAAAGTGAGTTTTTTCAGTAATTTTCCTTTAATTTTCATTTTTTTAATTAAAATCAAGACCAATACACTATATATATTTTTTTTTTTCCTTAAAGTTACATAAACTACCCTAATTAAACCTTTTTATTGGTTTTAACAACATTTTGAAGAAAACCCCTTTTTCATGTTACATAAAAAGTAATACAAGCCATTTGAATGAAAAAAATATATATTTCTTTTAGAAAAAGGATTTTTCAGTATTTTTTCTTTATATATCCATGTTTTGATATAAAATGAAGAAAAAAGCAAGAAATCTATCAACTTTTATTGCAATTCATTTTTTTCTCTCAAAAATACATAAATTATCCCCTTTTCAGCGTTTTTAGGAGAATTAACATATAATCTAAGAAAGGCCATCTTTTTTAGTTAAGAAGAAAGGAATATATGCCATTTCACGAAAAAATATCCTTTTCACCGAAAAAGTAGATTTTTCGATGATTTTCTGCTTATTTCATTGTATTCATAAACAAAAATAAACAAAAAACAATGAATATTGCGACAATATACTTTTTTCTCAAAAATTTCATAAATGACGTGTTTTTAACGTTTTAAGGAGTATTAACGGCATTTTACACAAAACCCCCTTTTACAAACATAATATATGCAATATGTTTAAAGACAAAATTTCTGCCTAAAAAATGACTTTTTCAATGTTTTTATCTTACTTTCATTTCTTGGTGAAAGAAAACCAAAAATACATTTTTTTCCGACAATATTTGTTTTCTCTAAAATTGCACAAGCTACCCATATTAATGTGTTTACCCTTATTTTACGATAATATATTTTTTTCTCTAAAACTGCATAAATGACCCTTTTTTTCAAAGTTGATTTTTGATGATTTTCTGCTTATTTCATTTTTTTCATAAAAATAAACAAAAAACAACTAATATTGAGACAATATACTCTTTTCGCAAAAATTTCATAAATGACGTGTTTTTCAACGTTTTTAGGAGTATTAACGGCATTTTATACAAAACCCACTTTTACAAGTATAATATATGCAGTTTGTACAAAGACAAAATTTCTGCCTAAAAATTGACTTTTTCAATGTTTTTATCTCATTTTAATTTGTTAAATAAAGAAAACCAAAAAATACATTCTTTTCTGTGACAATATTTCTTTTCTCTAAAATTGCAAAAACTACCCATTTTTATGTTTTTATCCTTATTTTACGATAATATATATTTTTCCTTAAAACTGCATAAATGACCCTTTTTTCAATGTTTTTCAAAGATTTAGAAAAAAATATGTGTTTAATTCCAAAAAAGAGTTTTAAAGTGATTTATTTTTAATTTTCATGTTTTAATTAAAAACAAGACCAATAAACTATATATTTTTTTCTCTTTAAAGTTACATAAACTACCCTATTAAACCTTATTATTGGTTATAACAACATTTTGAAGAATATCCCCTTTTTCATGTTACATAAAATGTAATACAAGCCATTTCAATAAAAAAAATATATATTTCTTTTAGAAAAAGGATTTTTCAGTGTTTTTTCTTTACATTTCCATGTTTTGATTGAAAATAAAGGAAAAAGCAATAAATATATTAACTTATATTGCAATTCATTTTTTTTCTCTCAAAATTGCATAAATGATCCCTTTTTCAGCGTTTTTAGGAGAATTAACATCTCATCTACGAAAGACCATCTTTTTTAGTTAAGAAGAAAGGAATATATGTCATTTCACGAAAAAAGTTCCTTTGCACCTAAAAAGTCGATTTTTTGATGATTTTCTGCTTATTTCTTTGTTTTCATAAGAAATAAACAAAAACAATAAATATTGCGATAATATACTTTTTCTCAAAAATTTCATAAATGACGTGTTCTTCAACGTTTTTAGGAGTATAACCGGCATTTTACACAAAACCCCCATTTTACAAGTATAATATATGCAATTTGTATAAAGACAAAATTTCTGCCTAAAAAGTGACTTTTTCAATGTTTTTATCTTATTTTCATTTGTTGGTGAAAGAAAACCAAAAAATACATTCTTTTTTCCGACAATATATCTTTTCTCTATAATTGCACAAACTACCCATTTTTATGTTTTTATCCTAATTTTAAGATAATATATTTTTTTCTCTGAAACTGCATAAATGACCCTTTTTTCAATGTTTTTCAGAGATTTAGAAAAAAAGTATGTTTTTACATCCAAAAGTAAGTTTTTCAGTAATTTTCTTTTAAATTACATGTTTTAATTAAAAACAATTTCAAACAACCTTCTTATTGGTTGAAACAACATTTTGAAAACAATTTCTTTTTCATGTTACATAAAATGTAATACAAGAATTTCTTTTATAAAAAGGATTTTTCAGTGTTTTCTCATTACATTTCCATATTTTCATTGAAAATGAAGAAAAAATCAAGAAATGTATTAACTTTTTATTGCAATTCTTTTTTTTCTTTAAATGATATAAATTATCCCCTTTTTAACGTTTTTAGGAGAATTAACATCTCATCTAAGAAAGACCATCTTTTTTTACTTAAGAAAAAAGGAATGTATGCCATTTTACGAAAAAAGTTTCTTTTTTCCGAAAAAGTAGATTTTTCCATGATTTTTTGCTTATTTCATTGTTTTCATAAAAAAATGAACAAAAACCAATAAATATTGTGACAATACCCTTTTTTCTCAAAAAAATCATAAATGATGTGTTTTTCAACGTTTTTATGAGTATTAACGGCATTTCACACAAAACCCCCTTTTACAATTATGCAATTTGTATAAAGACAAAATTTCTGCCTAAGAAGTGACTTTTTCAATGTTTTTATCTTATTTTTATTTGTTGGTGGAGGAAAAAAAAATACATTGTATTTTGCGATAATATTACTTTTCTCAAAATTGCAGAAACTACTCATTTTTACGTTTTATCCTTGTTTTACGATAATATACTTTTTTTCTCTAAAACTGCATAAATGACCCTTTTTTCAATGTTTTTCAGAGAATTAAAATAAAAGTGTGTTTTTACATCCAAAAGTGAGTTTTTCAGTAATTTTCTTTTAATTTTCATTTTTCAATCAAAATCAAGACTAATACACTATATATTTTATACTCTTTAAAGTTACATAAACTACCCTACTTAAACCTTTTTATTGGTTTTAAAAACATTTTGAAGAAAATCCATTTTTCATGTTACATAAAAAGTAATACAAGCCATTTCAATGAAAAAAATATATATTTCTTTTAGAAAAAGGATTTTTCGGTGATTTTTCTTTATATATCCATGTTTTGATATAAAATGAAAAAAAAAACAAGAAATCTATTAATTTTTATTGCAATTCATTTTTTTCTCTCAAAAATACATAAATTATCCCCTTTTCATTGTTTTTAGGAAAATTAACATCTAATCTAAGAAAGACAATTTTTTTTAGTTAAGAAAGGAATATATGACATTTCACGAAAAAAGTTCCTTTTTACCGAAAATGTAGATTTTTCGATGATTTTCTGCTTATTTCATTGTATTCATAAAAAAAAATAAACAAAAAACAATGAATATTGCGACAATATACTTTTTTTCTCAAAAATTTCATAAATGACGTGTTTTTAACGTTTTAAGGAGTATTATCGGCATTTTACACAAAACCCCCTTTTACAAGTATAATAATATTATATGCAATTTGCTTAAAGACAAAATTTCTACCTAAAAAGTGACTTTTTCAATGTTTTTATCTTATTTTCATTTCTTGGTGGAAGAAAACCAAAAAATACAATTTTTTTTTTTTCGACAATATTTGTTTTCTCTAAAAATGCACAAACTACCCATTTTAATGTGCTTATCCTTATTTTACGATAATTTTTTTTTTTCTAAAACTGCATAAATGACCCTTTTTTCAATGTTTCTCAGAGATTTAGAAAAAAAGTATGTTTTTGCATCCAAAAGTGAGTTTTTCAGTAATTTTCATTTAATTTTCATGTTTTAATTAAAAACAACACCAATACACTATATATTTTTTCTCTTTAAAGTTATATAAACAACCCTATTTAAACCTTTTTATCGGTTTTAAAACATTTTGAAGGAAATCCCTTTTTCATGTTACATAAAAAGTACTACAATCCATTTCAATGAAAAATATATGAATTTCTTTTAGAAAAAGGATTTTTCACTGTTTTTTTCTTTACATTTCCATGCTTTGATTGAAAATGAAAGGAAAAGCAAAAAATATATTAACTTTTTATAGCAATCCTTTTTTTTTCTTTGAAAATTGCATAAATTATCCCCTTTTCAGCGTTTTTAAGAGAATTAACATCTCATCTAAGAAAGACCATGTTTTTTAGTTTAGAATAAAAGAATATATGCCATTACACGAAAAAAGATCCTTTACACCGAAAGAGTTGATTTTTTGATGATTTCCTGCTTATTTCATTGTTTTCATAAAAATAAACAAAAAAACAACTAATACTGCGACAATATACTTTTTTCTAAAAATATTCATAAATGACGTGTTTTCCAACGTTTTTAGGTGTTTTAACGGCATTTTATACAAAACCCACTTTTACAAGTATAATATATGCAATTTGTGCAAAGACAAAATTTCTGCCTAAAAATTGACTTTTTCAATGTTTTTATCTCATTTTCATTTGTTGATGGAAGAAAACCAAAAAATACATTATTTTTTGCGACAATATTTCTTTCCTCTAAAATTGTAAAAACTACCCATTTTTATGTTTTTATCCTTATTTTACGATAATATATATTTTTCCTTAAAACTGCATAAATGACCCTTTTTTCAATGTTTTTCAGAGATTTAGAAAAAAAGTATGTTTTTACATCCAAAATTGAGTTTTTCAGTAACTTTCTTTTAATTTTCATGTTTTAATTAAAATCAAGACCAATACAATATATATTTTTTTCTCTTTAAATTTATATAAACTACCCTATTAAACCTTTTTATTGGTTTTAACAACATTTTGAAGAAAATCCCTTTTTTCATGTTACATAAAATGTAATACAAGCCATTTCAATAAAAATTATATATATTTCTTTTAGAAAAAGAATTTTTCAGTGTTTTTTCTTTACATTTCCTTGTTTTGATTGAAAATAAAAGAAAAAGCAATAAATATATTAACTTATATTGCAATTAATTTTTTTCTCTCAAAATTGCATAAATGATCAATTTTTCAGCGTTTTTAGGAGAATTAACATCTCATCTAAGAAAGACCATCTTTTTTAGTTAAGAAGAAAAGAATATATGCCATTTCACGAAAAAAGTTCCTTTTCACCTAAAAAGTCGATTTTTTGATGATTTTCTGCTTATTTAATTGTTTTCATAAGAAATAAACAAAAAACAATGAATATTGCGATAATATACTTTTTCTCAAAAATTTCATAAATGACGTGTTTTTCAACGTTTTTAGGAGTATTAACGGCATTTTACACAGAACCCCCCTTTTACAAGTATAATATGCAATTCATATGCAATTTGTATAGAGACAAAATTTCTGCCTAAAAAGTGACTTTTTCAATGTTTTAATCTTATTTTCATTTGTTGGTGAAAGAAAACCCAAAAATACATTCTTTTTTCCGACAATATATCTTTTCTCTAAAATTGCACAAACTACGCATTTTTATGTTTTTATCCTAATTTTAAGATATTTTTTTTCTTTCTCTGAATCTCATAAATAACCCTTTTTTCAATGTTTTTCAGAGATTTAGAAAAAAATATGTTTTTACATCCAAAAGTGAGTTTTTCAGTAATTTTCTTTTAAATTACATGTTTTAATTAAAAACAAGTTCAAACAACCTTCTTATTGGTTGAAACAACATTTTGAAAAAAATTTATTTTTCATGTTACATAAAATGTAATACAAACCATTTCAATGAAAAAAAATATTTCTTTTATAAAAAGGATTTTTCAGTGTTTTCTCATTACATTTCCATGTTTTGATTGAAAATGAAGAAAAAATCAAAAAATATATTAACTTTTTATTGCAATTCATTTTTTTTTCTTAAAATTGCATAAATTATCCCCTTTTTAACGTTTTTAGGAGAATTAACATCTCATCTAAGAAAGACCATCTTTTTTTAGTTAAGAAGAAAGTAATGTATGCCATTTTACGAAAAAAGTTTCTTTTTTCCGAAAAAGTAGATTTTTCCATGATTTTCTGCTTATTTCATTGTTTTCATAAAAAATGAACAAAAACAATGAATATTGTGACAATACCCTTTTTTCTCAAAAAATTCATAAATGACGTGTTTTTCAACGTTTTTAGGAGTATTAACGGCCTTTTACACAAAACCCCCTTTTACAAGTATGCAATTTGTATAAAGACAAAATTTCTGCCTAAGAAGTGACTTTTTAAATGTTTTTATCTTATTTTCATTTGTTGGTGGAAGAACACAAAAAAATATATTGTACTTTGCGATAATATTTCTTTTCTCTAAAATTGCAGAAACTACTCATTTTTACGTTTTATCCTTGTTTTACGATGATATATTTTTTTTCTCTAAAACTGCATAAATGACCCTTTTTTCAATGTTTTTCAGAGAATTAAAATAAAAGTATGTTTTTACATCCAAAAGTGAGTTTTTCAGTAATTTTCTTTTAATTTTCATTTTTCATTCAAAATCAAGACTAATACACTATATATTTTTTTCTCTTTAAAGTTACATAAACTACCCTACTTAAACCTTTTTATTGGTTTTAACAACATTTTGAAGAAAATCCCTTTTTCATGTTACATAAAAAGTAATACAAGCCATTTCAAAGAAAAAAATATATATTTCTTTTAGAAAAAGGATTTTTTGGTGTTTTTTCTTTATATATCCATGTTTTGATAAAAAATGAAGGAAAAAGAAAAAAATCTATTAAATTTTATTGCAATTCATTTTTTTCTATCAAAAATACATAAATTATCCTCTTTTCAGCGTTTTTAGGAAAATTAATATCTAATCTAAGAAAGTCCATCTTTTTTTTTAGTTAAGAAAGGAATATATGCCATTTCACGAAAAAAGTTCCTTTTCACCGAAAAAGTAGATTTTTCGATGATTTTCTGCTTATATCATTGTATTCATAAAAAAATAAACAAAAAACAATAAATATTGTGACAATATACTTTTTTCTCAAAAATTTCATAAATGACGTGTTTTTCAACGTTTTTAGGAGTATTACCGGCATTTTACACAGAACTCCCCTTTTACTAGTATATTATATGCAATTTGCTTAAAGAAAAAATTTCTGCTTAAAAAGTGACTTTTTCAATGTTTTTATCTTATTTTCATTTGTTGGTGGAAGAAAACCAAAAATTACATTTTTTTTTTGACAATATTTGTTTTCTATAAAATAACACAAACTACCCATTTTAATGTGTTTATCCTTTTTTTACGATAATATTTTTTTTCTCTAAAACAGCATAAATAACCCTTTTTTCAACGTTTCTCAGAGATTTAGAAAAAAAGTATGTTTTTACATCCAAAAGTGAGGTTTTCAGTCATTTTCATTTAATTTTTATGTTTTAATTAAAAACAACACCAATACACTATATATTTTTTCTCTTTAAAGTTATATAAACAACCCTATTTAAACCTTTTTCTCGGTTTTAACAACATTTTGAAGGAAATTCCTTTTTCATGTTACATAAAATGTAATACAATCCATTTCAATGACAAATATATGTATTTCTTTTAGAAAAAGGATTTTTCACTGTTTTTTTCTTTTTAACATTTTCATGTTTTGATTGAAAATGAAAGAAAAAGCAAAAAATATATTAACTTTTTATAACAATCCTTTTTTTTTCTCTGAAAATTGCATAAATTATCCCCTTTTTAGCGTTTTTAACAGAATTAACATCTCATCTAAGAGCGACCATCTTTTTTTTAGCTTAGAATAAAAGTATATATGCCATTACACGAAAAAAGATCCTTTACACAGAAAAAGTTGATTTTTTGATGATTTTCTGCTTATTTCTTTGTTTTCATAAAAATAAACAAAAAACAACTAATATTGCGACAATATACTTTTTTCTAAAAAAAATTCATAAATGACGTGTTTTTCAACGTTGTTAGGAGTTTTAACGGCATTTTATACAAAACCCACTTTTACAAGTATAATATATGCAGTTTATACAAAGACAAAACTTCTGCTTAAAAATTTACTTTTTCAGTGTTTTTATCTCTTTTTCATTTCTTGGTGGAAAGAAAACAAAAAATACATTATTTTTTGTGACAATATTTCTTTTCTCTAAAATTGCAAAAACTACCCATTTTTATGTTTTTATCCTTATTTTACGATAATATATTCATAAATGACGTGTTTTCCAACGTTTTTAGGAGTATTAACGGCATTTTATACAAAACCCACTTTTACAAGTATAATATATGCAATTTGTACATACACAAAATTTCTGCCTAAAAATTGACTTTTTCAACGTTTTTATCTCATTTTCTTTTCTTGGTGGAGGAAAACCAAAAAATACATTCTTTTTTGCGACAATATTTCTTTTCTCTAAAATTGCAAAAACTACCCATTTTTATGTTTTTATCCTTATTTTACAATAAGATATATTTTTCCCTAAAACTGCTTAAATAAACCTTTTTTAAATGTTTTTTCAGAGAATTAAAATAAAAGTATGTTTTTACATCCAAAAGTGAGTTTTTCAGTAATTTTCTTTTAATTTTCCCTTTTTAATTAAAATCAAGACCAATACACTATATATATTTTTTTCTCTTTAAAGTTACTAAAACTACCCTACGTAAACCTTTTTATTGGTTTTAACAACATTTTGAAGAAAATCCCTTTTTCATGTTACATAAAAAGTAATACAAGTCATTTGAATGAAAAAAATATATATTTCTTTTAGAAAAAAATTTTTTCAGTGTTTTTTCTTTATATATCCATGTTTTGATATAAAATGAAGAAAAAAGCAAGAAATCTATTAACTTTTATTGAAATTCATTTTTTTCTCTCAAAAATACCTAAATTATCCCCTTTTCAGCGTGTTTAGGAGAATTAACATATAATCTAAGAAAGACCATCTTTTTTTTAGTTAAGAAGAAAGGAATATTTGCCATTTCACGAAAAAAAATCCTTTTAACCAAAAAAGTAGATTTCTCGATGATTTTCTGCTTATTTCATTGTATTCATAAAAAAATAAACAAAAAACAATTAATATTGCGACAATATACTTTTTTCTCAAAAATTTCATAAATGACGTGTTTTTAACGTTTTAAGGAGTATTAACGGCATTTTACACAAAACCCTCTTTTACAAACATAATATATGCAATATGTTTAAAGACAAAATTTCTGCTTAAAAAGTGACTTTTTCAATATATTTCAATATATTCAATTTTTCATATATGCAATTTGTATAAGGAATGAATTTCTGCCAAAAAAGTTACTTTTTCAATGTTTTTTTCTTTTTTTCATTTGTTGGTGGAAGAAAACCAAAAAACACATTTTTTTTGCGACAATATTTCTTTTCTCTAAAATTCCACAAACTGCCCATTTTTATGTTTTTATCCTAATTTTAAGATTTTTCTTTTTTCTCTGAAACTGCATAAATGACACTTTTTTTCAATGTTTTTCAGAGATTTAGTAAAAAATATGTTTTTAATTCCAAAAAAGAGTTTTACAGTTATTTTTTTTTATTTTCATGTTTTAATTAAAAACAAGACCAATAAACTATATATTTTTTTCTCTTTAAAGTTACATAAACTACCCTATTAAACCTTTTTATTGGTTTTAACAACATTTTGAAGAAAATCCAATTTTTCATGTTACATAAAATGTAATACAAGCCATTTCAATAAAAATATATATATTTCTTTTAGAAAAAGGATTTTTCAGTGTTTTTTCTTTACATTTCCGTGTTTTGGTTGAAAATAAAGGAAAAAGCAATAGAAATATTAACTTATATTGCAATTCATTTTTTTTCTCTGAAAATTGCATACATTATCCCTTTTTCAGCGTTTTTAGGAGAATTAACATATCATTTAAGAAAGACTATCTTTTTTAGTTAAGAAGAAAGAAATATATATGCCATTTCACGAAAAAAGTTCCTTTTCACCTAAAAAGTAGATTTTTTGATGATTTTCTGCTTATTTCATTGTTTTTATAAGAAATAAACAAAAAACAATGTATATTGCGATAATATACTTTTTCTCAAAAATTTCATAAATGACGTGTTTTTCAACGTTTTTAGGAGTATTAACGGCATTTTACACAAAACCCCCTTTTACAAGTATAATAAATGCAATTTGTATAAAGACAAAATTTCTGCCTAAAAAGTGACTTTTTCAATGTTTTTATCTTATTTTCATTTGTTGGTGAAAGAAAACCAAAAAATACATTTTTTTTCCGACAATATATCTTTTCTCTAAAATTGCACAAACTACCCATTTTTATGTTTTTATCCTAATTTTAAGATAATATATTTTTTTCTCTGAAACTGCATAAATGACCCTTTTTTCAATGTTTTTCAGAGATTTAGAAAAAAATTGTGTTTTTACATCCAAAAGTGAGTTTTTCATTAATTTTCTTTTATTTTACATGTTTTAATTAAAAACAAGTTCAAACAACCTTCCTATTGGTTGAAACAACATTTTGAAAAAAATTTTTTTTTCATGTTACATAAAATGTAATACAAGCCATTTCAATGAAAAAAAATTATTTCTTTTATAAAAAGGATTTTTCAGTGTTTTCTCATTACATTTCCATGTTTTGATTGAAAATGATGAAGAAATCAAGAAATATATTAACTTTTTATTGCAATTAATTTTTTTTCTTAAAATTGCATAAATTATCCCCTTTTTAACATTTCTAGGAGAATTAACATCTCATCTAAGAAAGACCATCTTTTTTAGTTAAGAAGAAAGGAATGTATGCCATTTTACGAAAAAAGTTTCTTTTTTTCCGAAAAAGTAGATTTTTCCATGACTTTCTGCTTATTTCATTGTTTTCATAAAAAATGAACAAAAAAACAATGAATATTGTGACAATACCTTTTTTTCTCAAAAAAATTCATAAACGTTTTCAACGTTTTTAGGAGTATTAACGGTCTTTTAAAAAAAACCCCTTTTGCAAGTATGCAATTTGTATAAA
Organism: Callinectes sapidus; assembly: GCA_020233015.1. Taxonomy (NCBI): domain Eukaryota; kingdom Metazoa; phylum Arthropoda; class Malacostraca; order Decapoda; family Portunidae; genus Callinectes; species Callinectes sapidus. The sequence goes on along the minus strand of CM035220.1, from coordinate 16,863,916 downwards.
AACAAAATTTCTGCCTAAGAAGTGACTTTTTCAATGTTTTTATCTTATTTTCATTTGTTGGTGGAAGAAAACCAAAAAATTTTTTTTTTCTACAATATTTGTTTTCTCTAAAATTGCACAAACTACCCATTTTAATGTGTTTATCCTTATTTTGCAATAATATATTTTTTTCTCTAAAACAGCATAAATGACTCTTTTTTCAACGTTTCTCAGAGATTTAGAAAAAAAGTATGTTTTTACATCCAAAAGTGAGTTTTTTGGTAATTTTCATTTAATTTTTATGTTTTACTTTGAATCAACAACAAAAATACACTATATATTTTTTTCTCTTTAGAGTTATATAAACAACCCTATTTAAACCTTTTTATCGGTTTAAACAACATTTTGAAGGAAATCTCTCTTTCATGTTACATAAAATGTAATACAATCCATTTCAATGAAAAATATATGTATTTCTTTTAGAAAAAGGATTTTTCACTGTTTTTTTATTTTTTTTATTTCCATGTTTTGATTGAAAATGAAAGAAAAAGCAAAAAATATATTAACTTTTTATAACAATCCTTTTTTTTTTCTCTGAAAATTGCATAAATTATCCCCTTTTTAGCGTTTTTAAGAGAATTAACATCTCATCTTAGAAAGACCATCTTTTTTTTAGTTTAGAATAAAAGAATATATGCCATTACACGAAAAAAGATCCTTTACACAGAAAAAGTTCATTTTTTGATGATTTTCTGCTTATTTCATTGCTTTCATAAAAATAAACAAAAAACAACTAATTTTGCGACAATATACTTTTTTCTAAAAAAATTCATAAATGACGTGTTTTTCAACGTTTTTAGGAGTTTTAACGGCATTTTATACAAAACCCACTTTTACAAGTATGATATATGGAATTTGTACAAAGACAAAATTTCTGCAAAAAATTTACTTTTTCAGTGTTTTTATCTCATTTTCATTTCTTTGTGAAAAAACAAAACAAAAAATACATTATTTTTTGCGACAATATTTCTTTTCTCTAAAATTGCAAAAACTACCCATTTTTATGTTTTCATCCTTATTTTACGATAATATATTCATAAATGACGTGTTTTTCAACGTTTTTAGGAGTATTAACGGCATTTTATAAAAAAAACCCACTTTTACAAGTGTAATATATGCAATTTCTACATACACAAAATTTCTGCCTAAAAATTGACTTTTTCAATGTTTTTATCTCATTTTCATTTGTTGGTGGAAGAAAACTAAAAAATACATTCTTTTTTGCGACAATATTTCTTTTCTCTAAAATTGCAAAAACTACCCATTTTTATGTTTTTATCCTTATTTTACTATAGTATATATTTTTCCCTAAAACTGCATAAATGACCCCTTTTTCAATGTTTTTCAGAGAATTAAAATAAAAGTATGTTTTTACATCCAAAATGGAGTTTTTCAGTAATTTTCTTTTAATTTTCACTTTTTAATTAAAATCAAGACCAATACACTATATATTTTTTTTTCTCTTTAAAGTTACATAAACTACCCTACTTAAATTTTTTAATTCGTTTTAACAACATTTTGAAGAAAATCCTTTTTTCATGTTACATAAAAAGTAATACAAGCCATTTGAATGAAAAAAAAAAATCTTTCTTTTAGAAAAAGGATTTTTTAGTGTTTTTTCTTTATATATCCATGTTTTGATATAAAATGAAGAAAAAAGCAAGAAATCTATTAACTTTTAGTTCAATTCATTTTTTTCTCTCAAAAATACATAAATTATCCCCTTTTCAGCGTTTTTAGGAGAATTAAAATATAATCTAAGAAAGACCATCTTTTTTAGTTAAGAAGAAAGGAATATATGCCATTTCACGAAGAAAAATCTTTTTCACCGAAAAAGTAGATTTTTCGATGATTTTCTGCTTATTTAATTTTATTCATAAAAAAAATAAACAAAAAACATTGAATATTGCGACAATATACTCTTTTCTCAAATATTTCATAAATGACGTGTGTTTTAACGTTTTAAGGAGTATTAACGGCATTTTCCACAAAACCACCTTTTACAAACATCATATATGCAATATGTTTAAAGACAAAATTTTAGCGTAAAAAGTGTCTTTTTCAATGTTTATATCTTATTTTCATTTGTTAGTGAAAGAAAACCAAAAAATACATTTTTTTTTCGACAATATTTGTTTCCTCTAAAATTGCACAAACTACCCATTTTAATGTGTTTATCCTTATTCTACGATAATATATTTTTTTCTCTAAAACTGCATAAATGACCATTTTTTCAATGTTTCTCAGATATTTAGAAATAAAGTATGTTTTTAAATTCAAAAGTGAGTTTTTCAGTAATGTTCATTTAATTTTCATGTTTTAATTAAAAACAACACCAATACACTATACATTTTTTCTCGTTAAAATTTTATAATCTACTTTATTTAAACCTTTTTATCGGTTTTAACAACATTTTGAAGAAAATCCCTTTTTCATGTTAAATAAAATGTAATACAATCCATTTCAATGAAAAAAATATGTATCTCTTTTAGAAAAATTATTTTTCACGGTTTTTTTTCTTTACATTTCCAAGTTTGATTGAAAATGAAAGAAAAAGCAAAAAATATATTAACTTTTTATAGCAATTCTTTTTTTTTCACTGAAAATTGCATAAATTATCCCCTTTTCAGCGTTTTTAAGAGAATTAACATCTCATCTAAGAAAGACCATATTTTTTTTAGTTAAAAATAAAAGAATATATGCCATTACACGAAAAAAGATCCTTTACACCGAAAAAGTTGATTTTTTGATGATTTTCTGCTTATTTCATTTTTTTCTAAAAAATAAACAAAAAACAACTAATATTGCAACAATATACTTTTTTCTAAAAAAAAAATCATAAACGACGTGTTTTTCAACGTTTTTAGGAGTATTGACGGCCTTTTACACAAAACCCCCTTTTACAAGTATGCAATTTGTATAAAGACAAAACTTCTGGCTAAGAAGTGACTTTTTTAATGTTTTTATCTTATTTTCATTTGTTGGTGGAAGAAAACAAAACAAAAAATTGTATTTTGCGACAGTATTTCTTTTCTCTAAAATTGCAGAAACTACTAATTTTTATGTTTCCTTCTTTTACGATAATATATTTTTTTCTCTAAAACTGCATAAATGACCCTTTTTTCAATGTTTTTCAGAGAATTAAAATAAAAGTATGTTTTTACATCCAAAATGAGTTTTTCAGTATTTTCTTTTAATTTTAATTTTTAAATTAAAATCAAGACCAATACACGATATATTTTTTTTTGTCTTTAAAGTTACCTAAACTACCCTTTTTTAACCTTTTTATTGGTTTTAATAACATTTTGAAGAAAATCCCTTTTTCATGTTACAAACAAAGTAATATAAGCCATTTCAATAAAAAATATATATATTTCTTTTAGAAAAATAATTTTTCAGTGATTTTTCTTTATATATCCATGTTTTGATATAAAATGAAGAAAAAAACAAGAAATCTATTAACTTTTATTGCAATTCATTTTTTTTCTTACAAAAATACATATATTATCCCCTTTTCAGCGTTTTTAGGAGAATTAACATCTAATCAAAGAAAACCATCTTTTTTTAGTGAAGAAAAAAGGAATATATGCCATTTCACGAAAAAAGTTCCTTTTCACCGAAAAAAGAGATTTTTCGATTATTTTCTGCTTACTTCATTGTATTCATAAAATAATAAACAAAAAATAATGAATATTGCGACAATATACTTTTTTCTCAAAAATTTCATAAATGACGTGTTTTTTAACGTTTTAAGGAGTATTAACGGCAGTTTACACAAAACCCTCTTTAACAAGTGTAATTTATGCAATTTGTTTAAAGACAAAGTTTGTGCCTAAAAAGTGACTTTTCAATGTTTTTATCTTATTTTCTTTTGTTGGTGGAAGAAAACCAAAAAATACATTTTTTTTCCGACAATATTTCTTTTCTCTAAAATTGCACAAACTACCCATTTTAATGTGTTTATCCTTATTAAAAAAAAAAATTTTCTCTAAAACTGCATAAATTACCCTTTTTTCAATGTTTCTAAGAGATTTAGAAAAAAAGTATGTTTTTACATCCAAAAGTGAGTTTTTCAGTAATTTTCATTTAATTTTCATGTTTTAATTAAAAACAACACCAATACACTATATATTATTTATCTTTAAAGTTATATAAACTACCCTATTTAAACCTTTTTATCGGTTTTAACAACATTTTGAAGAAAATCCCTTTTTCATGTTACAAAAAATGTTTTCAATGAAAAAAATATGTATTTCTTTTAGAAAAAGGATTTTTTAGTGTTTTTTCTATACATTTCCATGTTTTGATTGAAAATAAAGGAAAAAGCAATAAATGTATTAACTTATATTGCAATTCATTTTTTTTTTCTCTCAAAATTGCATAAATTATTCCTTTTTCAGCGTTTTTAGGAGAATTAACATCTCATCTAAGAAAGACCATCTTTTTTAGTTAAGAAGAAAAGAATATATGCCATTTCACGAAAAAAGTTCCTTTTCACCTAAAAAGTAGATTTTTTGATGATTTTCTGCTTATTTCATTGTTTTCATCACAAAATAAACAAAAAACAATGAGTATTTTGATAATATACTTTTTGTCAAAAATTTCATAAATGACGTGTTTTTCAACGTTTTTAGGAGTATTAACGGCATTTTACACTAAACCCCCTTTTGCAAGTATAATATATGCAATTTATATAAAGACAAAATTTCTGTTTAAAAAGTGTTTTTTTTCATTGTTTTTATCTTATTTTCATTTGTTGGTGAAAGAAAACCAAAAAATACATTCTATTTTCCAACAATATATCTTTTCTCTAAAATTGCACACACTACCCACTTATATTTTTTTGTCCTTATTTTAAGATAATATATTTTTTTTCTCTGAAACTGCATAAATGACCCTTTTTTCAATGTTTTTTTCAGAGATTTAGAAAAAAATGTTTTTACATCCAAAAGTGAGTTTTTCAGAAATTTTCTTTTTATTTCATGTTTTAAATAAAAATAAGACCAATACACTATATAACTTTTTTTCTCTTTAAAGTTACATAAACTATCCTATTTAAGGCTTCTTTTCGATTTTAACAACATTTTGAAGAAAATCCCTTTTTCATGTTACATAAAATGTAATATAAACCATTTCAATTAAAAAATATATATTACTTTTAGAAAAAGGATTTTTAACTGTTTTTTCTTTACATTTCCATGTTTTCATTGAAAATGAGTAAAAAAGCAAGAAATATATTAACTTTTATTTCAATTAATTTTTTTTCTCTCAAAATATCATAAATCATCCCCTTTTCAGCGTTTTTAGGAGAATTAACATCTCATATAAGAGAGACCATCTTTTTTTTAGTAAAAAAAAAAAAAAGAATATATTGCATTTCACAAAAAAAGTTCCTTTTCACCGAAAAAGTAGATTTTTTCATGATTTTCTGCTTATTTCATTGTTTTTATAAAAAATAAACAAAAAACAATAAATTTTGCGACAATATACTTTTTTCTCAAAAATAAATCATAAATGACTTGCTTTTCAACGTTTTTAGGAGTATTAACGGCATTTAACACAAAATCTTCTTTTACAAGTATAATATATGCAATTTGTATAAAGACAGTATTTCTGCCTTAAAAGTGACTGTTTCAATGTTTTTATCTTATTTTTATTTGTTTGTGGAGGAAAATTTTTTTTTTTTTTTTTGCGGCAATATTTCTTTTCTCTGAAATTGAACAAACTACATATTTTTATGTTTTTATACTTACGATTTTATACTGTACGATTATATATTTTGTTCTCTAAAACTGCATATATGACCCTTTTTTCAATATTTTTCAGAGATTTAGAAAAAAAGTATGTTTTTACATCCAAAAGTGAGTTTTTCAGTAATTTTCTCTTAATTATCATCTTTTAATTGAAAACAAGACCAAACAAATTTTTTTTTGGTTTTAACAAGATTTTGAAGAAAATCCCTTTTTCATGTTACATAAAATGTAATACAAGCCATTTCAATGATAAAAATATATATTTCTTTTAAAAAAAGGATTTTTCAATGTTTTCTCTTTACATTCCCATGTTTTGATTGGAAATGAAATAAAAAAAATATATATCACCTTTTTATTGTAATTCACTTTTTTTCTCTCAAAATAACATAAATTATCCCCTTTTCAACTTTTTTAGGAGACATTACATCTCATCGTAGAAAGACCATCTTTTTTTTAGTTAAGGAGAAAGGAATATATGCCATTTCACGAAAAAAGTTCTTTTTCACCGAAAAAATAGATTGTTCCATGATTTTCTGCTTATTTCTTTATTTTCATAAAAAAATATGAACAAAAAACAATGAATATTGCGAAAATACCCTTTTTTCTCAAAAATTTCATAAATGACGTGTTTTTCAACGTTTTTAGGAGTATTAAAGGCATTTTACACAAAACACCCTTTTACAAGTATAATATATGCCATTTGTAAGAAGACAAATTTTTTGACTAAAAAGTGACTTTTTCAATGTTTTTTTCTTTTTTTCATTTGTTGGTGAAAGAAAACCAAAAAATACATTTTTTTTCCGACAATATATATTTTCTCTGAAATTGCACAAACTACCCATTTTTATGTTTTTGTCCTAATTTTAAGATAATATTTTTTTTATCTCTGAAACTGCATAAATGACCCTTTTTTCAATGTTTTTCAGAGATTTAGAAAAAAAATATGTTTTTACATCCATAAGTGAGTTTTTCAGTAATTTTCTTTGATTTTCATGTTTTAATTAAAAATAAGACCAAACACTATATATTTTTACCTCTGTAAAGTTACATAAACTATCCTATTTAAAGCTTTTTATCGATTTTAAGAACATTTTGAAGAACATTTTGAAGACATTTTTTCATGTTACATAAAATGTAATACAAGCAATTTCAATGACAAAAATATATATTACTTTTAGAAAAAGGATTTTTCACTGTTTTTTCTTTACATTTCCATGTTTCCATTGAAAATGAATAAAAAAGTAAGAAATATATTAAATTTTATTTCAATTAATTTTTTTTTCATTCAAAATATCATAAATTATCCCCTTTTCAGCGTTTTTAGGAGAAGTAACATCTCATCTAAGAAAGACCATCTTTTTATAGTTAAGAAGAAAATAATATATGCCATTTCACGAAAAAGGTTCCTTTTCACCGAAAAAGTAGATTTTTCGATGATTTTATGCTTATTTCATTGTTTTAATAAAAAATAAACAAAAAAAAATGAATATTGCGACAATATAATTTCTACTCAAAATTTTCATAAATGACGTGTTTTTCAACGTTTTTAGGAGTATTGGTGGCATTTTTAACAAAACTCCCTTATACTAGTATAATATACGCAATTTGTATAAAGACAATATTTCTGCATAAAAAGTGACTTTTTCAATGTTTTTATCTTATTTTCATTTGTTTGTGGAAGAAAAAAAACAAATTCTATTTTCGAACAATATAATTAATATCTTTTCTCTAAAATTGCACAAACTACGTATTTTTATGTTTTTGTCCTAATTTTAAGATAATGTTTTTATCTCTGAAACTGCATAAATGACCCTTTTTTCAATGTTTTTCAGAGATTTAGAAAAAAAATATGTTTTTACATCCAAAAGTGAGTTTTTCAGTAATTTTTTTTTTAATGTTCATGTTTTAATTAAAAACAAGACCACTACACTATATATTTGTTTCTCTTTAAAGTTACATAAACTAACGTATTTAAACCTTTTTGTTGGATTTAACAACATTTTGAAGAAAATCCCTTTTTCAAGATATTTAAAATCTAATACAAGCCATTTCAATGAAAAAAATATATTTCTTTTAGAAAAAGGATTTATCAGTGTTTTTTCTTTACATTTCCATGTTTTGATTGAAAATTAATGATGAAGCAAGAAATTTATTAACTTTTACTGCAATTCATTTTTTTTCTCTCAATATTGCATAAATTTTCCCTTTTTCAGTGTTTTAAAAGAATTAACATCTCATCTAAGAAAGGTCATCTTTTTTTAGTTAAGAAGAAAGGAATATATGCAATTTCATGAAAAAAGTTCATTTCACCGAAAAAGTATATTTTTTGATAATTTTTTGCTTATTTAATTGTTTTATAAAAAAAATAAACAAAAAACAATGAATATTGCGACAATATACTATTTTCTCAAAATTTTCATAAATAATGTGTTTTCAACGTTTTTAGGAGTATTAACGGTAATTTACACAAAACCCACTTTTACAAATATAATATATGCAATTTGTATGAAGACAAAATTTCTGCCTAAAAAGTGACTTTTTCAATCTTTTTATCTTGGTTTCATTTGTTGGTGATAGAAAACCAAAAAATACATAATTTTTTTGCGACAATATTTCTTTTCTCTAAAACTGCACAAATTATCCATTTTTATATTTTTATCCTTATTTTACGATAATATAATTTTTTTCTCTTAAACAGCATAAATGACCCTTTTTTCAATGTTTTTAAGAGATTTACAAAAAAATTATGGTTTTACATCCAGAAGTGGGTTTTTCAGTAATTTTTTTTAATATTTATGTTTTAATTAAAAACAAGACCAATACACAATATATTTCTTTCTCTTCAAAGTTACATAAACTAGCCTATTTAAACCTTTTTATTGGTTTTAACAACATTTTGAAAAAAAACCTTTTTAATTCTACACAAAATGTAATACAAGCCATTTCAATAAAAATATATATATATATATATATATATATATATATATATATATATATATATATATATATATATATATATATATATATATATATATACTATATATATATATATATATATATATATATATATATATATATATATATATATATATATATATATATATATATATATTTCTTTTAGAAAAAGGATTTTTCTGTGTTTTTTCGTTACATTTCCATGTTTTTCATTGAAAATGTAGGATAAAGCAAGAAATAAATTAACTTTTATTGCAATTGATTTTTTTTCTCTCAAAATTGCATAAATTATGCCCTTTTCAGCGTTTTTAGAAAAAATAATATCTTATCTAAGAAAGACCATCTGTTTTTAATTGAGAAGAAAGGAATATATGCCATTTCACGAAAAAAGTTCGCTTTCACCGAAAAAGTAGATTTTTCGATGATTTTCTGTTTATTTCATTGTTTTCATAAAAATAAACAAAAAATAATGAATATTGCTATAATATAGTCTTCTCAAAAATTTCATAAATGACGTGTTTTTTAACGTTTTTAGGAGTATTAACGGCATTTTACACAAAACCCCTTTTACAAGTATAGTATATGCAATATGTATAAAGACAATAATAATGCCTAAAAAGTTATTTTTCAATGTTTTTATCTTATTTTCATTTGTTGGTGGAAGAAAACCAAAAAATACATTCTTTTCTGCAACAATGTTTCTTTTTTTGTAAAATTGCACAAAAGAACCCATTTTTATGTTTTTAACCTTAATTTACGATAATATATTTTTTTCTCTAAAACTGCATAAATGACCCTTTTTTCAATGTTTTTCAGAGATTTGGAAGAAAGTATGTTTTTACATCCAAAAGTGAGTTTTTCAGTAATTTTCTTTTAATTATGATGTTTTAACGAAAAACAAGACCAAACAAATTTTTTATTGGTTTTAACAACATTTTGAAGAAATTCTCCTTTTTTGTGTTACATAAAATGTAATACAAGAAATTTCAATGAAAAAAATATATATTTCTTTTATATAAAGGACTTTGCAGTGTTTTCTCTTTACATTTCCATGTTTTGATTGAAAATGACGGAAAAAGCAAAAAATATAATAACATTCCATTGCAATTCTTTTTTTTTTCTCTCAAAATTGCATTAATTATCCCCTTTTCAGCGTTTTAGGAGAAATAACATCTCATATAAGAAAGACCATCTTTTTTTTAGTAAAGAAGAAAAGAATATATGCCATTTCACGAAAAAAGTTCCTTTTCACCGAAAAAGTAGATTTTTTCATGACTTTCTGCTTATTTCATTGTTTTCATATGAAATAAAAAAAACATTGAATATTGGGACAATTTACTATTTTCTCAAAAATTTCATAAATGACGTGTTTTTCAACGTTTTTAGGAGTATTAACGGCATTTTACACAAAACCACCATTTACAAGTAAAATATATGCAATTTGTATAAAGACAAAATTTCTGTCTTAAAATTGACTTTTTCAATGTTTTCATCTTATTTTTATTTGTTTGTGGAAGAAAACCAAAAAACACATTCTTTTTTGCAACAATATTTCTTTTCTCTAAAATTACACAAAGTACCCATTTTTATGTTTTTAACCTAATTTTAAGAAAATATTTATTTCTCTGAAACTGTATAAATGACCCTTTTTTCAATGTTTTTCAGAGATTTAGAAAAAAATATGTTTTAATTTCCATAAGTGAATTTTACAGTTATTTTTATTTTAATTTTCATGTTTTAATTAAAATCAAGACCAATACACTATATATATTTTTTCTCTTTAAAGTTACATAAACTACCCTACTTAAACCTTTTTATTGGTTTTAACACCATTTTGAAGAAAATCCCTTTTCCATGTTACATAAAAAGTAATACAAGTCATTTCAATGAAAAGAAATATATATTTCTTTTAGAAAAAGGATTTTTCAGTGTTTTTTCTTTATATATCCATGTTATGATATAAAATGAAGAAAAAAGCAAGAAATCTATTAACTTTTATTGCAATTCATTTTTTTCTCTCAAAAATACATAAATTATCCCCTTTTCAGCGTTTCTAGGAGAATTAACATCTAATCTAAGAAAGACCATCTTTTTTTAGTTAAGAAGAAAGGAATATATGCCATTTAACGAAGAAAGTTCCTTTTCACCAAAAAAGTAGATTTTTCGGTGATTTTCTGCTTATTTCATTGTATTCATAAAAAAATAAACAAAAAACAATGAATATCGCGACAATATACTTTTTTCTAAAAATTTTCATGAATGACGTGTTTTTTAACGTTTTAAGGAGTATTAACGGCATTTTAAACGTATAACATATGCAATTTATTTAAAAACAAAATTTCTGCCAAAAAAGTCACTTTTTCAATGTTTTCATCTTTTTTTCATTTGTTGGTGGAAGAAAACCAAAAATTACAATTTTTTCCGACAATATTTCTTTTCTCTAAAAAAAAACACAAACTACCTATTTTAATGTGTTTATTCTTATTTTACGATAATATTTTTTATCTCTAAAACTGCATAAATGATCCTTTTTTCAATGTTTGTCAAAGATTTAGAAAAAAAGTATGTTTTTACATCCAAAAGTGAGTTTTTCAGTAATTTTCATTTAATTTTCATGTTTTAATTAAAAACAACACCATGACACTATATATTTTTTCTCTTTAAAGTTATATAAACTACCCTATTTAAACCTTTTTATCGGTTCTAACAACATTTTGAAGAAAATCCCTTTTTCATGTTACATAAAATGTAATACAATCCATTTCAATGAAACAAAATATTTATTTCTTTTAGAAAAAGGATTTTTCAATGTTTTTTTCTTTACATTTCCATGTTTTGATTGAAAATGAAAGAAAAGCAAAAAATTTATTAACTTTTTATAGCAATCCTTTTTGTTTCTCTGAAAATTGCATAAATTATCCCCTTTTCACCGTTTTCAGGAGAAATAACATTTTATCTAAGAAAGACCATCTTTTTCTAGTTAAGAAGAAAGGAAAATATGCCATTTCACGAAAAAAGTTCTTTTTCACCGAAAAAGTAGATTTTTCGATAATTTTCTGCTTATTTCATTGTTTTCATTAAAAAATAAACAAAAAACAATGAATATTGCCACAATATTCTTTTTTCTCAAAATTTTCATAAATGACGTGTTTTTCAACGTTTATAGGAGTATTAACGGCATTTTACACAAAACCCCTTTTTACAACTATAATATATGCAATTTGTATAAAGACAAAATTTCTGCTAAAAAAGTGACTTTTTCATTTTTTTATCTTATTTTCATTTGTTGGTGGAAGAAAACCAAAAAATACATTCCTTTTTGCGACAATATTTCTTTTCTCTAAAATTGCACAAACTACATATTTTTTGTTTTTATCCTTATTTTACGATAATATAATTTTTTCTCTAAAACTGCATAAATGACCCTTTTTTCAATGTTTTTCAGAGATTTAGAAAAAAAGTATGTTTTTACATCCAAAAGTGAGTTTTTCAGTAATTTTCTTTTAATTATCATGTTTTAATTAAAAACAAGATTAAACAATTTTTTTATTGGTTTTAACAACATTTTGAAGAAAATCACTTTTTCATATTACTTATAATGTAATACAAGCAATTTCAATGATAAAAATATATATGTCTTTTATAGAAAGGATTTTTCTGTGTTTTCTCTTTACATTTCCATGTTTTGATTGGAAATGAAATAAAAAAAAAAAGAAATATATCAACTTTTCATTGCAATTAACTTTTTTTCTCTGAAAATTGTATAAATTATCCCCTTTTCAGCGTTTTCAGGAGATATAAAATCTCATCTAAGAAAGACCATATTTTTTTTAGTTAAGAAGAAAGGAATATATGCCATTTCACGAAAAATGTGCTTTTTCACCGAAAAAGAAGATTTTTCCATGATTTTCTGCTTATTTCATTGTTTTCATAAAAAAATGATTAAAAACAATGAATATTGCGATAATACACTTTTTTCTAAAAAATTTCATAAATGACGTGTTTTTCAACGTTTTTAGGAGTATTTACGGCATTTTACAAAAAATATAATATATGCAATTTGTAAGTAGACAAATTTTTTGAATAATATGTGACTTTTTCAATGTTTTTATCTTACTGTCATTAGTTGGTTGAAGAAAACCAAAAAATACATTGAAATTTGCGACAATATTTATTTTCTCTAAAATTGGACAAACTACCCATTTTTATGCTTTTATCTTTATTTTAGGATAATATATTTCTTTCTCTAAAACTGCATAAATGACCTTTTTTTCAATCTTTTTCAGAAATTTTGAAAAAAGGATATTTTTACATCCAAAAGTGAGTTTATCAGTAATTTTCTTTTAATTTTCATGTTTTAATTAAAATCGATACCAATACACTAGATATTTATTTCTCTTTAAAGGTACATAAACTACCCTATTAATACTTTTTTATTGGTTTTAACAACATTTTGAATAAAATCTTTTTTTCATGTTACATAAAATTTTCATGTTTAATTAAAATCAAAACCAATACACTTGATACTTATTTCTCTTTAAAGGTACATAAACTTGCCTATTAATACTTTTTTATTGGTTTTAACAACATTTTAAATAAAATCTTTTTTTCATGTTACATAAAATGTAATACAAGCCATTTTAACGAAAAATATATATATTTGTTTTAGAAAAAGGATTTTTCAGTGTTTTTTTTTTACATTTCCATGTTTTGAATGAAAATGAAGGAAAAAGCAAGAAATCTATTAAATTTTATTGCAGTTAATTTTTTGTTCTCTCAAAAATGCATAAATTGTCTTCTTTTCATCGTTTTTAGGAGAATTAACATCTCATCTAAGAAAGACTATCTTTTTATAGTTAAGGAGAAAATAATATATGCCATTTAGCGAAAAAAGTTCCTTTTCACCTAAAAAGTAGATTTTTCGATGATTTTATGCTTCATGGTTTTCATAAAAAAAATAAACAAAAAACAATGAATATTGCGACAATATAATTTTTCTCAAAAATTTCATAAATGACGTGTTTTTCAACGTTTTTAGGAGTATTGACGGCATTTTACACAAAACTCCCTTTTACAAGTATAATATATTCAATTTGTATAAAGACAATATTTCTGCCTAAAATTGACTTTTTTCAATGTTTTTATCTTATTTTTATTTGTTTGTGGAAGAAAATTAAAAAATATATTTTTTGCGATAATATTTCTTTTCTCTGAAATTGCACAAACTACCCATTTTTATGTTTTTATACTTATTTTACGATTATTTTTTTTTCTCTAAAACTGCATAAATGACCCTTTTTCCAATGTTTTTCAGAGATTTAGATAAAAGTATGTTTTTACATCCATAAGTGAGTTTTTTTAGTAATTTTTTTTTAATTTTCCTGTTTTTATTAAAAACAAGACCAATACACAATATATTTTTCTCTTTAAAGTTACATAAACTACCCTATATAAATCTTTTTATTGGTTTTAACAACATTTTGAAGAAAATCCCTTTTTCATGTTACATAAAATGTAATACAAGCCATTTCATTGAAAAAAATATATATATATTTCTTTTAGAAAAAGGATTTTTCAGTGTTTTTTCTTTACATTTCCATGTTTTGATTGAAAATTAATGATGATGCAAGAAATCTATTAACTTTTATCGCAATTTATTTTTTTTCTCTCAAAATAACATAAATTATCAGTTTTTCAGCGTTTTTAGGAGAATTAACATCTAATCTAAGAAAGGCCATTTTTTTTTAGTTAAGAAGAAAGGAATATATGCAGTTTCATGAAAAAAGTTCATTTCAACGAAAAAGTAGATTTTTTGATGATTTTTTGCTTATTTCATTGTTTTCATAAAAAAAAATAAACAAAAAACAATGAATATTGCGAAAATATACTTTTTTCTCAAAATTTTTATAAATGATGTGTTTTTCAACGTTTTTAGTAGTATTAACGGCATTTTACACAAAACCCATAATATATAATATATGCAATTTGTATGCAGACAAAATTTCTGCCTAAAAAGTGACTTTTTCAATCTTTTTATCTTGTTTTCATTTGTTGGTGATAGAAAACCAAAAAATACATTCTTTTCTGCGGCAATATTTCTTTTCTTTAAAATTGCACAAACTACCCATTTTTATGCTTTTATCCTTATTTTACGATAATATATTTTTTCTCTGAAACTGCATAAATGTCCCTTTTTTCAATGTTTTTCAGAGATTTACAAAAAAATTATGGTTTTACAACAAAAAGTGAGTTTTTCAGTAATTTTTTTTTTTTAATATTTATGATTTAATTAAAAACAAGACCAATACACAATATATTTTTGTCTCCTCAAAGTTACATAAACTAGACTATTTAAACCTTTTTATTGGTTGTAACAACATTTTTGTCGTGCCCTGCAATTTCTTGCATGCACGTTGCAATTGCGTAGTTGTGTAAGACTATCACTCAATATCAATAACCACGAAGTATGATAATATACACTGCTTACATTTTGTCATTTAATTGACTTAACAGCTAAGTACACCAATTATTAACCTAAGCCTTACTCCAGCAACCAGCTGATGACTTCCAATACACATAACGCACAATATCCCCAAAGTTCTCTTCTCACAATTCAACTCAATATACTTCACACACAATATTATCAAAGTTTCTCACCAAATCTCTCATCAAAATTCAACTCCATATAATTCAATATCAATGTCAAATATATTTCACATCAATGTACGTAACACCCAATGTTATCAACGCTTCTCATCAATCTCACATCAACATTTAACTCCAGATAATTCACTATCAATGTCGAAATACATCTCATGCCAATATACGTAATTCACGATATTATTAATGTTTCTCATCAATCTCTCTTCAATTTTCAACTCAAAATAGTTCAATGTTAATGTCACAGCAAACTCATACCAACATTTATAAAATCAAACACAACACACTAACTCTGAACATGCTAATAATATAACATCCTAACCACTATTTTCCTCCTTACATTTCATAAACGGTGCAGTGGCTAGTGCGTCTGGCTACGAATCCGTGGGCCCGAGTTCGATCCCGGACGAGGACGGCGTGGACCTCACCCAGGTTTTCATCCTTCACTGGTCGATAAATGGGTACCTAGGGCAACCTAGGGAAGGTAATCTGTGGAAACCCGGATTTCATGCTGGCCCCATGTCCCGGGGTAAGGGACTATTCCACCACAGGCTCAAAGGCCAAGGAGACGGGAGATGAGCGCCCGCAGCTACGCGCTGATACAGCGTAAGCCCCCCACTTTACTTTACCTATTTCATAAACACAACAAATGAATTAGACTGCGTTACCAACATTCAAACCTCCACTTACTGATACAAGTTTATGTGTCTCCATGTCGCCCCTGACCCTTCTCTGGTCAGGGAAGCTGCGACCTCCTCAGCTTCTCTCTCTCTCTCTTGAACTCTCAACAATCTGTTTCTAAAGAAAACGCTCTTTTCTCCGTTACATCTCATTTTATATTTCAGTTGTCACATATTTTCCTCAGAAAAACTATCCTTATAACTAAGGTCGAACATTCTATACATTTCACATACTCCAACATGCAGTAATTACATCTCTTACAAAAGACACGCCCACAGGCGTGGCCAAACGTGACATACCCAGCCTGGGTATCATGGCACTGGTCAATATTTAAAAGTAGACACACCCACTGCGGAATGGGAAGGCGGAGTTAAGACAATGCATCTCTCAAAGTTAGGCTTATAAATGTCCCCTCTCCTGAGGTTTACCGCTCCTTCCGGTTTCCCAGGACCAAACCTCAGTTCCCCTGACTCTCTGTGTTTACCTCTGGGTCATGCCTGCAGTGGCCTCCCCTAAACACGGTCATGTTTGAAACGACCTTCCCATTAGTCCTTGTCAACTTTTCACCTCCTACCTACTCTGGTACTGTAATTATATTACTTGTTCTCTTATTTATTTTTCTCTCATATCTACTCATTTTCTTGTTTCTTCTCTCTTCTTTTATCCGTGCCAGGATACCACATTTTGAAGAAAATCCCTTTTTAATTTTACACATAATGTAATACAAGCCATTTCAATAAAAAATATATATATATTTCTTTTAGAAAAAGGATTGTCCTGTGTTTTTCTTTTTTTACATTTCCATGTTTTGATTGAAAATGAAGGAAAAAGCAAATAATATATTGACTTATATCTAAATTAATTTTTTTTCTCTCAAAATTGCATAAATTATCCCCTTTTTAGCGTTTTTAGGAGAATTAACATCTCATCTAAGAAAGATTTAGTTAAGAAGAAAGGAATATATGCCCTTTCACGAAAAAAATTCTTTTTCACCAAAGAAGTAGATTTTTCGATTATTTTCTGCTTATTTCATTGTTTTCATAAAAAATAAACAAAAAACAATGAATATTGCGACAATATATTTTTTTCTCAAAAATTTCATAAACGACGTGTTTTTCAACGTTTTTAGGAGTATTAACGGCATTTTACACGACACCCCCTTTTACATGTATAATATACGCAATTTGTATAAAGACAATAATTCTGCCTAAAAAGTGACTTTTTCAATGTTTTTATATTGTTTTCATTTGTTGGTGGAAGAAAACCAAAAAATAAATTCTTTTTTGCAACAATATTTCTTTTCTCTAAAAAAACAACTACCCATTTTTATGTTTTTATCCTTATTTTACGATAATATATTTTTTTCTCTAAAACTGCATATATGACCCTTTTTTCAATGTTTTTCAGAGATTTAGAAAAAAAGTATGTTTTTACATCCAAAAATGAGTTTTTCAGTAATTTTCTTTTAATTATCATGTTTTAATTGAAAACAAGAGCAAACAAATTTTTTATTGGTTTTAACAACATTTTGAAGAAAATCCCTTTTTCATGTTACATAAAATGTACTACAAGCCATTTCAATGATAAAATTATATATTTCTTTTACAAAAAAAAAATTTTTGTATTTTCTCTTTACATTTCCATGTTTTGATTGGAAATGAAAAAAAAATATATATATATATATATGTATATATATCAACTCTTTATTGCAGTTTTTTTTCTCTCTCAAAAATACATAAATTGTCCCCTTTTCAACGTTTTTTATTAACGTCTCATCTAAGAAGGAATATCTCTTTTTAGTTAAAAAGGAATATATGCCATTTCACGAAAAAAGTTACTTTTCACCGAAAAAGTAGATTTTTCGATGATTTTCTGCTTATTTCATTGTTTTCATAAAAAATAAACAAAAAACAATGAATATTGCGAAAATATACATTTTTCTCAAAAATGTCATAAATGACGTGTTTTTCATTGTTTTTAGGAGTAATAACGGCATTTTACACACAACCCTTTTTTACATGAATCATATATGCAATTTGTATGACGAAAAAATTTCTGCCTAAAAAGTGACTTTTTCAATATTTTTATCTTTTTTTCATTTCTTGGTCGAAGAAAACCAAAAAACACATTTTTTTTTTTTTTTGCGACAATATTTCTTTTCTCTAAAATTGCACAAACTACCCATTTTTACGTTTTTATCCTAATTTTTAGATAATAATTTTTTTCTCTGAAACTGCATAAAAGACCCTTTTTTCAATCTTTTTCAGAGATTTAGAAAAAAAAATATGTTTCTAATTCCAAAAGTGAGTTTTACAGTAAATTTTTTTTTTTAATTTTCATGTTTTAATTAAAAATAAGACCAATATACTATATAATTTTTTCTCTTTAAAGTTACATAAACTACCCTATTAAACCTTTTTATTGGTTTTAACAACATTTGAAGAAAATCCCCTTTTTCGTGTTAAATAAAATGTAATACAACCCATTTTAATGAAAAAATATATATTTCTTTTAGAAAAAGGATTTTTCAGTGTTTTTTCTTTACGTTTCCATGTTTTGATTGAAAATTAAGGAAAAAGCAATAAATATATTACCTTATATTGCAATTCATTTTTTTTTCTCTCAAAATTGCATAAATTATCCCTTTTTCAGCGTTTTTAGGAGAATTAACATCTCATCTTACAAAGACCATCGTTTTTTAGTTAAGAAGAAAGGAATATATGCCATTTCACGAAAAAAGTTCCCTTTCACATAAAAAGTAGATTTTTTGATGATTTTCTGCTTATTTCATTGTTTTCATAAGAAATAAACAAAAAACAATGAATATTGCAATAACATACTTTTTCTCAAAAATTTAATAAATGACGTGTTTTTCAACGTTTTTAGGAGTATTAACGGTATTTTACACAAAACCCCCTTTACGAGTATAATATATGCAATTTATATAAAGACAAAATTTCTGCATAAAAAGTGACTTTTTCAATGTTTTTATCTTATTTTCATTTGTTAATGCAAAAAAAAAACAAAAAATACAATTTTTTTCCGACAATATGTCTTTTCTCTAAAATTGCACAAGTACCCATTTTTAAGTTTTTAACCTAATTTTAAGATTTTTTTTTTCTCTGAAACTGCATAAATGACTTTTTTCAATGTTTGTCAGAGATTTAGAAAAAAAAGTATGTTTTTACATCCAAAATTGAGTTTTTAAGTAATTTTCATTTAATTTTCATGTTTTAATTAAAAACAAAACCAATACACTATATATTTTTTCTCTTTAAAGTTATATAAACTACTTTATTTAAACCTTTTTATCGGTTTTAACAATATTTTGAAGAAAATCCCTTTTTCATGTTATATAAAATGTAATACAATACATTTCAATGAACAAAATATGTATTTCTTTTAGAAAAAGAATTTTTCACTGTTTTTTTTCTTTACATTTCCATGTTTTGATTGAAAATGAATGAAAAAGCAAAAAATATATTAACTTTTTATAGCAATCCTTTTTGTTTCTCTGAAAATTGCATAAATTATCCCTTTTTCAGCGTTTTTAAGAGAATTAACATCTCATCTAAGAAAGACCATCTTTTTTTAGTTAAGAATAAAAGAATATATGCCATTACACGAAAAAAGATCCTTTACACCGAAAAAAGATGATTTTTTTATGATTTTCTGCTTATTTCATTTTTTTCATAAAAATAAAGAAAAAACAACTAATATTGCGACAATATACTTTTTTCTAAAAAAATTCATAAATGACGTGTTTTTCAACGTTTTTAGGAGTATTAACGGCATTTTATACAAAACCCACTTTTAAAAATATAATAAATGCAATTTGTACAAAGACAAAATTTCTCCCTAAAAATTGACTTTTTCAATATTTTTATCTCTTTTTTTTTTTGTTGGTGGAAGAAAACAAAAAAATACATTCTTGTTTGCGACAATATTTCTTCTCTCTAAAATTGCAAAAACTACCCATTTTTATGTTTTTATCCTTATTTTACGATCATTTATATTTTTCTCTAAAACTGCATAAATGACCCTTTTTTCAATGTTTTTCAGAGATTTAGAAAAAAGTATGTTTTTACATCCAAAAGTGAGTTTTTCAGTAATTTTCCTTTAATTTTCATGTTTTAATTAAAATCAACACCAATACAATATATATTTTTTTTCTTTAAAGTTATACAAACTACCCTATTTAAACTTTTTTTTATTGGTTTAAACAACATTTTGAAGAAAATACTTTTTTCATGTTACATAAAATGTAATTAAAGCAATTTCAATGAAAAAATATATATTTCTTTTAGAAAAAGGATTTTTCTGTGTTTTTTCTTTAAATTTCCATGTTTTGATTGAAAATGAAGGAAAAAGCAAGAAATCTATGAACTTTTATTGCAATTCATTTTTTTCTCTCAAAATTGCATAAATTATACCAATTTCAGTATTTTTAGGAGAATTAACATCCCATTTTTTTAGTTAAGAGGAAATGAATATATGCCATTTCACGAAAAAGTTCCTTTTCACCGGAAAACTAGATTTTTCGATGATTTTCTTCTTATTTTATTGTTTTCATAAAAAAATAAACAAAAAACAATGAATATTGCGACAATATACTTTTTTCTCAAAAATTTCATAAATGACGTGTTTTTCAACGTTTTTAGGGGCATTAACGGCATTTTACACAAAAGGTACTTTTACAAGTATAATATATGCAATTTCTATGCAGACAAAATTTCTGCCTAAAAAGTGACTTTTTCAATGTTATTATCTTTTTTTCATTTGTTGGTGGAAAAAAAAAACAAAAAATACATTCTTTTTTTGCGACAATATTTATTTTTTTCTAAATTGCAGAACCCATTTTTATGACAAATATACGATAATAATTTTAGTTACATAAACTACCCTATTTAAACCATTTTATTGGTTTTAACTACATTTAAGAGAAAATCCCTATTTCACGTTACATAAAATGTAATACAAGCCATTTCAATAAAAAAAATATATATATATTTAAAAAAAAAAAGAATTTTTCAGTGTTTTTTATTTAGATTTCCATGTTTTGCTTGAAAATGAAGGAAAAACCAAGAAATATATTGTTATATTGCAATTCATTTTTTTTCTCACAAAATTGTATAAATTATCCCCTTTTCAGACCATCTTCTTCTAGTTAAGAAGAAAGGAAAATATGCCATTTCACGAAAAAAGTTCTTTTTCATTAAGAAAGTAGATTTTTCGATAATTTTCTGCTTATTTCATTGTTTTCATTAAAAAATAAACAAAAAACAATGAATATTGCCACAATATTCTATTTTCTAAAAATTTTCATAAATGACGTGTTTTTTAACGTTTTAAGGAGTATAACAGCGTTTTACACAAAACCCCCTTTTACAAGTATAATATATGCAATTTGTTTAAAGACAAACTTTCTGCCTAAAAAGTGACTTTTTCAATGTTTTTATCTTATTTTTATTTGTTGGTGGAAGAAAACAAAAAAATTCATTTTTTTTTTCCGACAATATTTCTTTTCTCTAAAATTGCACAAACTACCCATTTTAATGTGCTTATCCTTATTTTAAGATAATATTTTTTTTCTCTAAAGCTGCATAAATGACTCTTTTTTCAATGTTTCTCAGAGATTTAGAAAAAAAGTATGTTTTTACATCCAAAAGTGTGTTTTTCAGTAATTTTCTTTTAATTATCATGTTTTAATTAAAAACAAGACCAAACAAAATTTTTATTAGTTTTAACAACATTTTGAAGAAAATCCCTTTTTCATGTTACATAAAATGTAATACAAGCCATTTCAATGATAAAAATATATATTTCTTTTATAAAAAGGATTTTTCTGTGTTTTCTCTTTACATTTCCATGTTTTGATTGAAAATAAAGGAAAAAGCAATAAATATATTAACTTATCTTATTTAATCTTATCTTATTAACTTATTTCCATGTTTTTATTGGAAATGAAATAAAAAAAAAAGAAATATATCGACTTTTTATTGTAATTCACTTTTTTTTCTCAAAATAGCATAAATTTTCCGCTTTTCAACATTTTTTAGGAGATATAACATCTCATCTAAGAAAGATCATCTTTCTTTAGTTAAGAAGAAAGGAATATATGCCATTTCACGAAAAAAGTTCTTTTTCACCGAAAAAGTAGATTTTTCCATGATTTTCTGCTTATTTCATTGTTTTCATAAAAAAATGAACAAAAACCTTGAATATTGCGACAATACACTTTTTTCTCAAAAATTTCATAAATGACGTGTTTTTCAACGTTTTTAGGAGTATTAACGGCATTTTACACAAAACCCCCTTTTACAAGTATAATATGTGCAATTTGTAAGAAGACAAAATTTTTGACTAAAAAGTGACCTTATCAATGTTTTTATCTTACTGTCATTAGTTGGTGGAAGAAAACCAAAAAATATATTGAAATTTGCGACAATATTTCTTTTCTTTAAAATTGCACAAACTACCCATTTTCATGTTTTTATCTTTATTATAGGATAATATATTTTTTTCTCTAAAACTGCATAAATGACCCTTTTTTTGTTTTTAGAGATTTAAAAAAAAAGGATACTTCTACATCCAAAAGTTAGTTTATCAGTAATTTTCTTTTAATTTTCATTTTTTTAATTAAAATCAAAACCAATACACTAGATATTTATTTCTCTTTAAAGTTACATAAACTGCTCTATTTATACTTTTTACTGGTTTTAACAACATTTTGAATAAAATCTTTTTTTTATGTTACATAAAGTGTAATTCAAGCCATTTTAATGAAAAAAAAATATATTTGTTTTAGAAAAAGGATTTTTCTGTGTTTTTTCTTTACATTTCAATGTTTTGAATGAAAATGAAGGAAAAAGCAAAAAAGCTATTAACTTTTATAGCAGTTTTTTTTTTCTCTCAAAAATACATAAATTGTCCCCTTTTAAGCGTTTTTAGGAGAATTAACATCTCATCTAAGAAAGAATATCTTTTTTTAGTTAAAAAGAAAGGAATATATGCCATTTCACAAAAAAAAGTTCCTTTTAACCGAAAAAGTAGATTTTTCGATTATTTTCTTCTTATTTCATTGTTTTCATAAAAAAATAAACAAAAAATAATGAATATTTCGACAATATAATTTTTTCTCAAAAATGCCATATATGACGTGTTTTTCAACGTTTTTAGGAGTAATAACGGCATTTTACACACAACTCACTTTTACAAGAATCATATATGCAATTTGTAAAATGAAAAAAATTTTTGCCTAAAAAGTGACTTTTTCAATGTTTTTATCTTTTTTTCATTTGTTGGTGAAAGAAAAGCAAGAAACGCATTCTTTTTTGCGAGAATATCTCTTTTCTCTAAAATTGCACAAACTACCCATTTTTATGTTTTTATACTAATTTTAAGAAGATCTTTTTTTGCTCTGAAACTGCATAAATGACCCTTTTTTCAATATTTTTTAGAGATTTAGAAAAAAATATGTTTTTAATTCCAAAAGTGAGTTTTACAGTTATTTTTTTTTTAATTTTCATGTTTTAATTAAAAACAAGACCAATACACTATATGTTTTTTTCTTTAAAGTTACATAAACTACCCTATTAAACCTTTTTATTGGTTTTAACAATATTTTGAAGAAAATCGTCTTTTTCATGTTTCATAAAATGTAATACAAGCTATTTCAATAAAAAAAATATATATATTTCTTTTAGAAAAATGAAAAAGCAATAAATATATTAACTTGTATTGCAATTAATTTTTTTTTCTCTCAGAATTGCATAAATTATCCCTTTTTCAGCGTTTTTAGGAGAATTAACATCTCATCTAAGAAAGACCATCTTTTTTTACTTAAGAAGAAAGGAATATATGCCATTTCACGAAAAAAGTTCCTTTTCACCGAAAAAGTAGATTTATTGATGATTTTCTGCTTATTTCATTGTTTTCATAAGAAATAAACAAAAACAATTATGCGGCAATATACTTTTTCTCAAAAAGTTCATAAATGACGTGTTTTTCAACGTTTTTAAGAGTATTAACGGCATTTTACACAAAACCCTCTTTTACAAGTATAATATATGCAATTTGTATAAAGACGAAATTTCTACCTAAAAAGTGACTTTTTCAATGTTTTTATCTTATTTTCATTTGTTGGTGAAAGAAAACCAAAAAATACATTTTTTTTTCTGACAAAATATCTTTTCTCTAAAATTGCACAAACTACCCATTTTTATTTTTTATCCTAGTTTTAAGATCTTTTTTTTCTCTGGAACTGCATAAATGACCCTTTTTTCAATATTTTTCAGATATTTAGAAAAAAGTATGTTTGTACATCCAAAAGTGAGTTTTTCAGTAATTTTCTTTTATTTTCATGTTTTAATTAAAAACAAGACCAATACACTATATATTTTTTTCTCTTTAAAGTTACATTAATTATCCTATTTAAAGCTTTTTATCGATTTTAAAAACATTTTGAAGAAAATCCCTTTTTCATGTTACATAAAATCTAATACAAGCCATTTCAATTTTAAAAAAATATATTTCTATTAGAAAAAGGATTTTTCAGGGTTTTTTTTTGTTTTACATTTCCATGTTTCGATTGAAAATTAATGATGAAGCAAGAAATCTATTAACTTTTATTGCAATTCATTTTTTTACTCTTGAAATTGCATAAATTATCCCTTTTTCAGCGTTTTTAGGAGAATTAACATCTCATCTAAGAAAGGCCATCTTTTTTTAGTTAAGAAGAAAGGAATATATGCAATTTTATGAAAAAAGTTCATTTCATTGAAAAAGGAGATTTTTTGATGATTTTTTGCTTTTTTTTATCAAAAAATAAACAAAAAACAATGAATATTGCGACAATATACTTTTTTCTCAAAAATTTCATAAATGATCTGTTTTTCAACTTTTTTAGGAGTATTAACGGCATTTTACACAAAACCCACTTTAACAAATATAACATATGCAATTTGTATGAAGACAAAATTTCTGCCTAAAAAGGGACTTTTTCAATCTTCATATCTTGTTTTCATTTGTTGGTGATAGAAAACTAAAAAATACATTTTTTTTTGCGACAATATTTCTTTTCTCTAAAATTGCACAAACTACCCATTTTTATGTTTTTATCCTTATTTTACGATAATATATTTTTTTCTCTCAAACTGCATAAATGACCGTCTATTCAATGTTTTTTCAAAGATTTAGAAGAAAAATATGGTTTTACATCCAAAAGTGAGTTTTTCAGTATTTTTTTTAATATTTATGATTTAATTAAAAACAAGACCAATACACTATATATTTTTTTTCTCTCCAAAGTTACATAAACTAGCCTATTTAAACCTTTTTTATTGGTTTTAACAACATTTTGAAGAAAATCCCTTTTTAATTTTACACATAATGTAATACAAGCCATTTCAATAAAAAGTATATATATATTTCTTTTAGAAAAAGGACTTTTCTGTGTTTTTTCTTTACATTTCAATATTTTTGATTAAAAATGAAGGTTAAAGCAAGAAATATATTAACTTTTATTCCAATTCATTTTTTTTCTCGCAAAATATCATAAATTATGCCCTTTTCAGCGTTTTTAGAACAATTAATATCTCATCTAAGAAAGACCATCTGCTTTTAGCTGAGAAGAAAGGAATATATGCCATTTTACGAAAAAAGTTCCTTTTCACCGAAAAAGATTTTCTGCTTATTTCATTGTTTTCATTAAAAAATAAACAAAAAACAATTACTATTGCGATAAGATAGTCTTTTCTCAAAAATTTCATAAATGACGTATTTTTCAACTTTTTTAGGAGTATTAACGGCATTTTACAAAAAAAACCCTTTTGCAAGTATAATATATGCAATTTGTATTAAGAAAAAATTTCTGCATAAAAAGTGACTTTTTAAATGTTTTTAATTTATTTTCATTTGTTGGTGGAAGAAAAGAAAAAACACATTCATTTTTCCGACAATATTTCTTTTCTGTTAAATTGCAAAAGCTACCCATTTTTATATTTTTATCCTTTTTTTACGATAATATATTTTTTTCTCTAAAACTGCATAAATGACCCTTTTTTCAATGTTTTTTAGAGATTTTGAAAAAAAGTATGTTTTTACATCAAAAAATGAGTTTTTCAGTATTTTTCTTTTAATTTATATGTTTTAATTAAAAACAAGACCAATACACTATATAATTTTTTCTCTTTAATGTTACATAAACTACCCTATTTAAACCTTTTCATCGGTTTTAACAACATTTTGAAGAAAATCACTTTTTCATGTTACATAAAATGTAATACAAGCCATTTCAATGAAAAATATATTTATTTCTATTAGAAAAAGGATTTTTCACTGTTTTTTTTTCTTTACATTTCCATGTTTTGATTGAAAATGAAGGAAAAAGTAAGAAATAAATTATTTTTTTACATCAATCCTTTTTTTTCTCTAAAAATTGCATAAATTATCCCCTTTTCAGCGTTTTTAAGAGAATTAACATCTCATATAAGAAAGACTATCTTTTTTTACTTAAGAAGAAAGTAATATATGCCATTACACGTAAAAAGGTTTTTTCACCGGAAAAGTAGATTTTTCGATGATTTTCAGCTTATTTTATTGTTTTCATA
Organism: Callinectes sapidus; assembly: GCA_020233015.1. Lineage (NCBI taxonomy): Eukaryota > Metazoa > Arthropoda > Malacostraca > Decapoda > Portunidae > Callinectes > Callinectes sapidus. Next base: position 16,837,218 of record CM035220.1, on the reverse strand, counting down.
AAAATAAACAAAAAACAATGAATATTACGACAATTAACTTTTTTTCTCAAAAATTTCATAAATGACGTTTTCTAACGTTTTTAGGAGTATTAACGGCATTTTACACAAAACCCCATTTTACATGTATAATATATGCCATTTGTATTAAGACAAAATTTCTGCCTAAAAAGTGACTTTTTCAAAGTTTTTATATCATTTTCAATTGTTGGTGGAAGAAAACCAAAAAATACCTTCTTTTTTGCGACAATATTTCTTCTCTAAAATTGCACATGCTGCCCATTTTTATATTTTTATCTTTATTTTACGATAGTATATTTTTTTCTCCAAAACTCCATTAATGACAATTTTTTCAAAGTTTTTCAGAGATTGAAATAAAAAGTATGTTTTTACATCCAAAAGTGAGTTTTTCAGTAATTTTTCTTTAATTTTCATGTTTTAATTAAAAACAAGACCAATACACTATATATTTGTTGATCTTTAAAGTTTCCTAAACTACCCTATTTAAACCTTTTTATTGGTTTTAATAACATTTTGAAGAAAATCCCTTTTTCATGTTACATAAAATTTAATACAAGCCATTTCAATTAAAAATATATATATTTCTTTTAGAAAAAGGATTTTTCAGTGTTTTTTTTTTTTTTTTTTTTACATTTCCATGTTTTGATTGAAAATGAAGGAAAAAGCAAATAATATATTAACTTTTATTAAAAAAAAAAAAAATTCTCTCAAAATTGCATAAATTATCCTCTTTTTAGCGTTTTTAGGAGAACTAACTTCTCATCTAAGAAAGACCATCTTTTATTAGTTAAGAAGAAAGGAATATATGCCCTTTCACGAAAAAAGTTCCTTTTCACCAAAGAAATAGATTTTTCCATTATTTTTGCTTATTTCAATGTTTTCACAAAAAATAAACAAGAAACAATGAATATTGCGACAATATACTTTTTTCTCAAAAATTTCATAAATGACGTGTTTTTCAAAGTTTTCAGGAGTACTAACGGCATTTTACACAAAACCCCCTTTTACAAGAGTATAATATATGCAAATTATATAAAGACAATAATTCTGCCTAAAAAGTGACTTTTTCAATGTTTTTATCTTATTTTCATTTGTTGGTGGAAGAAAACCAAAAAATACATTCTTTTTTGCGACAATAGTTCTTTTCTCTAATATTGCACAAACTACCCATTTTTATGTTTTTATCCTTATTTTACGATAATATATTTTTTTCTCTAAAACTTCATAAATGACCCTTTTTTTAATGTTTTTTAGACATTTAGAAAAAAAAAGTTTTTACATCCAAAAGTGAGTTTTTCAGGAATTTTCTTTTATTTTCATGTTTTAATGAAAAAGAAGACCAATACATTATATATTTTTTCCTCTTTAAAGTTACATAAACAATCCTATTTAAAGCCTTTTATCGATTTAACAACATTTTGAAGAAAATCTATTTTTCATGTTACATAAAATGTAATACAAGCCATTTCAATTAAAAAAAATATTATATTACTTTTAGAAAACAGATTTTTCACTGTTTTTTCTTTACATATCCGTGTTTTCATTGCAAATGAATAAAAAAGCAAAAATATATTAACTTTTATTTCAATTATTTTTTTTTCTCTCAAAATATCATAAATTATCCCCTTTTCAGCTTTTTAGGAGAATTAACATCTCATCTAAGAAAGACCATCTTTATATAGTTAAGAAGAAAATAATATATGCCATTTCACGAAAAAAGTTCCTTTTCACCGAAAAAGTAGATTTTTCGATGGTTTTATGTTTATTTCATTCTTTTAATAAAAAAAAATAAACAAAAAACAATGAATATTGCGACAATATACTTTTTTCTCAAAATTTTCATAAATGACGTGTTTTTCAACTATTTTAGAAGTATTGGCGGCATTTTACACAAAACTCCCTTTTAAAGTATAATATATGCAATTTGTATAAAGTTAATATTTCTGCCTAAAAAGTGACTTTTTCAATGTTTTTATCTTATTTTCATTTGTTTGTTAAAGAAAACTAAAAAATACATTCCTTTTTGCGATAATATTTCGTTTCTCTAAAATTGCACATACTACCCATTTTTATGTTTTTATGCTTTTTTTACGATAATATATTTTTTTCTCTAAAACTGCATATATGACCCTTTTTTCAATGTTTTTCAGAGATTTAGAAAAAAAAGTATGTTTTTACATCCAAAAGTGAGTTTTTCAGTATTTTTTTTTTATTTTCATGTTTTAATTAAAAATATGACCAAACAACCTTTTTATTGGTTTTAAGAAGATTTTCAAGAAAATCCCTTTTTTTATGTTACATAAAATGTAATACAAGCCATTTCAATGAAAATTATTTATATTTCTTTTATAAAAAGGATTTTGCAGTGTTTTCTCTTTACATTTCCATGTTTTGATTGAAAATGAAGGAAAAAGCAAAAAAATATAATAACTTTCCATTGCAATTCATTTTTTTTCTCAAAATTGCATTAATTATCCTCTTTTCAGTGTTTTTAGGAGAAATAAAATCTCATATAAGAAACACCATCTTTTTTTAGGAAAGAAGAAATTAATATATGCCATTTCACACGAAAAGTTCCTTTTCACCGAAAAAGTAGATCTTTTCATGATTTTCTGCTTATTTCATTGTTTTCATAAAAAAAAAACAATGAATATTGGGACAATATACTATTTTCTCAAAAAAATTTCATAAAAGACGTGTTTTTCAACGTTTTTAGGAGTATTAAAGGCATTTTACACAAAACCCTTTTTAACAAATATAGTATATGCAATTTGTATAAAGACAAAATTTCTGCCTTAAAACTGACTATTTCAATGTTTTTATCTTATTTTTATTTGTTTGTGGAAGAAAACCAAAAAATATATCCTTTTTTTGCGACAATATTTCTTTTCTTTGAAAATGCACAAACTACCCATTTTTATGTGTTTATACTTATTTTACGATTATTCATTATTTTTTTTTTTTGGTCTAAAGCTGCATAACTTTCAATGTTTTTCAGAGATTTAGAAAAAAGTATGTTTTTACATCCAAAAGTCAGTTTTTCAGTACTTTTTTTAAATTTTCATGTTTTAATTAAAAAGAAGACTAATACACTATATATTTTTCTCTTTAAAATTACATAAGCTACCCTATTTAAACCTTTTTTTTTTTTTTTTTGGTTTTAACAACACTTTGAAGAAAATCCCTTTTTCATATTACATAAAATGTAATACAAGCCATTTCAATGAAAAAAATATATATTTCCCTTAGAAAAAGGATTTTTCATTGTTTTTTCTTTACATTTCCGTGTTTTGATTGAAAATTAATGATAAAGCAAAAAATCTATTAACTTTAATTGCAATTCATTTTTTTCTCTCAAAATTCCATAAATTATACCTTTTTCAGCGTTTTTAGGAGAATTAACATCTCATCTAAGAAACGCCATCTTTTTTTAGTTAAGAAGAAAGGAATATATGCAATTTCATGTAAAAAGTTCATTTCACCAAAAAAGTAGATTTTTTGATGATTTTCTGCTTATTGCATTGTTTTAAAAAAAATATACAAAAAACAATGAATATTGGGACAATATACTTTTTTCTCAAAAATTTCATAAATGATGTGTTTTTCAACGTTTTTAGGAGTGTTACCAGCATTTTACACAAAACTCACTTCTAGAAGTGTAATATATGCAATTTGTATGAAGACAAAATTTCTGCCTAAAAAGTTACTTTTTCAATCTTTTTATCTTGTTTTCATTTGTTGGTGATAGAAAACCAAAAAATACATTTTTGCTTGCGACAATATTTCTTTTCTCTAAAATTGCACAAACTACCTATTTTTATGTTTTTATTCTTATTTTACGATAATTTTTTTTCTCTCTCAAACTGCATAAATGACACTTTTTTCAATGTTTTTTAGAGATTTAGAAAAAAGTATGTTTTTACATCCAAAAGTGAATTTTTCAGTATTTTTTTTTAATTTTCATGTTTTAATTAAAAACAAGACCAATACACTATATATTTTTTTCTCTTCAAAGTTACATAAACAACCCTATTTAAACCTTTTTATTGGTTTTAACAACATTTTGAAGAAAATCCCTTTTTCATATTACATATAATGTAATACAAGCCATTTTATTTTTTAAAAATATATATTTCTATTAGAAAAAAGATTTTTCAGTGTTTTTTTCTTTACATTTTCATGTTTTGATTGAAAATGAAGAAAAAATATTAACTTTTATTGCAATTCATTTTTTTCTCTGAAAATTGCATAAATAATCCCCTTTTCAGCGTTTTTAGGAAAATTAACATCTCATCTAAGAAAGACCATCTATTTTTAGTTAAGAAGAAAGGAATATATAGCATTTCACAAAAAAAGTTGCTTTTTCATCGAAAAAGTAGATTTTTCGCTGATTTTCTGGTTATTTCATTGTTTTCATAAAAATAAACAAAAAACAATGAATAATGCGACAATATTTTTTTCTAAAAAATTTCAAAAATTACGTGTTTTTCAGCGTTTTTAGGAGTATTAACGGCATTTTACACAAAACCTTTTACAAGTATAATATATGCAATTTTTATAAAGACAAAATTTCTGCCTAAAAAGTGACTTTTTCAATGTTTTTATCTTATTTTCATTTGTTGGTGGAAGAAAACCAAATATACATTTTTTTTTCCGACAATATTTCTTTTCTCTTAAATTGCACAAACTTCCCATTTTTATGTTTTTACCCTTATTTTACGATAATAAATTATTTTCTTTTGAAAAAAGTATGTTTTTACATCCAAAAGTGATATTTTCAATAATTTTCATTTAATTTTCATGTTTTAATTAAAAACAAAACCCATTAAATTTAAACACTAAATATTTTTTTCTCTTTTAAGTTACATAAACTACGCAATTTAAACCTTTTTTTTTGGTTTTAACAACATTTTGAAAAAAATCCCTTTTTCATGTTACATAAAATGTAATACAAGCCATTTCAATGAAAAAAATATATATTTCTTTTAGGAAAATGATTTTTCAGTGTTTTTTCTTTACATTTCGTTGTTTTGATTGAAAATGAAGGAAAAACCAACAAATAAATTAATTTTTTATTGCAATACATTTTTTCTCTCAAAATTGCATAAATTATCCCTTTTTCAGCTTTTTTAGAAGAATTAACATCTCATGTAAGAAATACCATATTTTTTTAGTTAAGAAGAAAGCAATATATGCCATTACACGTAAAAAGATCCTTTTCACCGAAAAAGTAGATTTTTCGATGATTTTCTGCTTATTTCATTGTTTTCAAAAAAATAAACAAAAAACGATAAATATTGCAACAATATTTTTTTTTCTCAAAATTTTCATAAATGACGTGTTTTCCAAAGTTTTTAGGAGTATAAACGGCATTTCACACAAAACCCATTTTTACAAGTATAATTTATGCAATTTGTATAAAGACAAAATTTCTCCCAAAAAGTGAATTTTTCAATGTTTTTATCTTTTTTACATTTGTTGGCGGAGAAAACCAAAAAATACATTTATTTTTCGAGCAATATTTCTTGTCTCTAAAATTGCCCAATCTACCCATTTTTATGTTTTTATCCTTATTTTGCGATAATATATTTTTCTCTAAACCTGCAAAAATGACCCTTTATAATGTTTTTCAGAGATTTTGAAAAAAAGTATGTTTTTACATCCATAAGTGAGTTTTTCAGTATTTTTTTTTTATTTTCATGTTTTAATTAAAAATAAGACCAATACACTATGTATTTTTCTCTTTAAAGTTACAAAAACTATCCTATTTAAACATTTTTATTGGTTTTAACATCATTTTGAAGAAAATTGCTGTTTCATGTAACATAAAATGTAATAAAAGCCATGTCAATAAAAAAAATATATATTTCTTTTAGAAAAAAAAATTTTCTGAGTTTTTTCCTTACATTTCCAAGTTTTGATTGAAAATGAAGGTAAAATAAAAAAAATATATTAACTTTTATTGTAATCTATTTTTTTTCTCTCTCAAAATTGCATAAATTATCCACTTATGAGCGTTTTTAGGAAATTTTACATCTTATCTAAGAAAGACCATTCTTTTTTAGTTAAGAAGAAAGGAATATATGCCATTTAACGTAAAAAGTTTCCTTTCACCGAAAAAGTAGATTTTTCGATGATTTTCTGCTTATTTCATTGTTTTCATAAAAAATAAATAAAAAAACAATAAATATTGCGACGATATACTTTTTTCTCAAAAATTTCATAAATGACTTGTTTTTCAACTTTTTTAGGAGTATTAACGGTATTTTACACACAATCCCGTTTTACAAGTATAATATATACAATTCGTACAAAGACAAATTTTCTACCTAAAAAGTGACTTTTTTCAATGTTTTTATCTTATTTTCATTTGTTGGTGGAATAAAACCAAAAAATTCATTCTTTTTTTCGACAATATCTCATTTCTCCAAAATTGAACAAACTTCCCATTTTTGTTTTTACCTTTATTTTACGATAATATATTTTTTTCTCTAAAACTGAATAAATGACCCTTTTTTCAATGTTTTTCAGAGATTTAGAAAAAAGTATGTTTTAACATCGGAAAGTAAGTTTTTCAGTAATTTTTTACTTTAATTTTTATGTTTTAATTAAAAACAAGACCCACTATATATAAACACTACATATATTTTTCTCTTTAAAGTTACATAAACTACCCTATTTAAACCATTTTATTGATTTTAACAACATTTTGAAGAAAATCCCTTTTTCATGTTACATAAAATGTAATACAAGCCATTTCAAGGAAAAAATATATATTTCTTTTAGAAAAAGGATTTTTTAGTGTTTTTTCTTTACATATCCATGTTTTGATTGAAAATGAAGAAAAAAGCAATAAATATATTAATTTTTATTTTAATTAATTTTTTTCTCTCAAAATTGCATAAATTATCCCCTTTTCAGCGTTTTTAGGAGAATTAATATCTCATCTATGAATGATCATCTTTTTTTTAGTTAAGAAGAAAGGAAATATGCCATTTCACGAAAAAAGTTCCCTTTCATCGAAAAAGTAGATTTTTCGATGAATTTCTGCTTATTTCATTGTTTTCATAAAAAAAAAACAATGAATATTGCGACAATATACTTTTTTCTCAAAAATTTTATAAATGACGTATTTTTCAACGTTTTTAAGAGTATTAACGGCATTTTACACAAAACACCCTTTTAAAAGTGTATTATATGCAATTTGTATAAAGACAAAATTTCTGCCTAAAAAGTGACTTTTTCAATGTTTTTTCTTGGTGGAAGAAAACTAAAAAATACATTGTATTTTGCGACAATATTTCTATTCTCTAAAATTGCACATACTCCCCGTTTTTATGTTTTTATCCTTGTTTTACGATAATGTATTTTTTTCTCTAAAACTGTATAAATGACCCTTTTTTCAATGTTTTTCAGAGATTTAGAAAAAAGTATGTTTTTACATCCAAAAGTGAGTTTTTCAGTTATTTTCCTTTAAATACCATGTTTTAATAAAAAACAAGACCAATACACTATATATTTTTTTCTCTTTAAAGTTACATAAACTACCCTTTTTAAACCTTTTTATTGGTTTTAACAATATTTTGAAGAAAATCCCTTTTTCATGTTACATAAAATGTATTACAAGCTATTTCAATATAAAAGATATTTATTTCTTTTTGGAAAAGGATTTTTCAGTGTTTTTTTCTTTACATTTCTATGTTTTGATTGAAAATGAAGGAAAAAGCTAGAAATATATTAACTTTTATTTCAATTCATTTTTTTTTTCTCTCAAGATTGCATAAATTATCCACTTTTCAGCGTTTTAAGGAGAAGTAACGTCTCATCTAAGAAAGACAATCTGTTTTTAGTTAAGAAGAAAGGATTATATGCCATTACACGAAAAAAAAAATCCTTTCCACCGAAAAAGTACTTTTTCGATGATTTTCTGCGTATTTCATTGTTTTCATAAAAAAATAAACAAAAATCAATGAATATTGCGACAATATACTTTTTTTCTCAAAAATTTCATAAATGACGTGTTTTTCAACGTTTTTAGGAGGGTTAACGGCATTTAACACAAAACCCACTTTTACAAGTATAATATATGCAATTTTTATAAAGAAGAAATTTCTGCCTAAAAAGCTACTTTTTCAATGTTTTTATCTTTTTTCATTTGTTGGTGGAAGTAAACCAAAAAATAAATTTTCTTTGACACAATATTTCTTTTCTCTTATATTGCACAAACTAACCATTTTTATGTTTTTATCCTTATTTTACGACAATATTTTTTCCTCTAAAACTGCATAAATGACCATTTTCTCAATGTTTTTCAGAGATTTAGAAAAAAAGTATGTTTTTACATCCACCAATGAATTTTTCAGTAATTTTTTTTTTCATTTTCATGTTTTAATTAAAAACAAGACCAATACACCAAATATTTTTTTCTCTTTAAAGTTACATAAACTACCCTATTTAATCCTTTTTATTGGTTTTAACAAATTTTAAGAAAATCCCCTTTTATGTTATACAAAATGTAATACAAGCCATTTCAATAAAAATATATATATATATTTCTTTTAGAAAAAGGATTTTTCAGTGTATTTTCTTTACATTTCCATGTTTTGGATGAACATGAAAGAAAAAGCAAGAAATATATTATTTTTTATTGCAATTCATTTATTTTCTCTCAAAATTGTATAAATTATGCCCTTTTCACTGTTTTTTGGAGAATTTACATCTCATCTAAGAAAGACCATATTTTCTTAGTTGAGAAGAAAAGAAATATATGCCATTTCACGAAAAAAGTTCCTTTTCACCGAAAAAGTAGATTTTTCGATGATTTTCTGCTTATTTCATTGTTATCATAAAAATAAACAAAAAAATAATGAATATTGCGACAATATACTTTTTTCTCAAAAATGTCATAAATGAAGTGTTTTTCAACGTTTTTAGGAGTCCAAAAAAACATTATTTTTTCCGACAATATTTTTTTTCTCTAAAATTGCTAAAACTACCCATTTTTATGTTTTTACCCTTACTTTACGATAATATTTTTTTTTCTTTTAAACTGCATAAATGACCATTTTTTCAATGTTTTTCAAAGATTTATTAAAAAAGTATGTTTGTACCTCCAAAAGTGAATTTTTCAGTAATTTTCTTTTAATTTTCATGTTTTAATTAAAAACAAGACCCACTATATATAAACACTATATATTTTTATGTCCTTTAAGTTACATAAACTACACTATTTAAACCTTTTTTTTTTTGTTTTAACAATATTTTGAAGAAAATCCCTTTTTCATGTTACAAAAAATCTAATACAAGCCATTTCATGGAAAAAAATATATATATTTCTTTTAGAAAAAGGGTTTTTCAGTGTTTTTTTTTACAATTCCATGTTTTGATTGAAAATAAAGGAAAAAGAAAAAAAATATATTAATTTTTAATTCAATTCATTTCTTTCTCTCAAAATTGCATAAATAATCCACTTTTCAGCGTTTTCTGGAGAATTTCGTCTCATCTAAGAAGGATCATCTTTTTTTAGTTAAGAAGAAAGGAATATATGCCATTTCACGAAAAAAGTTCCTTTTCACCGAAAAAGTAGGTTTTTCGATGATTTTCTTCTTATTTCATTGTTTTCATAAAAAAAATAAACAAAAAACAATGAATATTGCGATAGTATACTTTTTTCTCAAAAATTTCATAAATGACGTGTTTTAAAACGTTTTTAGGAGTATTAACGGCATATTACACAAAACCCCCTTTTACAAGTATAATATATGCAATTTTTATTAAGACAAAATTTCCGCCTAAAAAGTTACTTTTTCAATGTTTTTATCTTATTTACATTTGTTGGTGGAAGAAAACCAATAAATACATTCTTTTTTGCGATAATATTTCTTTTCTCTAAAATTGCACAAACTACCCACTTTTATGTTTTTATCCTTATTTTACGATAATATATTTTTTTTCTCTAAAACTGCATAAATGATCCTTTTTTCAATGTTTTTCAGAGATTTAGAAAAAAGTATGTATTTTACATCCAAAAGTGAGTTTTTCAGGAATTTTCTTTTAATTTTCATATTTTAATTATAAACAAGGCCAATACACTATATATTTTTTTCTCTATAAAGTTACATAACCTACCCTATTTAAACCTTTTTATTGGTTTTAACAACATTTTGAAGAAAATCCCTTTTTCATGTTACAAAAAATGTAATACAATCCATTTCAAGGAAAAAATATATATATTTCTTTTAAAAAAAGGATTTTTAGGTGATTTTTTTCATTTGCACGTTTTGAATGAAAATAAATGAAAAAGCAAGAAATATATTAACTTTTTATTACAATTCTTTTTTTTTCTTTCAAAATTGCATAAATTTTCCCCTTTTTCAGCGTTTTTAGGAGAATTAACATCTCATCTAAGAAGGACCATCTATTTTTAGTTAAGAAGAAAGGAATATATGCCATTTCACGAAAAAAGTTAATTTTCACCGAAAAAGTAGGTTTTTCGATGATTTTCTTCTTATTTCATTCTTTTCTTAAAAAATAAACAAAAAGCAAGAATATTGCAACAATATACTTTTTACTGAAAAAAATTATAAAAGACGTGTTTTCAACATTTTTAGGAGTATAAACAACATTTTAAACAAAACATACTTTTACAAGTATAATATATGCAATATGAATATAGAAGAAAATTCTGCCTAAAAAGTTACTTTTTCAATATTTTTTTCTTATTTCCATTTCTTGGTGGAAGAAAACCAAAAAATACATTCTTTTTCTCGACAATATTTTTTTCTCCTAAATTGCACAAATTACCTATTTTTATGCTTTTATCCTTATTTTACGATAATATATTTTTTTCCCATAAAACTGCATAAATGACCCTTTTTTCAATGTTTTTTGGAGATTTAACACTTTTCAAGGAAAACAATCTGTTTTAAGAAAAAAAATATGATTATACACCAAAATTAATTTTTTCATAATTTTCTATTGATTTCAATGTTTTGATTAAAAAAAAAAAACACTAAATACATTTTCTTTATCTGAAACTGTACAAAGTACCCATTTTTAACCTTTTTGAACGTTTGAAAATATTTTTAAGAATACTTTTTCATGTTACAATATACTTTTTTTTAATCTAAAATTTCGTAACTTTTTTTTCAGTTTTTAAGAGTATTACGGCATTTTACAAAAAAACATTTTTTATAAGTATACCATATGCGATTTGAGTAATCCATTTTTCAACGTTTTTAAGGGTTTTACAATATTTTTCAGGCAAAACCATCTTCCCTTAGAAAAAAAAGTATGCTTTTACTTCCAAAAGTGAGTTTTTTAGTAATTTTCTTTGATTTTCCATGTTTTAAATAAAAACATGAACAGCACGCTATAGAGTATTGTTTTTCTTTTTAAAGTTACATAAACTACCCTATTTAAACATTTTTATTGGTTTTAACAACATTTTGAAGAAAATTCCTTTTTTATGTTACATAAAGTGTAATACAAGCCATTTCAAGGAAAAAATTATATATTCTTTTTAGAAGAAGAATTTTTCAGTGTTTTTTCTTTTCATTTGCACGTTTTGAATGAAAATGAAGGAAAAAGCAAGAAATATATTAACTTTTTATTGCAATTCATTTTTTTCTCTCAAAATTGCATAAATTATCCCCTTTCCAGTGTTTTTAGAAGAATTAACATCTTTTCTAAGAAAGACCATCTTTTTTTAGTTCAGAAAAAAGGAATATATGTTATTTCACAAAAAAATGTTCCTTTTCTCCGAAAAAGTTAATTTTTCGATGATTTTCTGATTATTTCATTGTTTTTATAAAAAAAATAAACGAAAAACTTTGAATATATCGACAATATACTTTTTACTGAAAAAAATCATAAATGAGGTGTTTTTCAACGTTTTTAGGAGTATTGACGGCATTTTAAACAAAACCCCCTTTTACAAGTATAATATATGCAATTTGAATAAAGAAGAAAATTCTGTCTAAAAAATTACTTTTTCAATGTTTTTTTCTTATTTTCATTTGTTGGTGAAAGAACACCAAAAAAATACATTCTTTTTCTCAACAATATTTTTTTTCTCTAAAATTGCACAAATGACCTATTTTTATGCTTTTATCCTTATTTTACGATAATATATTTTTTTCCCTAAAACTGCATAAATGACCCTTTTTTTTCAATGTTTTTCGGAGATTTACAACTTTTCAAGGAAAATCATCTCTTTTACGAAAAAAAATATAATTTTACACGAAAAGTAATTTTTTTAATAGTTTTCTATTGATTTCAATGTTATGATTAAAAACAAGAAAATAAACAATATATACATTTTCTATCAGTCTAATTGTACAAAGTACCCATTTTTAACCTTTTTGGACGTTTGTAATTATTTTGTAGAAAACAACTTTTTCATGTTACAATATTTTTTTTTCTTTTATCTAAAGTTTCGTCAATTGTTTTTTTTTTCTGTTTTTAAAAGTATTAACAGCATTTTACAAAAAAAAACCCGTTTACAAGTACAAAATATGCGATTTGAAATATCCTTTTTTCAACATTTTTCAGGGTTTTACAATATCTTTATGAGAAATCCATCTTCCCTTAGAAAAAAAAAGTATGTTTTTACCTCCAAAAGTGAGTTTTTCAGTAATTTTCTTTGAATTTCCATGTTTTAATTAAAACATGAACAATTGTTCTTCTCTTTAAAGATACATAAACTATCCTATTTAAATCTTTTTATTGGTTATATTTCTTTTATTAAAAGGATTTTTCAGTATTTTTTCTTTTCTTTTGCACGTTTTGAATAAAAATGAAGAAAAAAGCAAGAAATATATTAACTTTTTATTGGAATTAATTTTTTTCTCTCAAAATTGCATAAATTATCCCCTTTCCAGCGTTTTTAGGAGAATTAACATCTTATCTATAAAAATCCATCTTTTTTTTTTAGTTCAGAAATAGGAATATATGCCATTTCACGAAAAAAAGTTCCTTTTCAACGAAAATGTGAATTTTTCGATGATTTTCTGATTATTTCATTATTTTCATCAAAAAATAAACAGAAAACAGTGAATATTGCGACAATATACTTTTTACTGAAAAAAAACATGAAGGACGTGTTTTTCAACGTTTTTAGGAGTATTAACGACATTTTAAAGAAAACGTTTTACAAATATAATATATGCAATTTGAATAGAGAAGAAAATTCTGTCTAAAAAGTTACTTCTTCAATCTTTTTTTCTTATTTTCATTTGTTGGTGGAAGAAAACAAAAAAATACATTCTTTTACTCGAAAATGTTTTTTTCTCTAAAATTCCAAAAATTACCTATTTTTATCCTTTTATCCTTATTCTACGATGAAATGTTTTTTTCTCTCTAAAACTGAACAAATTACCCTTTTTTCAATGTTTTTCGGAGATTTACAACTTTTCAAGGGAAACCATCTCTTATACGAAAAAAAATATGATTTTACACCAAAAGTAATTTTTTAATAATTTTCTTTTGATTTCAATGTTTTGATTAAAAACAAGAAAATAAACACTATATACATTTTCTTTCTCTGAAACTGTATAAAGTACCCATTTTTAACTTTTTGGGATGTTTGAAAATATTTTGTAGGAAACAACTTTATCATGTTATAATATACTTTTTTATCTAATTTTTTTATAAGTTAGGTTTTTTTTTTTTTTAGTTTTTAAGAGTATTAACGGCATTTTACACAAAACCCCCTTTTACAAGTATAACATATGCAATTTGAATTATCCATTTTTCAACGTTTTTAAGGGTTTTACAATATTTTTATGACAAATCCATCTTCCCTTAGAAAAAAAGTATGTTTTTACCTTCTAAAGTGAGCTTTTCAGTAATATTCTTTGAACTTCCATGTTTTAATTAAAAACATGAACAGTACGCTATAGAGTATTGTTTTTCTCTTTAAAACTACATAAACTACCCTATTTAAACCTTTTTATTGGTTTTAACAACATTTTGAAGAAAATCCCTTTTTCATGTTACATAAAATGTAATACAAGCCATTTCAAGGAAAAAAAACATATTTCTTTTAGAAAAAGTATTTTTCAGTATTTTTTCTTTTCATTTGCACGTTTTGCATGAAAATTAAGGAAAAAGCAAGAAATATATTAACTTTTTATTGAAATGAATTTTTTTCTCTCAAAATGGCATAAATTATCCCCTTTATAGCGTTTTTAGGAGAATTAACATCTTATCTAAGAAAGACCATATTTTTTTTAGTTTAGAAAAAAGGAATATATGCCATTTCACGAAAAAAGTCCCTTTTCACCGAAAAAGGGAATTTTTCCATGATTTTCAGATTATTTCATTGTTTTCATAAAAAAAATAAACAATAAACACTGAATATCGCGACAATATACTTTTTACTGGAAAAAAAAAACATAAATGACGTGTTTTTTAACGTTTTTAGGAGTATTAACGCCATTTTAAACAAAGTCCCCTTTTACAAGTATAATATATGCAATTTGAATAAAAAAAAAAATTCTGCCTAAAAGTGACTTTTTCCACATTTTTTAATTTTTTTCATTTGTTGGTGGAAGAAATAAAAAAAAATTTCATTCTTTTTCTCGGCAATATTTTTTTTCTTTAAAATTGCACAAATTACCTATTTTTATGCTTTTATCCTTTGTTTACGATATTATATTTTTTTCTCTAAAACTGCATAAATGATCCTTTTTTCAATGTTTTTCGGAGATATACAAATTTTCAAGGATAACCATCTCTTTTACGAAAAAAAATAGGATTTTACACCACAAGTCATTTTTTTAATAAATTTCTATTGATTTCAATGTTTTGACTAAAACAAGAAAATAAACATTATAAACATTTACTCTCTCTGAAACTACAAAATACCCATTTTTAAACTTTTTGGAGGTTTGAAAATATTTTATAGAAGACAACTTTTTCATGTTACAATATACTTTTTTTTATCTAAAATTTCGTAAATTACGTTTTTTTCAGTTTTTAAGAGTATTAACGGCATTTTACACAAAACCCTCTTGGACAAGTATAACATATGCGATATGAATTATTAATTTTTCAACATTTTTCAGGGTTTTACAATATTCTTATGATAAATCCATCTTCGCTTAGAAAAAAAAATGTTTTTTCCTCCAAAAGTGAGTTTTTCAGTAATTTTCTTTCAATTTTCATGTTTTATATAAAAACATGAACAGTACGCTATAGAGTATTGTTTTCTCTTCAAAGTTACATAAACTACCCAATTTAAACCTTTTTATTGATTTTAACAACATTTTGAAGAAAATCCCTTTTTCATGTTACACAAAATGTAATACAAGCCATTTCAAGGAAAAAAATATATATTTCTTTTAGAATAAGGATTTTTCAGTGTTCTTTCTTTTCATTTGCACATTTTGAATGAAAATCAAGGAAAAAGCAAATAATATGTTAACTTTTTTTTGTTATTCAATTTTTTCTCTCAAAATTGCATAAATTATCCCCTTTCTAGCGTTTTTAGGAGAATTAACACCTTATCTAAGAAAGACCATCTTTTTTTAGTTCAGAAAAAAGGAATATATGCTACTTCACGAAAAAAGTTCATTTTCACCGAAAAAAAAAAATTTCGATGATTTTTTTATTATTTTATTGTTTTCATGAAAAAATAAACAAAAAACACTGAATATTGCAACAATATACTTTTAACTGAAAGAAATCATAAATGACGTGTATTTCAACATTTTTATGAGCATTAACGGCATTTTAAACAAAAGCTCCTTTTACAAGTATAATATATGCAATTGGAATAAAGAAGAAAATTCTGCCTAAAATGTGACTTTTTCAATGTTTTTTTTTCTTCTTATTTTCATTTGTTGGTGGAAGAATACCAAAAAAAATAACTTCTTTTTCTCGACAATATTTTTTTTCTCTAAAATTGTAAAAATTACCTATTTTTATGCTTTTATCCTTATTTTACGATAATATATTTTTTTTCCTCTAAAACTGCATTAATGACCCTTTTTTCAATGTTTTACGGAGATTTATAGCTTTTCAAGGAAAACCATCTCTTTCACGAAAAAAATATGATTTACACCAAAAGTAATTTGTTTAATAATTTTCTATTGATTTTAATGTTTTAATTAAAAACAAGAAAATAAACACTATATATAATTTATTTTTCTGAAACTGTACAAAGTACCGATATTTAACCTTTTTTGACGTTTGAAAATATTTTGTAGAAAACATTTTTTAATGTTACAATATACTTTTTTTATTTAAAATTTCGAATATTAGGTTTTTTTCAGTTTTTAAGAGTATTAACGTCATTTTACACGAAACACCCTTTTACAATTATAACATATGCGATTTGAATTATCCATTTTTCAACGTTTTTCAGGGTATAACAATATTTTTATGACAAATCCATTTTACCTTAGAAAAAAAAAATTGTTTTTATATCCAAAAGCGAGTTTTTCAGTAATTTTCCTCTAATTTTCATGTTTTAATTAAAAACATGAACAGTACGCTATAGAGTAGTGTTTTTTCTCTTAAAAGTTATATAAACTACCCTATTTAAACCTTTTTATTGGTTTTAACAACATTTTGAAGAAAATCCCTTTTTCAAGTTACATAAAATAAAGCCATTATTTTTTTTCTCTAAAACTGCATAAATGACCCTTTATTCAATGTTTTTTCGGAGATTTACAACTTTTCATGAAAAACATCTCTTTTACGAAAAAAATATGATTTTACACCACAAGTCATTTTTTTAATAATTTTCTTTTGTTTTCAATGTTTTGATTATAAACAAGAAAATAAACACTATATATATTTTCTTGCTCTGAAACTGTTCAAAGTACCCATTTTTAACCTTTTTGGACGTTTGAAAATATTTTGTAGAAAACAACTTTTTCATGTTACAACATATTTTTTTCTATCTAAAATTTCGTAAATTAGGTTTTTTTTCAGTTTTTAAGAGTATTAACGGCATTTTACACAAAACCCCTTTTACAAGTATAACATATGCGATTTGAATTATCTATTTTTCAATGTTTTTCATGGATTTACAATATTTTTATGACAAAAAGTGAGTTTTTCTGTAATTTTCTTTGAATTTCCATTATTTAATTAAAAACATGAACAGTACGCTATAGAGTATTGTTTTTTTTTTCTTTAAAGTTACATAAACTACCATATTTAAACCTTTTTATTTGTTTTAACAACATTTTAAAGAAAATCCCTTTTTCATGTTTTATAAAATGTAGTACAAGCAATTTCAAGAAAATTTTTTTTTTTTTCGAAAAAGGATTTTTCAGTGTTTTTTTCTTTTCATTTGCACGTTTTGAATGAAAATGAAGGAAAAAGCAAGAAATATATTAACTTTTTTATTGGAATTCATTTTTTTCTCTCAAAATTGCATAAATTATTCCCTCTTTAGCGTTTTTAGGAGAAATATCATCTTATCTAAGAAAGACCGTCTTTTGTTTTAGTTCAGAAAAAAAGGAATATATGCAATTTCACGAACAAAAATTCTTTTCACCGAAAAAGTGAATTTTTCGATGATTTTCTGATTATTTCATTGATTTCATAAAAAACAAAAACAAGAAACACTAAATATTGCGACAATATACTTTTTACTGAAGAAAAAAAAAATGACGTGTTTTTCAACGTTTTTAGGAGTATTAACAGCATTTTAAACAAAACCCATTTTTACAAGTATAATATATGCAATTTGAATAAAGAAGAAAATTCTGCATAAAGAGTTACTTTTTCAATGTTTGTTTTCTTATTTTCATTTGTTCGTGGAAGAAAACCAAAAAATACATCCTTTTTCTCGACAATATTTTTTTGCTCTAAAATTGCACATATTACCTATTTTTATGTTTTTATCCCTGTTTTACGATAAAA
>CM035220.1:16732004-16785839 GCA_020233015.1 Callinectes sapidus | reverse complement strand
AAAAAAGTTTGTTTTTACTGAAAAAGTTAATTTTTTGATGATTTTCTGCTTATTTCATTTTTTTATCAAACAATAAACAAAAAACACTGAATATTGCCTCAATATACTTTTTTTCTGAAAAAATAATAAATGACGTGTTTTTCAACGTTTTAGGAGTATAAACGTCATTTTAAACAAAACCCCCTTTTACATGTACATATAATATATGCAATTTGAATAAAGAAGAAAGTTCTGCCTAAAAAGTTACTTTTTTAAGGATTTTTTCTAATTTTCATTTGTTGGTGGAAGATAACCAAAAAAATACATTCTTTATCTGGACAATATATTTTTTTCTCTAAAATTGCACACATTACCTATTTTTATGCTTTTATCCTTATTTTACGACAATATATATTTTTTTCTCTAAAACCGCATAAATGACCCTTTTTTTTAATGTTTTTCGGTGATTTACTACTTTTAAAGGAAAACCATCTCTTTTACGAAAAAAAATATGATTTTACACCAAAAGTCACTTTTTTAATAATTTTCTATTGATTATAATTTGATTAAAAACTAGAAAATAAACACTATATACATTTTCTTTCTCTGAAACTGTACAAAGTATCCATTTTTAAACTTTTGGACGTTTAAACACATTTAGTAGAAAACAACTTTTTCATGTTACAATATACTTTTTCTATCTAAAATTTCATAAATTACGTTTTAAAAAAAAAAAAGTTTTTAAGAGTATTAACGGCATTTTAAATAAAAACCCCTTTTAAAATTACAACATATGCGGTTTGGATTATCAATTTTTCAACGTTTTTAAGTGTTTTACAATATTTTTATGTCAAATCCATCTTCCTTTAAAAAAAAAAAGTATGTTTTTACATCCAAAAGTGAGTTTTTCAGTAATTTTCTTTGAATTTCCATGTTTTAATTAAAAACATGAACAATACGCTACAGCGTATTGTTTTTCTCTAGCATACACATTGACTATTATTTAACAAAGTTTTATGGTGATACGCCCAATAGTTTCCCTTTAAACCTCATTTAAATGTCCGTACGCGTGGGTTTGTTTACATCTGTATATTCAGTATCTTGTTTTCCCGTATCTCAAAATGCAAGTTATTCCCTTTCTAAATGCTTCACAGCCGCCAGTTTTAGCTTGATTTCAATGAAACAAAAACCATAATGCAGAAGAATTTTTTTTCTAGAAAGGTATGTTGATTTTTTTTTCATATTTGTAAGGAGTAATTTTATATTAATATTTATTTAGTCAAAAAATTGAGAAAATTTTTTTTTTCGGAAAAAAATATTAAACAAAAACAAAGGCGAAAATAAAAAATCCTTTTGCATAGAGTTTTGTGAAATCACAAGGTACATTAGCCCTAGAAATATAAAGACGATGGGGTTAAAAATACGGTCTGTGAAGCATTTTGAAATTTTAGAAGGGGCTGTTGAGGGCTGGCAGGGCTGGGGGTCTAGAGAGCGGCTGAATGTCTTAAATTCATGTACATGTTGTCACTACTTTACAACACAAAAATTAGAGTGATCCATGCATATATACCGGAGATATGGTACCCCCGTTCCTAACCGGACGCTTAACGGACGCTCCCCTTAACTAGAAAAAGATAGTCTTTATTAGATGAGTTGTTATTTCTCCTAAAAACGCTGAAAAGGGGATAATTTATGCAATTTTGAGAGAAAAAAAAAAGAATTGAAATGAAAGTAATTAATTTTTTGCTTTTTTCTTCATTTTCAATCAAAACATGGAAATGAAAAGAAAAAACTTCAATATCTTGCATTACATTTTATGTAACGTGAAATAGGGATTTTCTTCAAAATGTTGTTAAAACCAATAAAAAGGTTTAAATAGGGTAGTTTATGTAACTTTAAAGAGATAAAAATATATAATGTATTGGTCTTGTTTTTATTTAAACATTAAAATAATAAAAATTACTGAAAAACTCACTTTTGGACGTAAAACCATACTTTTTTCTAAATGTCTGAAAAACATTGAAAAAAGGGTCATTTATGCAGTTTCAGAGAAAAAAAATATTATCGTAAAATAAGGATAAAAACATAAAGATGGGTAGTTTGTGGAATTTTAGAAAAAAGAAATATTGTCCCAAAAAATAATGTATTTTTTGGTTTTCTTCCACCAACAAATGAAAATAAGATAATAACATTGAAAAAGTAACTTTTTTTCCTTGAAAAGTTGCAAATATCCGAAAATATTGAAAAAAGATTCATTTATGCAGTTTTAGAGAAAAACAAATTATCGTAAAATAAGAATAAAAGCATAAAAATAGGTAAATTTTGCATTTTTAGAAAAAAAAATATTGTCTAGAAAAAGCATGTATTTTATTGGTTTTCTTCTACCAACAAATGAAAATAAGAAAAAAACACTGAAAAAGTCACTCTTCAGGCAAAATTTTCTTCTTTATTCAAATTGCATATTGTAAAAGGAGATTTTAATTAAATTGCACAAACTACCCATTTTTTTTGTGAAAGGGCATATATTCCTTTCTTCTTAACTAAAAAAATATGGTCTTTCTTAGATGAGATGTTAATTCTCCTAAAAACGCTAATAAAAGAATAATTTATGCAATTTTGAGAGAAAAACAATTAATTTAAATATAAGTTAATATATTATTTGCATTTTCCTTCATTTTCATACAAAACATGGAAATGTAAAAAAAAAAAACTGAAAAATCCTTTTTCTAAAAGAAATATATATTTTCTTTATTGGAAGGGCTTGTATTACATTTTATGTAACATGAAAAAGGGATTTTCTTCAAAATGTTGTTAAAACCAATAAAAAGGTTTAAATAGGGTAGTTTACGTAACTTTAAATAGAAACAAATAAATAGTGTATTGGTTTTGTTTTTAATTAAAACATGAAAATAAAAAAAAATTACTGAAAAACTCACTTCTGGATATAAAAACATTCTTTTTTTTTAATATTTGAAAAACATTGAAAAAATGATCATTTATGCAGTTTCAGAGAAAAAAATATATTATCGTAAAATAAAGATAAAAACATGAAAATGGGCGGTTTTTGCAATTTTAGGTAAGAAATATTGTCGCAAAAAAGAAGGTATTTTTTGGTTTTCCTCCACCAACCAATGAAAATGATATAGAAACATTGAAAAAGTCGCTTTTTAGGCAGAAATTTTGTCTCTATACAAATTGCATATATTATACCTGTAAAATGGGGTTTTGTATAAAATGACGTTAATACTCCAAAAAACGTTAAAAAACATGTCTTTTATGAAATTTTTGAGAAAAAAGTATATTGTCGTATTATTCATTGTTTTTTTGTTTATTTTTATGAAAACAATGAAATAAGCAGAAAATCATCGAAAAATCTACTTTCTCGGTGAAAAGTACCCTTTTACGTGTAATGGCATATATTCCTTTCTTTTTATCTAAAAAAAGATTGTCTTTCTTAGAATTTTTAGAGAAAAAAAGGATTGCTATAAAAAGATACTTCCTTCATCATTAATTTTCAATCAAAACATGAAAATGTATAAAAAAAAAAAAACTGAAAAATCTTTTTTCTAAAAGAAATATATATTTTTTTCATTGGAATGGCTTGTATTACATTTTATGTAACATGAAAAAGGGATTTTCTTCAAAATGTTGTTAAAATCCAAGAAAAAGGTTTAATAGGGTAGTTTATTTAACTTTAAAGAGAAAAAAATATATTGTATTGGTCTTGTTTTTAATTAAAACATGAAAATTAAAAAAATAACTCTAAAACTCACTTTTGGAATTAAAAACATATTTTTTTCTAAATCTCTGAAAAAAATTGAAAAAAAGGGTCATTTATGCTGTTTCAGAGGAAAAAAATATTGCCTAAATATTAGGATAAAAATATAAAAATGGGTAGTTGTGCAATTTTAAAGAAAATAAATATTGTCGCAAAAAAGAATGTTTTTTGGTTTTCTTCCACCAACAAATGAAAAAAAGATAAAAACATTGAAAAAGTCACTTTTTAGGCAGAAATTTTTTCTTTATACAAATTGTATATATGATTCTTGTAAAAGTGGGTTGTGTGTAAAATGCCATTATTACTCCTAAAAACGTTGAAAAACACATCATTTATGACATTTTTGAGAAAAAAAGTATATTGTCGCAATATTCATTGTTTTTTGTTTAAGTATTTTTAAGAAAACAATGAAATAAGCAGAAAATCATCGAAAAATCTACTTTTTCGGTGAAAAGGAACTTTTTTCGTGAAATAGCATATATTCCTTTCTTTTTAACTAAAAAAAAGATATTCTTTCTTAGATGAGATGTTAATTCTCCTAATAACGCTGAAAAGAGGACAATTTATGCATTTTTGAGAGAAAAAAATAAACTGCAATAAAAAGTTGATATATTTCTGTTTTTTTTTTTTTCATTTCCAATCAAAACATGGAAATGTAAAGAGAAAACAGAGAAAAATCCTTTTTATAAAAGAAATATATAATTTTATCATTGAAATGGCTTGTAGTACATTTTATGTAAAAAGGTAAAGGGATTTTCTTCAAAATGTTGTTAAAACCAATAAAAAAAATTGTTTGGTCTTGTTTTTAATTAAAACATAATAATTAAAAGAAAATTACTGAAAAACTCACTTTTGGATGTAAAAACATACTTTTTTCTAAATCTCTGAAAAACATTGAAAAAAGGGTCATTTATGCAGTTTTAGAGGAAAAAATATATTATCGTAAAATAAGGATAAAAACATAAAAATGGATAGTTTGTGCAATTTTAGAGAAAAGAAATATTGTCGCAAGAAAGAATGTATTTTTTGTTTTCTTCCACCAACAAATGAAAATAAGTTAAAAGCATTGAAAAAGTCAATTTTAGGCAGAATTATTGTATTTATACAAATTGCATATATTATACTTGTAAAAAGGGGTTTTGTGTAAAATGCCAATGATACTCCTAAAAACGTTGATAAACACATCATAAATGAAATTTTTGAGAAAAAAGTATATTGTCGAAATATTCATTGTTTTTGGTTTATTTTTATGCAAACAATGAAATAGGCAGAAAATCATCGAAAAATCTACTTTTTCGGAGAAAAGAACCTTTTTACGTGTAAAGGCATATATTCCTTTCTTCTTAAGTAAAAAAAAAGATGGTCTTTCCTAAATGAGATGTTAATTCTCATAAAAACGCTTCATAATTAATTATCAATCAAAACATATATATGTAAAAAAAAAAAAAAAAAAAAACACTGAAAAATCCTTTTTCTATAAGAATTTTTTTTTTTCATTGAAATGGCTTGTATTACATTTTATGTAACATGAAAAAATGATTTTCTTCAAAATGTTTTTAAAACCAATAAAAAGATTTAAATAGGGTAGTTTAAGTAACTTTAAAGAGAAAAATATATAGTGTATTGGTCTTGTTTTTTTATTAAAACATTAAAATTAAAGGAAAATTACTGAAAAACTCACTTTTGGATGTAAAAACGTACTTTTTTTAAAATCTTTGAAAAACATTGAAAAAAGGGTCATTTATGCAGTTTTAAAGAAAAAAATATAATATCGTAAAATAAGTATAAAAATATAAAAATGTGTGGTATGTGCAATTTTAGAGAAAAGAAATATTGTCGCAAAAAAGAATGTATTTTTTGGTTTTCTTCCACCAACAAATGTCTTGTTTTTAATAAAAACATGAAAATAAAAAAAATTACTGAAAAACTCACTTTTGGATGTAAAAACATACTTTTTTTCTAAATCTCTGAAAAACATTGGAAAAAGGGTCATTTATGCAGTTTTAGAGAAAAAAAATTTATATAATCGTAAAATAAGTATGAAAACATAAAAGTGGGTAGTTTTTGCAATTTCAGAGAAAAGAAATATTGTCGCAAAAAAAGATATAGTTTTTGGTTTTCTTCCACAAACAAATAAAAATAAGATAAAAGCTTTTAAAAAGTTACTTATAAGCCAGAAATTTTGTCTTTATACAAATTGCATATATTATACTAGTAAAAGAGGGTTTTGTGTAAAATGCCGTTAATACTCCTAAAAACGTTGAAAAACACGTCATTTATGAAATTTTTGAGAAAAAAGTATATTGTCCCAATATTCATTGTTTTTTGTTTATTTTTTATGAAAACAATGAAATAAGCAGAAAATAATCGAAAAATCTACTTTTTCGGTGAAAAAGAACTATTTTCGTGAAATGGCATATATTCTTTTCTTTTTTACTTAAAAAAAATGGTCTTTCTTATATGAGATGTTATTTCTCCTAAAAACGCTGAAAAGGGAATAATTAATGCAAGTTTGAGAGAAAAAAATGAATTGCAATGGAATGTTATTATATTTTTTGCTTTTTCCTTCATTTTCAATCAAAACATGGAAATGTAAAGAGAAAACACTGCAAAATCCTTTTTCAAAAAGAAATATATTTTTTTTTCATTGAAATGGCTTGTATTACATTTCATGTAACATAAAAAATAAGATTTTCTTCAAAATGTTGTTAAAACCAATAAAAAGGTTGTTTGGTCTTGTTTTTAAAACATGAAAATTAAAAGAAAATTTCTGAAAACTCACTTTTGGATGTAAACACATACTTTTTTTCTAACTGGTCATTTATTCTGTTTTAGAGAAAAAAATATATTATCGTAAAATAAGGATAAAAACATAAAAAAATAATTTTCTCTCAAAATTGCATAAATTATCCCTTTTTCAGCGTTTTTAGGAGAATTAACATCACATCTAGGAAAGGCCATCTTTTTTTAGTTAAGAAGAAAGGAATATATGCCTTTTCACGAAAAAAGTTCTTTTTCATCGAAAAAGTAGATTTTTCGATGATTTTATGCTTATTTCACTGTTTTCATAAAAAAATAAACAAAAAACAAGAAATATTGCGACAATATACTTTTTTCTCAAAATTTTCATATATGACGTGTTTTTCAACGTTTTTAGGAGTATTGATGGCATTTTACAAAAAACTCCCTTTTACAAGTATAATATATGCAATTTGTATAAAGACAATATTTCTGCCTAAAAAGTGACTTATTCAATGTTTTTATGTTATTTTCATTTGTTTGTGGAAGAAAAAAAAAATACATTCATTTTTGCGACAATATTTCATTTTTCTAAAATTTCTCATACCACACATTTTTATGTTTTTATCCTTATTTTACGATAATATATTTTTTTCTCTAAAACTTCATAAATGACCCTTTTTTCAATGTTTTCAGAGATTTAAAAAAAATTAAGCTTTTTCATCCATAAGTGAGTTTTTCAGTAATTTTTTTTTAAATGTTCATGTTTTTATTAAAAACAAGACCAAAACCCTATATATTCTTCTCTTTAAAGTTACATAAACTAACCTATTTAAATCTTTTTATTGGTTTTACCAACATTTTGAAGAAAATCCTTTCTTCATGTTACATAAAACGTAATATAAGCCATTTCAATGAAAAAAATATATATTTCTTTTAGAAAAAGTTTTTTTCATTGTTTTTTCTTTAAATTTCCATGTTTTGATTGAAAATTAATTATGAAGCAAGAAATCTATTAACTTTTATTGCAATTCATTTTTTTTCTCAATAAATTGCATAAATTATCTCTTTTTCAGCGGTTTTAGGAGAATTAACATCTCATCTAAGAAAGGCAATCTTTTTTTAGTTAAGAAGAAAGGAATATATGCCCTTTCCCGAAAAAAGTTCCTTTTCACCAAAGAAGTAGCTTTTCGATGATTTTATGCTTATTTCATTGTTTTCATAAAAAAATAAACAAAAAACAAGGAATATTGCGACAATATACTTTTTTCTCAAAATTTTTATAAATGACGTGTTTTTCAACATTTTTAGGAGTATTGACGGCATTTTACACAAAACTCCCTTTTAGAAGTAAAATATATGCTATTTGTTTAACGACAATATTTTTGCCTAAAAAGTGACTTTTTCAATGTTTTTATCTTATTTTCATTTGTTTGTGGAAGAAAACAAAAAAATACATTCATTTTTGCGAGAATATTTCGTTTCTCTAGAATTCCACATACCACACATTTTTATGTTTTTATCCTTATTTTAAAATAATATATATATTTTTTTAAACTACATAAATGACCCTTTTTTCAATGTTTTTCAGCGATTTAAAAACAGTATGCTTTTACATCCAAAAGTGAGTTTTTCAGTATTTTTTTTTAAATTTTCATCTTTGTATTAAAAACAAGACCAATACCCTATATATTTTTCTAGTTAAAGTTACATAAACTAACCTATTTAAATCTTTTTATTGGTTTTATCAACATTTTGAAAAAAAATCCTTTTTTCAAGTTACATAAAACGTAATACAAGCCATTTCAATGAAAAAAATATATATTTCTTTTAGAAAAAGGATTTTTCAGTGTTTTTTCTTTACATTTCCATGTTTTGATTGAAAATTAATGATAAAGCAAGAAATCTATTAAGTTGTGTAACATTGCGACAATATACTTTTTCCTCAAAATTTTCATAAATGACGTGTTTTTCAACGTTTTAGGAGTATTGACGGCATTTTACACAAAACTCCCTTTTACAAGTATAATATATGCAATTTGTATAAAGACAATGTTTCTGCCTAAAAAGTGACTTTTTCAATGTTTTTATATTATTTTCATTTGTTTGTGGAAGACAACCAAAAAATACAGTCCTTTTTGTGACAATATTTCGTTTCTCTAAAATTGCACATACCACACATTTTTATATTTTTATCCTTATTTTACGATAAATTTTTTTTTCTCTAAAACTGCATCAATGACCCTTTTTTTTCAATGTTTTTCAAAAATTTAGAAAAAAAGTATGTTTTTACATCCAAAAGTTAGTTTTTCTGTAATTTTCCTTTAATTTTCATGTTTTAATTAAAAACAAGACCAATACACTATATATTTTTCTCTTTAAAGTTACATAAACTACCGTATTATATCTTTTTATTGGTTTTATCAACATTTTGAAGAAAATCCCTTCTTCATGTTACATAATATATAATACAAGCCATTTCAATGAAAAAAATATATATTTCTTTTAGAAAAAGGATTTTTCAGTTTTTTTTTTTACATTTCCATGTTTTGATTGAAAATTAATGATGAAGCAAGAAATATATTATCTTTTTATAAGAATCCTTTTTTTTCTCTAAAAATTGCATAAATTATCCCCTTTTCAGCGTTTTTAAGAGAATTAACATCTCATTTAAGAAAGACCATCTTTTTTTACATAAGAAGTAAGGAATATATGCCATTACACGTAAAAAGTTCCTTTTCACCGAAGAAGTAGATTTTTAGATGATTTTCTGCCTATTTCATTGTTATCATAAAAACATAAACAAAAAACAATGAATATTGCGACAGTATACTTTTTTCTCAAAAATGTCATAAATGACGTGTTTTTCAACGTTTTTAGGAGTAATTACGGCATTTTACACACCACCCACTTTTACAAGAATCATATATGCAATTTATATAAAGAAAAATTTCTGCCTAAAAAGTGATTTTTGCAATGTTATTATCTTTTTTTCATTTGTTTGTGGAAGAAAACCAAAAAACACATTCTTTTTTGCGACAAAATTTCTTTTCTCTAAGATTCCACAAACTACCCATCTTTATGTTTTTATCCTAATATTTAGATAATATTTTTTTTCTCTGAAACAGCATAAATGACCCTTTTTTCAATCTTTTTCAGATATTTAGAAAAAAATATGTTTTTAATTCCAAAAGTGAGTTTTACAGTTATTTTTTTTTATTTTCATGTTTTAATTAAAAACAAGACCAATTCTCTATATATATATTTCTCTTTAAAGTTATATAAACTACCCTATTAAACTTTTTCATTGGATTTTAACAACATTTTGAAGAAAATCCCTTTTTCATGTTACATAAAATGTAATACAAGCCATTTCAATAAAAATATATATATTTCTTTTAGAAAAAGGATTTTACAGCGTTTTTTCTTTACATTTCCAAGTTTTGATTGAAAATAAAGGAAAAAGCAATAAATATATTAACTTATATTGTAATTCATTTTTTTTCTCTCAAAATTTCATAAATTATCCCTTTTTCAGCGTTTTTAGGAGAATTAACATCTAATCTAAGAATGACCATCTTTTTTTTAGTTAAGAAGAAAGGAATATATGCCATTTCAAGAAAAAAGTTCCTTTTCACCGAAATTTTTTTTTATATATGATTTTGTGCTTTTTTCATTGTTTTCATAAAAAAATAAACAAAAAACAATGAATTTTGCGATAATATACTTTTTGTCAAAAATTTCATAAATGACGTGTTTTTCAACGTTTTTAAGAGTATTAACGCCATTTTACACAAAATCTCCTTTTACAAGTATAATATATGCAATTTGTATAAAGACAAAATTTCTGCCTAAAAATTGACTTTTTCAATGTTTTTATCTTATTTTCATTTGTTGGTGAAAGAAAACAAAAAAATACATTATTTTTTCCGACAATGTATCTTTTCTTTAAAATTGCAGAAACTACCCATTTTTATGTTTTTATCCTAAATTTAAGATAATTTTTTTTTTACTCTGAAACTGCATAAATGACCCTTTTTTCAATGTTTTTCAGAGATTTAGAAAAAAATATGTTTTTACATCCAAAAGTGCGTTTTTTAGTAATTTTCTTTTATTTTCTTGTTTTAATTTAAAACAAGACCAATACACTATATACTTTTTCTCTTTGAAGTTACATAAACTATCCTATTTAAAGCTTTTTATCGATTTTAACAACATTTTTAAGAAAATCCCTTTTTCATGTTACATAAAATGTAATACAATATATTTCAATTAAAAAAATATATATTACTTATAGAAAAAAAATTTTCACTGTTTTTTCTTTACATTTCCATGTGTTCATTTAAAATGAATAAAAAGCAAGAAATATATTAACTTTTATTTCAAATAATTTTTTTCTCTCAAAATATCATAAATTATCCCCTTTTCAGCGTTCTTAGAAGAATTAACATCTCATCTAAGAAAGACCATCTTTTTATAGTTAGGAAAATAATATATGCCATTTCACGAAAAAAGTTCCTTTTCACCGAAAAAGTAGATTTTCGATAATTTTATGCTTATTTCATTGTTTAAAAAAAAAAAAAAACAATATTGCGAAAATATAATTTTTTCTCAAAATTTTCATAAATGACGTGTTTTTCAACGTTTTTAGGAGTATTGACGCCATTTTACACAAAACTACCATTACAAGTACAATATATGCAATTCGTATAAAGACAAAATTTCTGCCTAAAAAGTGACTTTTTCAATGTTTTTATCTTATTTTCATTTGTTTTTGGAAAAATACCAAAAAATACATTCCTTTTTGCGTCAATATTTCGTTTCTCTAAAATTGCACATTTTTGTTTTTATCCTCATTATACGATAATATATTTTTTTCTCTAAAACTGCATAAAAGACCCTTTTTTCAATGTTTTTCAGAGATTTAGAAAAAAAGTATGGGTTTACATCCAAAAGTGAGTTTTCAGTAATTTTCTTTTAATTTTCATGTTTTAAAAAGAAGACCAAACACCCTTTTTGTTGGTTTTAACAACATTTTGAAGAAAATCTCCTTTTTTATGTTACATAAAATGTAATACAAGCCATTTCAATGAAAAAAATATATATTTCTTTTATAAAAAGGATTTTGCAGTGTTTTCTCTTAACATTTCCATGTTTTGATTTAAAATGAAGGAAAAACAAAAAAAAAATATAACATTCCATTGCAATTAATTTTTTTCTCTTAAAATTGCATTAATTATACCCTTTTCAGCGTTTTTAGGAGAAATAACATCTTATATAAGAAAGACCATCTTTTTTTCAGTAAAGAAGAAAAGAATATATGCCATTTCATGAAAAAAGTTCCTTTTCGCCGAAAAAGTAGATTTTTTCATGATTTTCTGCTTATTTCATTGTTTTCATAAAAAATAAACAAAAAACAATGAATATTGGGACAATATACTATTTTCTCAAAAATTTCATAAATGACGTGTTTTTAAACGGTTTTAGGTGTATTAATGGCATTTTACACAAGTATAATATATGCAATTTGTATAAAGACAAAATTTCTGCCTTAAAAGTGACTTTTTCAATGTTTTTATCTTATTTTTATTTGTTTGTGGAAGAAAACCAAAAAATATATCTTTTTTTGCG
Organism: Callinectes sapidus; assembly: GCA_020233015.1. Classification (NCBI taxonomy): domain Eukaryota; kingdom Metazoa; phylum Arthropoda; class Malacostraca; order Decapoda; family Portunidae; genus Callinectes; species Callinectes sapidus. The sequence goes on along the minus strand of CM035220.1, from coordinate 16,773,712 downwards.
ACAATATTTCTTTTCTCTGAAATTGCACAAACTACCCATTTTTGTTTTTATACTTATTTTAAGTTTATATGTTTTTTTTTCTCTAAAACTGCATAAATGAACCTTTTTTCAATGTTTTTCTGAGATTTAGAAAAAAAGTAGCTTTTTACATCCAAAGGTGAGTTTTTCAGAATTTTTTTTTTATTTTCTTGTTTTTATTAAAAACAAGACCAATACACTATATATATTTCTCTTTAAAGTTACATAAACTAACCTATTTAATCTATTTATTGGTTTTAACAACATTTTTTTCATGTTACATAAAACGTAATACAAGCCATTTAAATGAAAAAAAATATATTTCTTTTAGAAAAAGGATTTTTCAGTGTTTTTTCTTTACATTTCCATGTTTTGATTGAAAATTAATGATGAAGCAAGAAATCTATTAACTTTCATTGCAATTCACTTTTTTCTCTCAAAATTACATAAATTATCCCTTTTTTAGCGTTTTTAGGAGAATTAACATTTAATATAAGAAAGGCCATCTTTTTTTAGTTAAGAAGAAAGGAAAATATGCCTTTTTCACGAAAAAAGTTCCTTTTCACCGAAAAATTAGATTTTTCGATGATTTTATGCTTATTTCATTGTTTTCATAAAAAAATAAAGAAAACACAGTGAATATTGCGACAATATACTTTTATATCAAATTTTTCAAAAATGACGTGTTTTTCAACGTTTTTAGGAGTATTGACGGCATTTTACACAAAACTCCCTTTCACAAGTGTAATATATGCAATTTGTATAAAGACAATATTTCTGCCTAAAAAGTGACTTTTTGAATGTTTTTATCTTATTTTCATTTGTTTGTAGAAGAAAACCAAAAAATACATTCATTTTTGCGACAATATTTCGTTTCTCTAAAACTGCACATACCACACATTTTTATGTTTTTATCCTTATTTTACAATAATATATTTTTTTCTCTAAAATTGCATAAATGACCTTTTTTTCAATGTTTCTCAGAGATTTAAAAAAAAGTATGTTTTTCAGTAATTTTTATTTAATTTTCATGTTTTAACTAAAAACAAGACCAATACACTATATATTTTTGTTTTAAAAGTTTTATATACTACCCTATTTAAATCTTTTTATTGGGTTTAACAACATTTTGTATAAAATCCCTTTTTCATGTTAATAAAATGTAATACAAGCCATTTCAATGAAAAAAATATATATTTCTTTTAGAAAAAATGATTTTTCAGTGCTTTTTTAACATTTCCATGTTTTCATTAAAAATTAATGATTAAGCAAGAAATATATTATCTTTTTATAGGAATCCTTTCTTTTCTCTAAAAATTGCATAAATTATCCCTTTTTTACCGTTTTTAACAGAATTAATTTCTCATTTAAGAAAGACCATCTTTTTTTGCTTAAAATGAAAGGAATATATGCCGTTACACGTAAAAAGGTCCTTTTCACCGAAAAAGTAGAATTTTCGATGATTTTCTGCTTATTTCATTGTTTTCATAAAAATAAACAAAAAACAATGAATATTACAACAATATACTTTTTCCTCAAAAATTTCATAATTGACGTGTATTCTAAAGTCTTTAAGAGTATTAACGGTATTTTACACAAAACCCAATTTACAAGTATAATATATGCAATTTGTATAAAGACAAAATTTCAGCCTAAAAAGTTGCTTTTTCAATGTTTTTATCTCATTTTAATTTTTTGGTGGAAGATGTTTTTCAACGTTTTTAGGAGTATTAACGGCATTTTACAAAAAAAACCCTTTTACAAGTATAATATATGCAATTTGTATAAATACAATAATTCTGCCTAAAAAGTGACTTTTCAATTATTTTCATATGTTGGTGGAAGAAAACCAAAAAATACATTCTTTTTTGCGACAATATTTCTTTTCTCTAAAATTGCACAAACTACCCATTTTTATGTTTTTATCCTTATTTTACGATAATATATTTTTTTCTCTAAAACTGCTTAAATGACCCTTTTTTCAATGTTTTTCAGAGATTTAGAAAAAAAGTATGGTTTTTACATCCAAAAGTGAGTTTTTCAGTAATTTTCTTTTAATTATCATGTTTTATTTAAAAAAGAGACCAAACAAATTTTTTTTATTGGTTTTAACAACATTTTGAAGAAAATCCCTTTTCCTTTTTACATAAAATTTATTTCAAGCCATTTCAATGATAAAATTATATATTTCTCTTATAAAAAGAATTTTTCTGTGTTTTCTCTTTACATATCCATGTATTGATTGGAAATGAAATAAAAAAAAAAGAAATATATCAACTTTTTATTGCAGCTTATTTTATTTCCCTCAAAAATACATAAATTATCCCCTTTTCAGCGTTATTAGGATAATTAACATCTCATCTAAGAAAGAATATCGTTTTTTATTTAAAAAAAAAAAAGGAATATATGCCTATTCACGAAAAAAAATTCCTTTTCTCCAAAAAAGTAGATTTTTCGATGATTTTCTGCTTATTTCATTGTTTTCATAAAAAAATAAACAAAAAACAATGAATATTGCAAGTATATACTTTTTTCTCAAAAATGTCATAAATGACGTGTTTTTCATCGTTTTTAGGAATAATAACGGCATTTTACACACAACCCACTTTTACAAGAATCATATATGCAATATGTATAAAGAAAAAATTTCTGCCTAAAAACTGACTTTTTCAAAGTTTTTATCTTTTTTTTATTTGTTGGTTGAAGAAAAACAAAAAACACATTTTTTTTTGCGAAAATATTTCTTTTCTCTAAAATTGCACAAACAACCCATTTTTATGTTTTTATACTAATATTTAGATAGTATTACATTTTATGTAACATGAAAAAATGATTATCTTCAAAATGTTTTTAAAACCAATAAAAAGATTTAAATAGGGTAGTTTATGTAACTGAAAAGAAAAAAATATATAGTGTATTGGTCTTGTTTTTTATTAAAACATTAAAATTAAAGGAAAAATACTGAAAAACTCACTTTAGGATGTAAAAACGTACTTTTTTTAAAATCTTTGAAAAACATTGAAAAAAGGGTCATTTATGCAGTTTTAGAGAAAAAAAATATATTTTCGTAAAATAAGTATAAAAACATAAAAATGTGTGGTATGTGCAATTTTAGAGAAACGAAATATTGTCGCAAAAAGGAATGTATTTTTTGGTTTTCTTCAACAAACAAATGAAAATAAGATAAAAACATTGAAAAAGTCACTTTTTAGGCAGTAATATTGTCTTTATACAAATTTCATATATTATACTTGTAAAAGGGAGTTTTGTGTAAAATGCCGTCAATACTCCTAAAAACGTTGAAAAACATGTCATTTATATAAAAGTTTTGAGAAAAAAGTATATTATCGCAATATTACTTGTTTTTTGTTTATTTTTTTTGAAAACAATGAAATAAGCATAAAATCATGAAAAAATCTACATTTTCGGTGAAAAGGAACTTTTTTCGTGAAAAGGCATTTATTCCTTTCTTCTTAACTAAAAAAAGATGGCCTTTCTTAGATGAGATGTGAATTTTCCTAAAAACGCTGAAAAAGGGATAATTTATGCAATTTTGAGAGAAAAAATGAATTGCAATAAAAGTTATTAGATTTCTTGCTTCATCATTAATTTTCAATCAAAACATGGAAATGTAAAGAAAAAACACAGAAAAATCCTTTTTCTAGAAAAATTATATAATTTTTTCATTGAAATGGCTTGTATTACGTTTTATGTAACATGAAAAAGGGATTTTCTTCAAAATGTTGTTAAAACCAATAAAAAGATTTAAATAGGTTAGTTTATGTAACTTAAAAGAAAAAAATATATAGTGTATTGGTCTTATTTTTAATAAAAACATGTAAGTTAAAAAAAAATTAATGAAAAACTCACTTTTGGATGTAAAAACATTTTTTTTTCTAAATCTCTGAAAAACATTAAAAAGGGTCATTTATGCAGTTTTAGAGAGAAAAATATATAATCGTAAAATAAGTATAAAAACATAAAAATGGGTAGTTTGTAAAATTTCAGAGAAAAGAAATATTGTCGCAAAAAAAGATATATTTTTTGGTTTTCTTCGACAAACAAATAAAAATAAGATAAAAATATTGAAAAAGTCACTTTTAAAGCAAAAATTTTGTCTTTATAAAAATTACATATATTATACTTGTAAAAAGGGGTTTTGTGTAAAATGCCGTTAATACTCCTAAAAACGTTGAAAAACACATCATTTATTACATTTTTGAGAAAATAGTATATTGCCCCAATATTCATTGTTTTTTTTTTTGTTTTTTTTTTATGAAAACAATGAAATAAGCAGAAAATCATGAAAAAATCTACTTTTTCGGTGAAAAGGAACTTTTTTCGTTAAATGGCATATATTCTTTTCTTCTTTACTAAAAAAAAGATGGTCTTTCTTATATGAGATGTTATTTCTCCTACAAACGCTGAAAAGGGGATAATTAATGCATATTTGAGAGAAAAAAATGAATTGCAAGGGAATGTAATTATATTTTTTGGGTTTTCCTTCACTTTCAATCAAAACATGGAAATGTAAAGAGAAAACACTGCAAAATCCTTTTTATAAAAGAAATATATATTTTTTTCCTTGAAATGGCTTGTATATATTTTTTCCTTGAAATGGCTTGTATTACATTTTATGTAACATAAAAAAGGAGATTTTCTTCAAAATGTTGTTAAAACCAATAAAAAGCTTGTTTGGTCTTGTTTTTAAAACATGAAAATTAAAAGAAAATTACTGAAAACTCACTTTTGGATCTAAACACATACTTCTTTTCTAAATCTCTGAAAAACATTGAAAAAAGGTCATTGATGCAGTTACAGTGGAAAAATATATTATCGTAAAATAAGGATAAAAACAAAAATGTGTAGTATGTGCAATTTTAGAGAAACGAAATATTGTCGCAAAAATTAATGTATTTTCTTATTTTCTTCCACAAACAAATGAAATTAAGATAAAAACATTGAAAAAGTCACTTTTTAGGCAGAAATATTATCTTTATACAAATTGCATATATTATACTTGTAAAGGGAGTTTTGTGTAAAATGGCGTTAATACTCCTAAAAACGCTGTAAAACACGTCATTTATAAAAATTTTGAGAAAAAGTATATTATTGCAATATTCATTGTTTTTAGTTTATTTTTATGAAAACAATGAAATAAGCAGAAAATCATTAAAAAATCTACTTTTTCGGGGAAAAGGAACTTTTTTCGTGGAATGGCATATATTCCTTTCTTCTTAACTAAAAAATGATAGTGTTTCTTAGATGAGATTTTAATTCTCCTAAAAACGCTGAAAAAGGGATAATTTATGAAATTTTATGCGAAAAAAAATGAATTACAATATAAGTTAATATATTTATTGTTTTTTCCTTTATTTTCATTCAAAACATGGAAATGTAAAGAAAAAAAGCTGGAAAATCCTTTTTCTACAAGAAATATATATATTTTTATTGAAATATCTTGTATTACATTTTATGTAACATGAAAAAAGGATTTTCTTCAAAATGTTTTTAAAATCAAATAAAAAGGTTTAATAGGGTACTTTATATAACTTTGAAGAGAAAAAAATATATAGTGTATTGGTCTTGTTTCTAATTAAAACATGAAAATTAAAAAAAATAACTGTAAAAATCACTTTTGGAATTAAAAACATATTTTTTTCTAAATCTCTGAAAAAGATTGAAAAAACGGTCATTTATGCTGTTTCAGAGAAAAAAAATATTATCTAAAAATTAAGATAAAAACATAAAAATGGGTAGTCTGTGCAATTTTAGAGAAAAGTAATATTGTCGCAAAAAAGAATGTGTTTTTTGGTTTTCTTCCACCAACAAATGAAAAAAAGATAAAAACATTGAAATGTCATTTTTTAGGCAGAAATTTTTTCTTTATACAAATTGCATATATGATTCTTGTAAAAGTGGGTTGTGTGTAAAATGCCGTTATTTCTCCTAAAAACGTTGAAAAACACGTCATTTATGACATTTTTGAGAAAAAAGTATATTGTCGCAATATCCATTGTTTCTTGTTTATGTTTTTATGAAAACAATGAAATAAGCAGAAAATAATAAAAAAAATCTACTTTTTCGGTGAAAAGGAACTTTTTTCGTGAAATGGCATATATTTCTTTCTTTTTAATTAATATAAGATATTCTTTCTTAGATGAGATGTTAATTCTCCTAATAACGCTGAAAAGGGGACAATTTATGCATTTTTCAGAGAAAAAAAAACTATACTAAAAAGTTGATATATTTCTGTTTTTTATTTCATTTCCAATCAAACCATGGAAATTTAAAGAGAAAACACAGAAAAATTCTTTTTATAAGAGATATATATAATTTTTTTATTGAAATGGCTTGTAGTACACTTTATGTAAAAAGGAAAAGGGATTTTTTCAAAATGTTGTTAAAACCAATAAAAAAATTTATTTGGTCTTTCTTTTAATTAATACATGATAATTAAAAGAAAATTACTGAAAAACTCACCTTTGGATGTAAAAACATACTTTTCTTCAAAATCTCTGAAAAACATTGAAAAATGGGTCATTTATGCAGTTTTAGATAAAAAAATATATTATCGTTAAATAAGGATAAAAACATAAAACTGGGTACTTTGAGCAATTTTAGAGAAAAGAAATATTGTCGCAAAAAAGAATGTACTTTTTGGTTTTCTTCCACCAACAAATAAAAATAAAAGTCACTTTTTAGGCAGAATTATTGTCTTTATACAAATTGCATATATTATTCTTGTAAAAGGGGGTTTTGTGTAAAATGCCGTTAATACTCCTAAAAACGTTGAAAAACACGTCATTTATGAAATTTTTGAAGAAAAAGTATATTGTCGCAATATTCATTGTTATTTGTTTATTTTTTTATGAAAACAATGAAATAAGCAGAAAATCATCGAAAAATCTACTTCTTTGTTAAAAGGAACTTTTTTCATGAAAGGGCATATATTCCTTTCTTCTTAACTAAAAAAAAATGCTCTTTCTTAGATGAGATGTTAATTCTCCTAAAAATGGTAAAGAGGGGATAATTTATGCAATTTTGAGAGAAAAAAATTAATTTAAATATAAATTAATATATTATTTGCTTTTTCATTCATTTTCAATCAAAACATGGGAATGTAAAAAAAAAAAAAAAGAACACTGAAAAATCATTTTTCTAAAAGAAATATATATATTTTTTTTTATTGAAATGGCTTCTATTACATTTCATGTAACATGAAAAAAAGATTTTCTTCAAAATGTTGTTAAAACTAATAAAAATATTTAAATAGGGTAGTTATTGTAACTTTAAATAGAAAAAAAATATGTAGTGTATTGGTCTTGTTTTTAATTAATACATGAAAACAAAAAAAAAAAACTAAAAATACTGAAAAATTCACTTTTAATATAAAAACATACTTTTTATTTTTAATCTCTGAAAAACATTGAAAAAAGGGTCATTTATGCAGTTTTAGAGAAAAAAATATATTATCGTAAAATAAAGATAAAAACATAAAAATGGGCAGTTTGTGCAATTTTAGAGAAGAAATATTGTCGCAAAAAAGAAGAAATTTTTTAGTTTTCTTCCACCAACAAATGAAAATGAGATAAAAACATTGAACAAGTCACTTTTTAGGCTGAAATTTTGTCTTTATACAAATTGCATATATTATACTTGTAAAATGGGGATTTGTGTAAAATGCCGTTAATACTCCTAAAAACGTTAGAAAACACGTCATTTATGAAATTTTTGAGAAAAAAGTATATTGTGGTAATTTTAATTATTTTTGGTTTATTTTTATGCAAACAATGAAATAGGCAGAAAATCATCGAAAAATCTACTTTTTCGGAGAAAAGAACCTTTTTACGTGTAATGGCATATATTCCTTTCTTCTTAAGTAAAAAAAAGATGGTCTTTCTTAAATGAGATGTTAATTCTCATAAAAACGCTGACAATGGGATAATTTATGCAATTTTTAGAGAAAAAAAAGGATTCCTATAAAAAGATAGTATATTTCTTGCTTCATAATTAACTATCAATCAAAACATGGAAATGTAAAAAAAAAAAAACACTGAAAAATCCTTTTTCTATAAGAATTTTTTTTTTTTTTCATTGAAATGGCTTGTATTACATTTTATGTAACATGAGAAAGGGATTTTCTTCAAAATGTTTTTAAAACCAATAAAAAGATTTAAATAGGGTAGTTTATGTAACTTTAAAGAGAAAAATATATAGTGTATTGGTCTTGTTTTTTATTAAAACATTAAAATTAAAGAAAAATTATTGAAAAACTCACTTTTGGATGTAAAAACGTACTTTTTTTTAAAAATCTTTGAAAAACATTGAAAAAAGGGTCATTTATGCAGTTTTAGAGAAAAAAATATATTATCGTAAAATAAGTATAAAAACATAAAAATGTGTGGTATGTGCAATTTTAGAGAAACGAAATATTGTCGCAAAAAGGAATGTATTTTTTGGTTTTCTTCCACAAACAAATGAAAATAAGATAAAAACATTGAAAAAGTCACTTTTTAGGCAGTAATATTGTCTTTATACAAATTTCATATATTATACTTCTAAAAGGGAGTTTTGTGTAAAATGCCGTCAATACTCCTAAACACGTTGAAAAACACGTCATTTATAAAAAAGTTTTGAGAAAAAAGTATATTATCGCAATATTACTTGTTTTTTGTTTATTTTTTTAATGAAAACAATGAAATAAGCATAAAATCATGAAAAAATCTATATTTTCGGTGAAAAGGAGCTTTTTTCGTGAAAAGGCATTTATGCCTTTCTTCTTAACTAAAAAAAGATGGCCTTTCTTAGATGAGATGTGAATTTTCCTAAAAACGCTGAAAAAGGGATAATTTATGCAATTTTGAGAGAAAAGATGAATTGCAATAAAAGTTATTAGATTTCTTGCTTCATCATTAATTTTCAATAAAAACATGGAAATATAAAGAAAAAACACTGAAAAATCCTTTTTCTAAAAGAAATATATATTTTTTTCATTGAAATGGCTTGTATTACGTTTTATGTAACATGAAAAAGAGATTTTCTTTAAAATGTTGTTAAAACCAATAAAAAGATTTAAATAGGTTAGTTTATGTAACTTAAAAGAAAAAAATATATAGTGTATTGGTCTTATTTTTAATAAAACATGTAAGTTAAAAAAAATTACTGAAAAACTCACTTTTGGATGTAAAAACATTTTTTTTTCTAAATCTCTGAAAAACATTAAAAAGGGTCATTTATGCAGTTTTAGAGAGAAAAATATATAATCGTAAAATAAGTATAAAAACATAAAAATGGGCAGTTTGTAAAATTTCAGAGAAAAGAAATATTGTCGCAAAAAAAGATATATTTTTTGGTTTTCTTCGACAAACAAATAAAAATAAGATAAAAATATTGAAAAAGTCACTTTTAAGGCAAAAATTTTGTCTTTATAAAAATTGCATATATTATACATGTAAAAAGGGGTTTTGTGTAAAATGCCGTTAATACTCCTGAAAACGTTGAAAAACACTTCATTTATTAAATTTTTGAGAAAATAGTATATCGCCCCAATATTCATTGTTTTTTTGTTTATTTTTTATGAAAACAATGAAATAAGCAGAAAATCATGAAAAAATCTACTTTTCGGTGAAAAGGAACTTTTTTCGTTAAATGGCATATATTCTTTTCTTCTTTACTAAAAAAAAGATGGTCTTTCTTATATGAGATGTTATTTCTCCTACAAACGGTGAAAAGTGGATAATTAATGCATATTTGAGAGAAAAAAATGAATTGCAAGGGAATGTAATTATATTTTTTTGGTTTTCCTTCACTTTCAATGAAAACACGGAAATGTAAAGAGAAAACACTGCAAAATCCTTTTTATAAAAGAAATATATATTTTTTTTCATTGAAATGGCTTGTATTACATTTTATGTAACATAAAAAAGGAGATTTTCTTTAAAATGTTGTTAAAACCAATAAAAAGCTTGTTTGGTCTTGTTTTTAAAACATGAAAATTAAAAGAAAATTACTAAAAACTCACTTTTGGATCTAAACACATACTTTTTTCTAAATCTCTGAAAAACATTGAAAAAAGGTCATTTTTACAGTTATAGTGGAAAAATATATTATCGTAAAATAAGGATAAAAACAAAAATGTGTAGTATGTGCAATTTTAGAGAAACGAAATATTGTCGCAAAAAGGAATGTATTTTCTTATTTTCTTCCACAAACAAATGAAATTAAGATAAAAACATTGAAAAAGTCACTTTTTAGGCAGAAATATTGTCTTTATACATATTGCATATATTATACTTGTAAAGGGAGTTTTGTGTAAAATGGCGTTAATACTCCTAAAAACGTTGTAAAACACGTCATTTATAAAAAAATTTTGAGAAAAAGTATATTATTGCAATATTCATTGTTTTTTGTTTATTTTTATGAAAACAATGAAATAAGCAGAAAATCATTAAAAAATCTACTTTTTCGGGGAAAAGGAACTTTTTTCGTGAAATGGCATATATTCCTTTCTTCGTAACTAAAAAATGATGGTGTTTCTTAGATGAGATGTTAATTCTCCTAAAAACGCTGAAAAAGGGATAATTTATGAAATTTTATGCGAAAAAAAAATGAATTACAATATAAGTTAATATATTTATTTCTTTTTCCTTTATTTTCATTCAAAACATGGAAAAGTAAAGAAAAATAGCTGGAAAATCCTTTTTCTACAAGAAATATATATATTTTTATTGAAATATCTTGTATTACATTTTTATGTAACATGAAAAAAGGATTTTCTTCAAAATGTTTTTAAAATCAAATAAAAAGGTTTAATAGGGTAGTTTATATAACTTTGAAGAGAAAAAAATATATAGTGTATTGGTCTTGTTTCTAATTAAAACATGAAAATTAAAAAAAAATAACTGTAAAAATCACTTTTGGAATTAAAAACATATTTTTTTTAAATCTCTGAAAAAGATTGAAAAAACGGTCATTTATGCTGTTTCAGAGAAAAAAAATATTATCTAAAAATTAAGATAAAATCATAAAAATGGGTAGTCTGTGCAATTTTAGAGAAAAGTAATATTGTCGCAAAAAAGAATGTGTTTTTTGGTTTTCTTCCACCAACAAATGAAAAAAAGATAAAAACATTGAAATGTCATTTTTTAGGCAGAAATTTTTTCTTTATACAAACTGCATATATGATTCTTGTAAAAGTGGGTTGTGTGTAAAATGCCGTTATTTCTCCTAAAAACGTTGAAAAACACGTCATTGATGAAATTTTTGAGAAAAAAATATATTGTCCCAATATCTATTGTTTCTTGTTTATGTTTTTATGAAAACAATGAAATAAGCAGAAAATAATCAAAAAATCTACTTTTTCGGTGAAAAGGAACTTTTTTCGTGAAATGGCATATATTCCCTTCTTTTTAATTAAAAAAAGATATTCTTTCTTAGATGAGATGTTAATTCTCCTAATAACGCTGAAAAAGGGACAATTTATGCATTTTTCAGAGAAAAAAAAAACTATAATAAAAAGTTGATATATTTCTGTTTTTTATTTCATTTCCAATCAAACCATGGAAATGTAAAGAGAAAACACAGAAAAATTCTTTTTATAAGAGATATATATAATTTTTTTTATTGAAATGGCTTGTAGTACACTTTATGTAAAAAGGAAAAGGGATTTTTTCAAAATGTTGTTAAAACCAATAAAAAAATTTATTTGGTCTTTCTTTTAATTAATACATGATAATTAAAAGAAAATTACTGAAAAACTCACCTTTGGATGTAAAAACATACTTTTTTTCAAAATCTCTGAAAAACATTGAAAAATGGGTCATTTATGCAGTTTCAGAGAAAAAAATATATTATATTATATAAGGATAAAAACATAAAACTGGGTACTTTGAGCAATTTTAGAGAAAAGAAATATTGTCGCAAAAAAAAATGTATTTTTTGGTTTTCTTCCACCAACAAATAAAAATAAGATAAAAGCATTGAAAAAGTCACTTTTTAGGGAGAATTATTGTCTTTATACAAATTGCATATATTATACTTGTAAATGGGGGTTTTGTGTAAAATGCCGTTAATACTCCTAAAAACGTTGAAAAACACGTTATTTATGAAATTTTTGAGAAAAAAGTATATTGTCGCAATATTCATTGTTTTTTGTTTATTTTCTATGAAAACAATGAAATAAGCAGAAAATCATCGAAAAATCTACTTCTTTGTTATAAGGAACTTTTTTCGTGAAAGGGCATATATTCCTTTCTTCTTAACTAAAAAAAATGCTCTTTCTTAGATGAGATGTTAATTCTCCTAAAAACGGTAAAAAGGGGATAATTTATGCAATTTTGAGAGAAAAAAATAATTTAAATATAAATTAATATATTATTTGCTTTTTCCTTCATTTTTAATCAAAACATGGGAATGTAAAAAAAAAAAAAAAAAGAACACTGAAAAATCATTTTTCTAAAAGAAATATATTTTTTTTTTATTGAAATGGCTTCTATTACATTTCATGTAACATGAAAAAAAGATTTTCTTCAAAATGTTGTTAAAACTAATAAAAAGATTTAAATAGGATAGTTATTGTAACTTTAAATAGAAAAAAAATATGTAGTGTATTGGTCTTGTTTTTAATTAATACATGAAAATAAAAAAAACTAAAAATACTGAAAAATTCACTTTTAATATAAAAACATACTTTTTATTTTTAATCTCTGAAAAACATTGAAAAAAGGGTCATTTATGCAGTTTTAGAGAAAAAAATATATTATCGTAAAATAAAGATAAAAACATAAAAATGGGCAGTTTGTGCAATTTTAGAGAAGAAATATTGTCGCAAAAAAGAAGAAATTTTTTGGTTTTCTTCCACCAACAAATGAAAATGAGATAAAAACATTGAACAAGTCACTTTTTAGGCTGAAATTTTGTCTTTATACGAATTGCATATATTATACTTGTAAAATGGGGTTTTGTGTAAAATGCCGTTAATACTCCTAAAAACGTTAGAAAACACGTCATTTATGAATTTTTTGAAAAAAAAGTATATTGTAATTTTAATTGTTTTTGGTTTATTTTTATGCAAACAATGAAATAGGCAGAAAATCACCGAAAAATCTACTTTTTCGGAGAAAAGAACCTTTTTACGTGTAATGGCATATATTCCATTCTTCTTAAGTAAAAAAAAGATGGTCTTTCTTAAATGAGATGTTAATTCTCATAAAAACGCTGACAATGGGATAATTTATGCAATTTTTAGAGAAAAAAAAGGATTCCTATAAAAAGATAGTATATTTCTTGCTTCATAATTAACTATCAATCAAAACATGGAAATGTAAAAAAAAAAAAAAATGCCGTTAATACTCCTAAAAACGTTGAAAACACTTCATTTAATAAATTTTTGAGAAAATAGTATATCGCCTCAATATTCTTTGTTTTTTTGTTTATTTCTTATGAAAACAATAAAATAAGCAGAAAATCATGAAAAAATCTACTTTTTCGGTGAAAAGGAACTTTTTTCGTTAAATGGCATATATTCTTTTCTTCTTTACTAAAAAAAAGATGGTCTTTCTTATATGAGATGTTATTTCTCCTACAAACGCTGAAAAGGGGATAATTAATGCATATTTGAGAGAAAAAAATGAATTGCAAGGGAATGTAATTATATTTTTTGGGTTTTCCTTCACTTTCAATCAAAACATGGAAATGTAAAGAGAAAACACTGCAAAATCCTTTTTATAAAAGAAATATATATTTTTTTCCTTGAAATGGCTTGTATTACATTTTATGTAACATAAAAAAGGAGATTTTCTTCAAAATGTTGTTAAAACCAATAAAAAGCTTGTTTGGTCTTGTTTTTAAAACATGAAAATTAAAAGAAAATTACTAAAAACTCACTTTTGGATCTAAACACATACTTTTTTTCTAAATCTCTGAAAAACATTGAAAAAAGGTCATTGATGCAGTTACAGTGGAAAAATATATTATCATAAAATAAGGATAAAAACAAAAATGTGTAGTATGTGCAATTTTAGAGAAACGAAATATTGTCGCAAAAAGGAATGTATTTTCTTATTTTCTTCCACAAACAAATGAAATTAAGATAAAAACATTGAAAAAGTCACTTTTTAGGCAGAAATATTATCTTTATACAAATTGCATATATTATACTTGTAAAGGGAGTTTTGTGTAAAATGGCGTTAATACTCCTAAAAACGTTGTAAAACACGTCATTTATAAAAAATTTTGAGAAAAAGTATATTATTGCAATATTCATTGTTTCTAGTTTATTTTTATGAAAACAATGAAATAAGCAGAAAATCATTAAAAAATCTACTTTTTCGGGGAAAAGGAACTTTTTTCGTGAAATGGCATATATTCGTTTCTTCTTAACTAAAAAATGATGGTGTTTCTTAGATGAGATGTTAATTCTCCTAAAAATGCTGAAAAAGGGATAATTTATGAAATTTTATGCGAAAAAAAATTAATTACAATATAAGTTAATATATTTATTGCTTTTCCTTTATTTTTATTCAAAACATGGAAATGTAAAGAAAAAAAGCTGGAAAATCCTTTTTCTACAAGAAATATATATATTTTTATTGAAATATCTTGTATTACATTTTATGTAACATGAAAAAAGGATTTTCTTCAAAATGTTTTTAAAATCAAATAAAAAGGTTTAATAGGGTAGTTTATATAACTTTGAAGAGAAAAAAATATATAGTGTATTGGTCTTGTTTCTAATTAAAACATGAAAATTAAAAAAAATATCTGTAAAAATCACTTTTGGAATTAAAAACATATTTTTTTCTAAATCTCTGAAAAAGATTGAAAAAAACGGTCATTTATGCTGTTTCAGAGAAAAGAAATATTATCTGAAAATTAAGATAAAAACATAAAAATGGGTAGTCTGTGCAATTTTAGAGAAAAGTAATATTGTCGCAAAAAAAAAATGTGTTTTTTGGTTTTCTTCCACCAACAAATGAAAAAAAGATAAAAACATTGAAATGTCATTTTTTAGGCAGAAATTTTTTCTTTATACAAATTGCATATATGATTCTTGTAAAAGTGGGTTGTGTGTAAAATGCCGTTATTTCTCCTAAAAACATTGAAAAACACGTCATTTATGACATTTTTGACAAAAAAGTATATTGTCGCAATATCCATTGTTTCTTGTTTATGTTTTTATGAAAACAATGAAATAAGCAGAAAATATTCAAAAAATCTACTTTTTTCGGTGAAAAGGAACTTTTTTCGTGAAATGGCATATATTCCTTTCTTTTTAATTAAAATAAGATATTCTTTCTTAGATGAGATGTTAATTCTCCTAATAACGCTGAAAAGGGGACAATTTATGCATTTTTCAGAGAAAAAAAATTATAATAAAAAGTTGATATATTTCTGCTTTTTATTTCATTTCCAATCAAACCATGGAAATTTAAAGAGAAAACACAGAAAAATTCTTTTTATAAGAGATATATATAATTTTTTTTATTGAAATGGCTTGTAGTATACTTTATGTAAAAAGGAAAAGGCATTTTTTCAAAATGTTGTTAAAACCAATAAAAAAATGTATTTGGTCTTTTTTTTTAATTAATACATGATAATTAAAAGAAAATTACTGAAAAACTCACCTTTGGATGTAAAAACATACTTTTTTTCAAAATCTCTGAAAAACATTGAAAAATGGGTCATTTATGCAGTTTTAGAGAAAAAAATATATTATCGTTAAATAAGGATAAAAACATAAAACTGGGTACTTTGAGCAATTTTAGAGTAAAGAAATATTGTCGCAAAAAAGAATGTATTTTTTGGTTTTCTTCCACCAACAAATAAAAATGAGATAAAAGCATTGAAAAAGTCACTTTTTAGGCAGAATAATTGTCTTTATACAAATTGCATATATTATACTTGTAAAAGGGGGTTTTGTGTAAAATGCCGTTAATACTCCTAAAAACGTTGAAAAACACGTCATTTATTAAATTTTTGAGAAAAAAGTATATTGTCGCAATATTCATTGTTATTTGTTTATTTTTTATGAAAACAATGAAATAAGCAGAAAATCATCGAAAAATCTACTTCTTTGTTAAAAGGAACTTTTTTCGTGAAAGGGCATATATTCCTTTCTTCTTAACTAAAAAAAAAAGCTCTTTCTTAGATGAGATGTTAATTCTCCTAAAAACGGTAAAAAGGGGATAATTTATGCAATTTTGAGAGAAAAAAATTAATTTAAATATAAATTAATATATTATTTGCTTATTCCTTCATTTTCAATCAAAACATGGGAATGTAAAAAAAAAAAAAAAAGAACACTGAAAAATCATTTTTCTAAAAGAAATATATATATTTTTTATTGAAATGGCTTCTATTACATTTCATGTAACATGAAAAAAAGATTTTCTTCAAAATGTTGTTAAAACTAATAAAAAGATTTAAATAGGGTAGTTATTTAACTTTAAATAGAAAAAAATATGTAGTGTATTGGTCTTGTTTTTAATTAATACATGAAAACAAAAAAAAAACTAAAAATACTGAAAAATTCACTTTTAATATAAAAGCATACTTTTTATTTTTAATATCTGAAAAACATTGAAAAAAGGGTCATTTATGCAGTTTTAGAGAAAAAAATATATTATCGTAAAATAAAGATAAAAACATAAAAATGGGCAGTTTGTGCAATTTTAGAGAAGAAATATTGTCGCAAAAAAGAAGAAATTTTTTGGTTTTCTTCCACCAACAAATGAAAATGAGATAAAAACATTGAACAAGTCACTTTTTAGGCTGAAATTTTGTCTTTATACAAATTGCATATATTATACTTGTAAAATGGGGTTTTGTGTAAAATGCCGTTAATACTCCTAAAAACGTTAGAAAACACGTCATTTATGAAATTTTTGAGAAAAAAGTATATTGTCGTAATTTTAATTGTTTTTGGTTTATTTTTATGCAAACAATGAAATAGGCAGAAAATCATCGAAAAATCTACTTTTTCGGAGAAAAGAACCTTTTTACGTGTAATGGCTTATATTCCTTTCTTCTTAAGTAAAAAAAAGATGGTCTTTCTTAAATGAGATGTTAATTCTCATAAAAACGCTGACAATGGGATAATTTATGCAATTTTTAGAGAAAAAAAAAGGATTCCTATAAAAAGATAGTATATTTCTTGCTTCATAATTAACTATCAATCAAAACATGGAAATGTAAAAAAAAAAAAAAAAACACTGGAAAATCCTTTTTCTATAAGAATTTTTTTTTTTTTTTTTTTTCATTGAAATGGCTTGTATTACATTTTATGTAACATGAGAAAGGGATTTTCTTCAAAATGTTTTTAAAACCAATAAAAATATTTAAATAGGGTAGTTTATGTAACTTTAAAGAGAAAAATATATAGTGTATTGGTCTTGTTTTTTATTAAAACATTAAAATTAAAGGAAAATTACTGAAAAACTCACTTTTGGATGTAAAAACGTACTTTTTTTTAAATCTTTGAAAAACATTGAAAAAAGGGTCATTTATGCAGTTTTAGAGAAAAAAATATATTATCGTAAAATAAGGATAAAAACATAAAAATGTGTGGTATGTGCAATTTTAGAGAAACGAAATATTGTCGCAAAAAGGAATGTATTTTTTTATTTTCTTCCACAAACAAATGAAATTAAGATAAAAACATTGAAAAACTCACTTTTTAGGCAGAAATATTGTCTTTATACAGATTGCATATATTATACTTGTAAAGGGAGTTTTGTGTAAAATGGCGTTAATACTCCTAAAAACGTTGTAAAACACGTCATTTATAAAAATTTTGAGAAAAAGTATATTATTGCAATATTTATTGTTTTTTGTTTATTTTTATGAAAACAATGAAATAAGCAGTAAATCATTAAAAAATCTACTTTTTCGGGGAGAAGGAACTTTTTTCGTGAAATGGCATATATTCCTTTCTTCTTCACTAAAAAATGATGGTGTTTCTTAGATGAGATGTTAATTCTCCTAAAAACGCTGAAAAAGGTATAATTTATGAAATTTTATGCGAAAAAAAATGAATTACAATATAAGTTAATATATTTATTGCTTTTTCCTTTATTTTCATTCAAAACATGGAAATGTAAAGAAAAAACGCTGGAAAATCCTTTTTCTACAAGAAATATATATATTTTTATTAAAATATCTTGTATTACATTTTATGTAACATGAAAAAAGGATTTTCTTCAAAATGTTTTTAAAATCAAATAAAAAGGTTTAATAGGGTAGTTTATATAACTTTGAAGAGAAAAAAATATATAGTGTATTGGTCTTGTTTCTAATTAAAACATGAAAATAAAAAAAAATAACTGTAAAAATCACTTTTGGAATTAAAAACATATTCTTTTTTCTAAATCTCTGAAAAAGATTGAAAAAACGGTCATTTATGCTGTTTCAGAGAAAAAAAATATTATCTAAAAATTAAGATAAAAACATAAAAATGGGTAGTCTGTGCAATTTTAGAGAAAAGTAATATTGTCGCAAAAAAGAATGTGTTTTTTGGTTTTCTTCCACCAACAAATGAAAAAAAGATAAAAACAATGAAATGTCATTTTTTAGGCAGAAATTTTTTCTTTATACAAATTGCATATATGATTCTTGTAAAAGTGGGTTGTGTGTAAAATGCCGTTATTTCTCCTAAAAATGTTGAAAAACACGTCATTTATGACATTTTTGAGAAAAAAGTATATTGTCGCACTATCCATTGTTTCTTGTTTATGTTTTTATGAAAACAATGAAATAAGCAGAAAATAATCAAAAAATCTACTTTTTCGGTGAAAAGGAACTTTTTTCGTGAAATGGCATATATTCCTTTCGTTTTAATTAAAAAAAGATATTCTTTCTTAGATGAGATGTTAATTCTCCTAATAACCCTGAAAAGGGGACAATTTATGCATTTTTCAGAGAAAAAAAAACTATAATAAAAAGTTGATATATTTCTGTTTTTTATTTCATTTCCAATCAAACCATGGAAATGTAAATAGAAAACACAGAAAAATCCTTTTTATAAGAGATATATATAATTTTTTTATTGAAATGGCTTGTAGTACACTTTATGTAAAAAGGAAAAGGGATTTTTTCAAAATGTTGTTAAAACCAATAAAAAAATTTATTTGGTCTTTCTTTTAATTAATACATGATAATTAAAAGAAAATTACTGAAAAACTCACCTTTGGATGTAAAAACATACTTTTTTCAAAATCTCTGAAAAACATTGAAAAATGCATTTATGCAGTTTTAGAGAAAAAAATATATTATCGTTAAATAAGGATAAAAACATAAAAATGGGTAGTTTGTGCAATTTTAGAGAAAAGAAATATTGTCGCAAAAAAGAATGTATTTTTTGGTTTTCTTCCACCAACATATGAAAATAATTGAAAAGTCACTTTTTAGGCAGAATTATTGTATTTATACAAATTGCATATATTATACTTGTAAAAGGAGGTTTTGTGTAAAATGCCGTTAATACTCCTAAAAACGTTGAAAGCACGTCATTTATGAAATTTTTGAGAAAAAAGTATATTGTTTCAATATTCATTGTTTTTTTTATATTTTTTTATGAAAACAATGAAATAAGCAGAAAATCATCAAAAAATCTACTTCTTTGGTGAAAAGGAACTTTTTTCGTGAAAGGGCATATATTCCTTTCAAATTAACAAAAAAAAGATGGTCTTTCTCAGATCAAATGTTAATTCTCCTAAAAACGGAAAAAAGGGGATAATTTATGCAATTTTGAGAGAGAAAAAAAAAAATATAAGTTAATATATAATTTGCTTTTTCCTTCATTTTCAATCAAAACATGGAAATGTAAATAAAAAAAAACACTGAAAAATACTTTTTCTAAAAGAAATATATATTTTTGTTATTGAAATGGCTTGTATTACATTTTATGTAACATGAAAAAAGGATTTTCTTCAAAATGTTCCTAAAACCAATAAACATGTTTAAATAGAATATTTTATGTAACTTTAAAGAAAAAAAAAATGTAGTGTATTGGTCTTGTTTTTAATTAATACATGAAAATTGAAAAAAAAAAATACTGAAAAACTCACTTTTGGATGTAAAAACATACTTTTTATTTTCAATCTCTGAAAAACATTGAAAAAAAGGTCATTTGTGCAGTTTTAGAGAAAAAAATATATATTATCGTAAAATAAAGATAAAAACATAAAAATGGGCAGTTTGTGCAGTTTTAGAGAAGAAATATTGTCGCAAAAAAGAAATTATTTTTTGGTTTTCCTCCACCAAAAAATTAAAATGAGATAAAAACATTGAAAAAGCAACTTTTGAGGCTGAAATTTTGTCTTTATACAAATTGCATATATTATACTTGTAAAATGGGGTTTTGTGTAAAATACCGTTAATACTATTAAAGACTTTAGAATACACGTCAATTATGAAATTTTTGAGAAAAAAGTATATTGTCGTAATATTCATTGTTTTTTGTTTATTTTTATGAAAACAATGAAATAAGCAGAAAATCATCGAAAAGTCTACTTTTTCGGTGAAAAGGACCTTTTTACGTGCAACGGCATATATTCCTTTCATTTTAAGTAAAAAAAGATGGTCTTTCTTAAATGAGTTATTAATTCTCTTAAAAAAGGTAAAAAAGGGATAATTTATGCAATTTTTAGAGAAAAGAAAGGATTCCTATAAAAAGATGATATATTTCTTGCTTAATCTTTAATTTTCAATGAAAACATGAAAATGTTAAAAAAACACTGAAAAATCGTTTTTCTAAAAGAAATATATATTTTTTTCATTGAAATGGCTTGTATTACATTTTATTAACATGAAAAAGGGATTTTATACAAAATGTTGTTAAACCCAATAAAAAGATTTAAATAGGGTAGTTTATGTAACTTTTAAAACGAAAATATATAGTGTATTGGTCTTGTTTTTCATTAAAACATGAAAATTAAATAAAAATTACTGAAAAACATACTTTTTTTTTAAATCTCTGAGTAACATTGAAAAAAAGGTCATTTATGCAGTTTTAGAGAAAAAAATATATGGTAAAATAAGGATAAAGACATAAAAATGTGTGGTATGTGCAATTTTAGAGAAACGAAATATTGTCACAAAAATGAATGTATTTTTTGGTTGTCTTCCACAAACATGAAAATAAGATAAAAACATTGAAAAAGTCACTTTCAAGGCAAAAACATTGTCTTTATACAAATTGCATATATTATACTTGTAAAAGGGAGTTTTGTGTAAAATGCCGTCAATACGCTTAAAAACGTTGAAAAACACGTCATTTATAAAAATTTTGAGAAAAAAGTATATTGTCGCAATATTCCTTGTTTTTTGTTTATTTTTTTATGAAAACAATGAAATAAGCATGAAATCATCGAAAAGCTACTTCTTTGGTGAAAAGGAACTTTTTTCGGGAAAGGGCATATATTCCTTTCTTCTTAACTAAAAAAAGATTGCCTTTCTTAGATGAGATGTTAATTCTCCTAAAAACGCTGAAAAAGGGATAATTTATGCAATTTTGAGAGAAAAAAAATGAATTGCAATAAAAGTTAATAGATTTCTTGCTTCATAATTAATTTTCAATCAAAACAAGGAAATATAAAGAAAAAACACTGAAGCAAACTTTTTCTAAAAGAAATATATATTTTTTTTCATTGAAATGGTTTGTATTACGTTTTATGTAACATGAAAAAAACGATTTTCTTCAAAATGTTGGTAAAACCAATAAAAAGATTTAAATAGTTTAGTTTATGTAACTTTAAAGAGAAAAATATATTGGGTTTTGGTCTTGTTTCTAATAAAAACATGAAAATTTAAAAAAATTACTGAAAAACTCACTTTTGGATGAAAAAACATAATTTTTTTTAAATCTCTGAAAAACATTGAAAAAAGGGTCTTTTATGCAATTTTAGAGAAAAAAATATATTATCGTAAAATAAGGATAAAAACATAAAAATGTGTGGTATGTGAAATTTTAGAAAAACGAAATATTGTCGCAAAAATGAATGTATTTTTTTTGTTTTCTTCCATAAAACAAATGAAAATAAGATAAAAACATTGAAAAGTCACTTTTTAGGCAGAAATATTGTCTTTATACAAATTGCATATATTATACTTGTAAAAGGGAGTTTTGTGTAAAATGTGGTCAGTACTCCTAAAAACGTTGAAAAACACGTCATTTATGAAAATTTTGAGAAAAAAGTATATTTTCGCAATATTTCTTGTTTTTTGTTTATTTTTTTATGAAAACAATGAAATAAGCATAAAATCATCCAAAAATCTACTTTTTCGGTGAAAAAGAACTTTTTTTGTGAAAAGGCATATATTCCTTTCTTCTTAACTAAAAAAAGATGGCCTTTCTTAGATGAGATGTTAATTCTCCTAAAAACGATGAAAAAGGGATAATTTATGCAATTTTGAGAGAAAAAAAATGAATTGCAATAAAAGATAATAGATTTCTTGCTTCATCATTAATTTTCAATCAAAACATGGAAATGTAAAGAAAAAACACAGAAAAAAACTTTTTCTTAAAGAAATATGTATTTTTTTTAATTGAAATGGCTTGTATTACGTTTTATGTAACATGAAAAAGGGATTTTCTTTAAAATGTTGATAAAATCAATAAAAAGATTTAAATAGGTTAGTTTATGTAAATTTAAAGAGAAAAATATATAGGGTAGTGGTCTTGTTTTTAATAAAAACATGAAAATTAAAGGAAAATTACTGAAAAACTCACTTTTGGATTAAAAACATACTTTTTTTAAAATCTCTGAAAAACATTGAAAAAAGGGTCATTTATGCAGTTTTAGAGAAAGAAATATATTATCGTAAAATAAGGATTAAAACATAAAAATGTGCAATTTTAGAGAAACGAAATATTGTCGCAAAAAGGAATGTATTTTTTGGTTTTCTTCCACAAACAAATGAAAATAAGATAAAAACATTGAAAAAGTCACTTTTAAAGCAGAAATTTTGTCTTTATACAAATTGCATATATTATACTTGTAAAAAGAGGTTTTGTGTAAAATGCCGTTAATACTCCTAAAAACGTTTAAAAACACGTCAAATATGAAATTTTCGAGAAAATAGTATATTGTCCCAATATTCATTGTTTTTTGTTTATTTTTTAATGAAAATAATGAAATAAGCAGAAAATCATGAAAAAATCTACTTTTTCGGCGAAAAGGAACTTTTTTCGTAAAATGACATATATTTTTTTCTTCTTTACTAAAAAAAAAGATGGTCTTTCTTATATGAGATGTTATTTCTCCTAAAAACGCTGAAAAAAAGGATAATTAATACAATTTTAAGAGAAAAAAATGAATTGCAATGGAATGTTATTATATTTTTTGGTTTTTCGTTTATTTTCAATCAAAACAGGGAAATGTAAAGAGTAAACACTGCAAAATCCTTTTTATAAAAGAAATATATATTTTTTCCATTGAAATGGCTTGTATTACATTTCATGTATCATAAAAAAAAGAGTTTTTCTTCAAAATGTTGTTAAAACCAACAAAAAGGTTGTTTGGTCTTGTTTTTAAAACATGAAAATTAAAAGAAAATTACTGAAAACTCACTTTTTGGATGTAAAAACACACTTTTTTTGTAAATCTCTAAAAAACATTGAAAAAAGGGTCATTTATGCAGTTTTAGAGAAAAAAATATATTATCGTAAAATAAGGATAAAAACATAAAAATATGTATTATGTGCAATTTTAGAGAAACGAAATATTGTCGCAAAAAGGAATGTATTTTTTTGTTTTCTTCCACAAACAAATGAAAATAAGATAAAAACATTGAAAAAGTCACTTTTTAGGCAGAAATATTGTCATTATACAAGATGCATATATTATAGGCTACTTGTAAAGGGAGTTTTGTGTAAAATGGCGTCAATACTCCTAAAACGTTGAAAAACACGTCATTTATGAAAATTTTGAAAAAAATTATATTCTCGCAATATTCATTATTTTTTGATTATTTTTTTAATGAAAACAATGAAATAAGCATAAAATCATCGAAAAATCTACTTTTTCGGTGAAACGGAACTTTTTTCGTCAAATGGCATATATTATTTTCTTCTTAACTATAAAAAGATGGTCTTTCTTAGATGAGATGTTAATTCTCCTAAAAACGCAGAAAAAGCGATAATTTATGATATTTTGAGAGAAAAAAATTAATTCAAATAATAGTTGATATATTTCTTGCTTTTTTATTCATTTTCAATGAACACATGGAAATGTAAAGAAAAAAAAGTGAAATTTTTGTTTTCTATAAGTAATATATATTTTTTAATTTAAATATCTTGTATTACATTTTATGTAACATGAAAAAGGGATTTTCTTCAAAATGTTGTTAAAATCGATAAAAAGCTTTAAATAGGATTGTTTATGTAACTTCAAAGAGAAAAAATATATAGTATATTGGTCTTGTTATAAATTAAAAGAAGAAAATAAAAGAAAATTACTAAAAAACTCACTTTTGGATGTAAAAACATGTTTTTTTCTAAATCTCTGAAAAACATTGAAAAAAGTGTCACTTATACAGTTTCAGAGAGAAAAAAAAATTATCTTAAAGTTAGGATAAAAACATAAAAATGGGTAGTTTGTGCAATTTTAGAGAAAAGATATATTTTCGGAAAAAATAATGTATTTTTTGGTTTTCTTTCACCAACAGTTGAAAATAAGATAAAACCATTGAAAAAGTCACTTTTTAGGCAGAAATTTTGTCTTTATACAAATTGCATATATTATACTTGTAAAAGGGGGTTTTGTGTAAAATGGGGTTAATACTCCTAAAAACGTTGAAAAACACGTCATTTTTGAAATTTTTGAGAAAAAGTATATTATCACAATATTCATTGTTTTTGTTTATTTTTTTATGAAAACAATGAAATAAGCTGAAAATCATAAAAAAAATCTACTTTTTCGGTGAAAAGGAACTTTTTTGTGAAATGGCATATATTCCTTTCTTCTTAACTAAAAAAAGAAGGTCTTTCTTAGATGAGATGTTAATTCTCCTAAAAACGCTGAAAATGGGATAATTTATGAAATTTTGAAAGAAAAAAAAAGAATTAGAATATAAGTTATTATATTTATTGCTTTTTTCCTTTATTTTCAATCAAAACATGGAAATGTAAAGAAAAAAAAACACTGTAAAATCCTTTTTCTAAAAGAAATATATATATATTTTTATTGAAATGGCTTGTGTTACATTTTATGTAACATGAAAAAGTGATTTTCTTCAAAATGTTGTTAAAATCCAATAAAAAGGTTTAATAGGGTAGTTTATATAACTTTAAAGAGAAAAAAATATATAGTGTATTGGTCTTGTTTTTAATTAAAACAAGAACATTAAAAAAAAAACTGTAAAACTCACTTTTGGATTTAAAAACATATTTTTTTCTGAATCTCTGAAAAAGATTGAAAAAAGGGTCATTTATGCTTTTTCAGAGAAAAAAATATTATCTAAATATTAGGATAATAACATAAAAATGGGTAGTTTGTGCAATTTTAGAGAAAAGATATATTGTCGCAAAAAATAATGTGTTTTTTGGTTTTCTTCCACCAACAAAAGAAAAAAAGATAAAAACATTGAAAAAGTCACTTTTTAGGCAGAAATTTTTTCTTTATATAAATTGCATATATGATTCTTGTAAAAGTGGGTTGTGTGTAAAATGCCGTTATTACTCCTAAAAACGTTGAAAAACACGTCATTTATGACATTTTTGAGAAAAAAGTATATACTTGCAATATTCATTGTTTTTTGTTTATGTTTTTATGAAAACAATGAAATAAGCAGAAAATCATCGAAAAATCTACTTTTTCGGTGAAAAGTAACTTTTTTCGTGAAATGGCATATATTCCTTTTTTTTTAACTAAAAAAAGATATTCTTTCTTAGATGAGATGTTAATTCTACTAAAAACGCTGAAAAGGGGATAATTTATGCAATTTTGAGAGAGAAAAAAATTTAAATATAAGTTAATATATTATATGCTTTTTCCTTTATTTTCAATCAAAACATGGAAATGTAAAAAAAAAAAAAAAAAACACTGAAAAATCCTTTTTCTAAAATAAATGTATATTTTTTTTATTGAAATGGCTTGTATTACATTTTATGTAACATGAAAAAAGGATTTTCTTCAAAATGTTGTTTAATCTCTGAAAAAACATTAAAAAAAATGTCATTTATGCAGTTTCAGAGAAAAAAATATATTATTTTAAAATAAAGATAAAAACATATAAATGGGCAGTTTGTGCAATTTTAGAGAAGAAATATTGTTGCAAAAAAAAAGGTAATTTTTGCTTTTTTTCCACCAACAAATGAAAATGAGATAAAAACATTGAAAAAGTCACTTTTTAGGCTGAAATTTTGTCTATATACAAATTGCATAATATTATACTTTGAAAATGGGGTTTTGTGTAAAATGCCGTAAATACTCCTAAAAACGTTAGAAAACACGTTATTTATGAAATTTGTTAGAAAAAAGTAAATTTTCGTAATATTCATTGTTTTTTGTTTATTTTTATGAAAACAATGAAACAGGCAGAAAATCATCGAAAAATCTACTTTTTTGGTGAAAAAGAACTTTTTACGTGTGATGGCACATATACCTTTCTTCTTAAGTGAAAAAAAAAGATGGTCTTTCTTAAATGAGATGTTAATTCTTTTAAAAACGCTGAAAAGGGGATAATTTATGCAATTTTTAGAGAAAAAAAGGATTCATATAAAAAGATAATATATTTCTTGCTTCATCATTAATTTTCAATCAAAACATGGAAATGTAAAAAAAAAAAACACTGAAAAATCATTTTTCTAAAAGAAATATATATTTTTTTCATTGAAATTGCTTGTATTACATTTTATGTAACATGAAAAAGGGATTTTTTTCAAAATGTTGTTAAAACCAATAAAAAGATTTAAATAGGGTAGTTTATGTAACTTTAAAGAGAAAAATATATAGGGTATTGGTATTGTTTTCAATAAAAACATGAAAATTAAAAAAAAATACTGAAAAACTCAGTTTTGGATGTAAAAACATACTTTTTTTTAAATCTCTGAAAAACATTGAAAAAAGAATCATTTATGCAGTTTTAGAGAAAAAAAATATATTATCGTAAAATAAGGATAAAAACATGAAAAATGTGTGGTATGTGCAATTTTAGAGAAACCAAATATTGTCGCAAAAAGGGATGTATTTTTTGGTTTTCTTCCACAAAGAAATGAAAATGAGATAAAAACATTGAAAAATTCACTTTTTAGGCAGAAATATTGTCCTTATACAAATTGCATATATTATACTTGTAAAAGGGAGTTTTGTGTAAAATGCCGTCAATACTCCTAAAAACGTTGAAAAACACGTTATTTATGTAAATTTTGAGAAAAAAGTATATTTTCGCAATATTTCTTGTTTTTTGTTTATTTTTTTATGAAAACAATGAAATAAGCAAAAAATCATCGAAAAATCTACTTTTTCGGTGAAAAGGAATTTTTTTTCGTGAAAAGGCATATATTCCTTTCTTCTTAACTAAAAAAAGATTGACTTTCTTAGATGAGATGTTAATTCTCCTAAAAACGCTGGAAAAAAGATAATTTATGCAATTTTGAGAGAAAAAAAATGAATTGCAATAAAACTTAATATATTTCTTGCTTCATCATTAATTTTCAATTATAACTCTGTAATGTAAAGAAAAAACACTGAAAAATCCTCTTTCTAAAAGAAATATATATTTTTTTCCATTGAAGTGGCTTGTATTACGTTTTATATAACATTAAAAAGGGATTTTCTTCAAAATGTTGGTAAAACCAATAAAAAGACTTAAATAGGTTAGTTTAAGTAACTTTAAAGAGCAAAATATATAGTGTATTGGTCTTGTTTTTAATAAAAACAAAAAAATAAAATAATTACTGAAAAACTCACTTTTGGATGTAAAAACATACTTTTTTTTCTAAATCTCAGAAAAACATTGAAAAAAGGGTCATTTATGCAGTTTTAGAGAAAAAAATATATAATCGTAAAATAAGTATAAAAACAAAAAAATGGGGAGTTTGTGCAATATCAGAGAAAAGAAATATTGTCACAAAAAAGATATATTTTTTGGTTTTCTTCAAGAAACAAATAAAAATAAGATAAAGACATTGAAAAAGTCACTTTTAACGCAAAAATGTTGTCTTTATACAAATTGCATATATTATACTTGTAAAAGGGGGTTTTGTGTAGAATGCCGTTAATACTCCTAAAAACGTTAAAAAGACGTCATTTATGAAATTTTTGAGAAAATAGTATATTGTCCAAATATTCATTGTTTTTTGTTTATTTTTTATGAAAATAATGAAAAAAGCAGAAAATCATGAAAAAATCTACTTTTTCGGCGAAAAGGAACTTTTTTCGTGAAATGGCATATATTCTTTTCTTCTTTACTAAAAAAAAGATGGTCTTTCTTATATGAGATGTTATTTCTCCTAAAAACGCTGAATAAAGGATAATTAATGCAATTTTAAGAGAAAAAAAAAAAGAATTGCAATGGAATGTTATTATATTTTTTGGTTTTTCTTTCATTTTCAATCAAAACATGGAAATGTAAAGAGAAAACACTGCAAAATCTTTTTTATAAAAAAAATATATATTTTTTTCATTGAAATGGCTTGTATTACATTTTATGTAACATAAAAAAGGAGTTTCCTTCAAAATGTTGTTAAAACCAACAAAAAGGTTGTTTGGTCGTGTTTTTAAAACAAGAAAATTAAAAGAAAATTACTGAAAACTCATTTTTTGGATGTAAAAACATACTTTTTTTCTTAATCTCTGAAAAACATCGAAAAAAGGGTCATTTATACAGTTTTAGAGAAAAAAAATATATTATCGTAAAATAAGGATAAAAACATAAAAATATGTATTATGTGCAATTTAAGAGAAACGAAATATTGTCGCCAAAAGGAATGTATTTTTTGGTTTTCTTCCACAAACAAATGAAAATAAGATAAAAACATTTAAAAAGTCACTTTTTAGGCAGAAATATTGTCTTTATACAAATTGCATATATTATACTTGTAAAGGGAGTTTTGTGTAAAATGGCGTCAATACTCCAAAAACGTTGAAAAACATGTCATTTATGAAAATTTTGAGAAAAAATTATATTGTCGCAATATTCATTGTTTTTTGTTTATTTTTTTTAATGAAAACAATGAAAAAAGCATAAAATCATCAAAAAAATCTATTTTTTCGGTGAAAAGGAACTTTTTTCGTGAAATGGCATATATTATTTTCTTCTTAACTATAAAAAGATGGTCTTTCTTAGATGAGATGTTAATTCTACTAAAAACGCTGAGAAAAGGATAATTTATGATATTTTGAGAGGAAAAAATTAATTCAAATAATAGTTGATATATTTCTTGCTTTTTTATTCTTTTTCAATGAACACATGGAAATGTAAAGAAAAAACATTGAAAATTTTTTTTTCTATAAGTAATATATGTTTTTTAATTGAAATATCTATGTTTACATTTCATGTAACATGAAAAAGGGATTTTCTTCAAAATGTTGTTAAAATCGATAAAAAGCTTTAAATAGGATAATTTATGTAACTTCAAAGAGAAAAAATATATAGTGTATTGGTATTGTTATAAATTAAAAGAAGAAAATAAAAGAAAATTACTAAAAAACTCACTTTTGGATGTAAAAACATGTTTTTTTCTAAATCTCTGAAAAACATTTAAAAGTGTCACTTATGCAGTTTCAGAGAGAAAAAAAAAAAATCTTTAAGTTAGGATAAAAACATAAAAATGGGTAGTTTGTGCAATTTTAGAAAAAAGATATATTGTCGGAAAAAATAATGTATTTTTTGGTTTCCTTTCACCAACAAATGAAAATAAGATAAAAACAATGAAAAAGTCACTTTTTAGGCAGAAATTTTGTCTTTATACAAATTGCATATATTATACTTGTAAAAGAGTGTTTTGTGTAAAATGGCGTTAATACTCCTAAAAACATTGAAAAACACGTCATTTATGAAATTTTTGAGAAAAGTATATTATCGCAATATTCATTGTTTTTGTTTATTTTTTAATGAAAACAATGAAATAAGCAGAAAATCATAAAAAAATCTACTTTTTCGGTGAAAAGGAACTTTTTTCGTGTAATGGCATATATTAATTTCTTCTTAACTAAAAAAAGATGGTCTTTCTTAGATGAGATGTTAATTCTCCTAAAAACGCTGAAAAAGGGATAATTTATGAAATTTTGAGGGAAAAAAAAGAATTACAATATAAGTTAATATATTTATTGGTTTTTCCTTTATTTTCAATCAAAACATGGAAATGTAAAGAAAAAACAATGTAAAATCCTTTTTCTAAATGAAATATATATATATTTTTTGAAATGGCATGTATTACATTGTATGTAACATGAAAAAGGGATTTTCTTCAAAATGTTGTTAAAATCCAATAAAAAGGTTTAATAGGGTAGTTTATATAAATTTAAAGAGAAAAAAATATATAGTGTATTGGTCTTGTTTTTAAATAAAACAAGAAAATACAAAAAAATAACTGTAAAACTCACTTTTGGAATTAAAAACATATTTTTTCTGAATCTCTGAAAAAGATTGAAAAAAGAGTCATTTATGCTGTTTCAGAGAAAAAAAATATTATCTAAATATTAGGATAAAAACATAAAAATGGGTAGTTTGTGCAATTTTAGAGAAAAGAAATATTGTCGCAAAAAAGAATGTGTGTTTTGGTTTTCTTCCACCAACAAAAGAAAAAAAGATAAAAACATTGAAAAAGTCACTTTTTAGGCAGAAATTTTTTCTTTATATAAATTGCATATATTATACTTGCAAAAGTGGGTTGTGTGTAAAATGCCGTTATTATTCCTAAAAACGTTGAAAAACACATTTATGACATTTTTGAGAAAAAAATCTACTGTCGCAATATTCATTGTTTTTTGTTTATGTTTTTATGAAAACAATGAAATAAGCAGAAAATCATCGCAAATTCTACTTTTTCGGTGCAAAGTAACTTTTTTCGTGAACTGGCATATATTCCTTTTTTTTTAACTAATAAAAGATATTCTTTCTTAGATGAGATGTTAATTCTCCTAATAACGCTGAAAAGGGGATAATTTATGGAATTTTGAGAGAAAAAAAATTAATTTAAATATAAGTTAATATATTATTTGCTTTTTCCTTTATTTTCAATCAAAACATGGAAATGTAAAAAAAAAAAAAAAAAAAAAAAAACACTGAAAAATCCTTTTTCTAAAAGAAATGTATATTTTTTTATTTGAAATAGCTTGTATTACATTTTATGTAACATAAAAAAAGATTTTCTTCAAAATGTTGTTTAATCTCTGAAAAACATTGAAAAAAGGGTCATTTATGCAGTTTTAGAGAAAAAAAAATTATTATAAAATAAAGATAAAAATATAAAAATGGGCAGTTAGTGCAATTTTAAAGAAGACATATTGTCGCAAAAAAAGAAGGTATTTTTTGCTTTTTTTCCACCAACAAATAAAAATGAGATCAAATCATTGAAAAAGTTACTTTTTAGGCTGAAATTTTGTCTTTATACAAATTGCATATATTATACTTGTAAAATTGGGTTTTGTGTAAAATGCCGTTAATACTCCTAAAAACGTTAGAAAACTCGTTATTTATGAAATTTTTGAGAAAAAAGTAGATTTTCGTAATATTCATTGTTTTTTGTTTATTTTTATGAAAACAATGAAATAGGCAGAAAATCATCGAAAAATCTACTTTTTCGGTGAAAATGAACTTTTTACGTTTTATGGCACATATTCCTTTCTTCTTAAGAAAAAAGAGGTGGTCTTTCTTAAATGACATGTTAATTCTCTTAAAAACGCTGAAAAGGGGATAATTTATTCAATTTTTAAAGAAAAAAAAAAGGATTCCTATAAAAAGATAATATATTTCTTGCTTCATCATTAATTTTCAATCAAAACATGGAAATGTAAAAAAAAAAAAAAAAAAACACTGAAAAATCCTTTTTCTAAAAGAAATATATATTTTTTTCATTGAAATGGCTTGTATTACATGTTATGTAACATGAAAAAAGGATTTTCTTCAAAATGTTGTTAAAACCAATAAAAAGATTTAAATAGGGTAGTTTATGTAACTTTAAAGAGATAAATATATAGGGTATTGGTCTTGTTTTTAATAAAAACATGAAAATTAATAAAAAAATTACTGAAAAACTCACTTTTGGATGTAAAAACATACATTTTTTTAAAAATCTGAAAAACATTAAAAAAAAAGGGTCATTTATGCAGTTTTAGTGAAAAAAATTTTTCATCGTAAAATAAGGATAAAAATATAAAAAAAATGCGTGTTATGTGCAATTTTAGAGAAAGGAAATATTGTCGCAAAAAGGAATGTATTTTTTTGTTTTCTTCCACAAACAAATGAAAATAAGATAAAAACATTGAAAGTCACCTTTTAGGCAGAAATATTG
Source organism: Callinectes sapidus (assembly GCA_020233015.1). NCBI lineage: Eukaryota > Metazoa > Arthropoda > Malacostraca > Decapoda > Portunidae > Callinectes > Callinectes sapidus. Next base: position 16,741,236 of record CM035220.1, on the reverse strand, counting down.
TCTTTATACTAATTGCATATATTATACTTGTAAAAGGGAGTTTTGTGAAAAATGCCGTCAATACTCCTAAAAACGTTGAAAAACACGTCATTTATGTAAATTTTGAGAAAAAGTATATTGTCGCAATATTCCTGGTTTTTTTTTTTATTTTTTTATGAAAACAATGAAATAAGCATAACATCATCGAAAAATCTACTTTTTTGGTGAAAAGGAACTTTTTTTGTGAAAAGGCATATATTCCTTTCTTCTTAACTAAAAAAAGATTGACTTTCTTAGATGAGATGTTAATTCTCCTAAAAACGCTGAAAAAGGGATAATTTATGCAATTTTGAGAGAAAAAAAATGAATTGCAATAAAAGTTAATAGATTTCTTGCTTCATCATTAATTTACAATCAAAACATGGAAATGTAAAGAAAAAACACTGAAAAATCCTTTTTATAAAAGAAATATATATTTTTTTCCATTTAAATGGCTTGTATTACGTTTTATGTAACATGAAAAAGGGATTTTCTTCAAAATGTTGGTAAAACCAATAAAAAGATTTAAATAGGTTAGTTTATGTAACTTTAAAGAGAAAAATATATAGTGTATTGGTCTAGTTTTTAATAAAAACAAGAAAATAAAAAAAAATTACTGAAAAACTCACTTTTGGATGTAAAAACATACTTTTTTTCTAAATCTCAGAAAAACATTGAAAAAAGGGTCATTTATGCAGTTTTAGAGAAAAAAAATATATAATCGTAAAATAAGTATAAAAACATAAAAATGGGTAGTTTGTGCAATTTCAGAGAAAAGAAATATTGTCGCAAAAAAGATATATTTTTTGGTTTTCTTCCACAAACAAATAAAAATAAGATAAAAACATTGAAAAAGTCACTTTTCAGGCAGAAATTTTGTCTTTATACGAATTGCATATATTATAATTGTAAAAGGGGGTTTTGTGTAAAATGTCGTTAATACTCCTAAAAACGTTTAAAAACACGTCATTTATGAAATTTTTGAGGAAATAGTATATTGTCCCAATATTCATTGTTTTTTGTTTATTTTTTATGAAAATAATGAAATAAGCAGAAAATCATGAAAAAATCTACTTTTTCGGCGAAAAGGAACTTTTTTCGTGAAATGGCATATATTTTTTTTTCTTTACTAAAAAAAAGATGGTCTTTCTTATATGAGATGTTATTTCTCCTAAAAACGCTGAAAAAAGGATAAATAATGCAATTTTAAGAGAAAAAAAATGAATTGCAATGGAATGTTATTATATTTTTTGTTTTTTCCTTCATTTTCATTACAAACATGGAAATGTAAAATCCTTTTTATAAAAAAAATATATTTTTTTTCATTGAAATGGCTTGTAATACATTTTATGTAACATAAAAAAGGAGTTTCCTTCAAAATGTTGTTAAAACCAACAAAAAGGTTGTTTGGTCTTGTTTTTAAAACATGAAAATTAAAAGAAAATTACTGAAAACTCACTTTTTGGATGTAAAAACATACTTTTTTTCTAAATCTCTGAAAAGCATTGAAAAAAGGGTCATTTATGCAGTTTTAGAGAAAAAATATATTTTCGTAAAATAAGGATAAAAACATAAAAATATGTATTATGTGCAATTTTACAGAAACGAAATATTGTCGCAAAAAGGAATGTATTTTTTGGTTTTCTTCCACAAACAAATGAAAATAAGATAAAAACATTTAAAAAGTCACTTTTTAGGCAGAAATATTGTCTTTATACAAATTGCATATATTATACTTGTAAAGGGAGTTTTGTGTAAAATGGCGTCAATACTCCAAAAATGTTGAAAAACAAATAATTTATGAAAATTTTGGGAAAAAATTATATTGTCGCCATATTCATTGTTTTTTGTTTATTTTTTAATGAAATCAATAAAATAAGCATAAAATCATCGAAAAATCTACTTTTTCGGTGTAAAGGAACTTTTTTCGTGAAATGGCATATATTATTTTCTTCTTAACTATAAAAAGATGGTCTTTCTTAGATGAGACGTTAATTCTCCTAAAAACGCTGAGAAGGGGATAATTTATATTTCGAGAGAAAAAAATTAATTGAAATAAAAGTTGATATATTTCTGGCTTTTTTATTCATTTTCAATGAACACATGGAAATGTAAAGAAAAAACAGAGAAATTTTTTTTTTCTATAAGTAATATATATTTTTTAATTGAAATATCTTGTATTATATTTTATGTAACATAAAAAAGGGATTTTCTTCAAAATGTTGTTAAAATCGATAAAAAACTTTAAATAGGATAGTTTATGTAACTTCAAAGAGAAAAAATATATAGTGTATTGATCTTGTTATAAATTAAAAGAAGAAAATAAAAGAAAATTACTAAAAAACTCACTTTTGGATGTAAAAACATTTTTTTTTGTAAATCTCTGAAAAATATTGAAAAAAGGGTCATTTATGAAGTTTCAGAGAAAAAAAAAATCTTAAAGTTAGGATAAAAACATAAAAATGGGTAGTTTGTGCAATTTTAGAGAAAAGATATATTGTCGGAAAAATAATTAATTTTTTGGTTTTCTTTCACCAACAAATGAAAATAAGATACAAACATTGAAAAAGTAACTTTTTAGGCAGAATTTTTGTCTTTATACAAATTGCATATATTATACTTGTAAAAGAGGGTTTTGTGTAAATTGGAGTTAATACTCCTAAAAACGTTGAAAAACACGTCATTTATGAAATTTTTGAGAAAAAGTATATTATCGCAATATTTATAGTTTTTTAATTTTTTTTATGAAAACAATGAAATAAGCAGAAAATCATTAAAAAATCTACTTTTTCGGTGAAAAGGAACTTTTTTCGTGAAATGGCATATATTCCTTTCTTCTTAACTAAAAAAAAGATGGTCTTTCTTAGATGAGATGTTAATTCTCCTAAAAACGCTGAAAAAGGGATAATTTATGAAATTTTGAGAGAAAAAAAAAGAATTAAAATATAAGTTAATATATTTATTGCTTTTTCTTTTATTTTCAATCAAAACATGGAAATGTAAAGAAAAAAACACTGGAAAATTCCTTTTTGTAAAAGATATATATATATATATATATATATATCTATTATATTATAATATATTATTATATATATATATATATATAATAACGCTAATTATATATATTATTTATATAGATATATATTAATATTATATATATATATATTTATTTATTGAAATGGCTTGTATTACATTTTATGTAACATGAAAAAGGGATTTTCTTCAAAATGTTGTTAAAATCCAATAAAAATAGGGTAGTTTATATAACTTTAAAGAGAAAAAAATATATAGTGTATTGGTCTTGTTTTTAATTAAAAGAAGACAATTAAAAAAAAATAACTATAAAACTCTTTTTTGGAATTAAAAATATATTTTTTTCTAAATCTCTGAAAAAGATTGAAAAAAGTGTCATTTTATGCTGTTTCAGAGAAAAAAAATATTATCTAAATATTAGGATAAAAACATAAAAATGGGTATTTTGTGCAATTTTAAAGAAAAGAAATATTGTAGCAAAAAAGAATGTGTTTTTTGGTTTTCTTCAACCAACAGAAAAAAAAAGATAAAAACATTGAAAAAGTCACTTTTTAGGGAGAAATGTTTTCTTTATATAAAATGCACATGTTATTCTTGTAAAAGAGGGTTGTGTGTAAAATGCCGTTATTACTCCTAAAAACGTTGAAAAACACGTCATTTATTACGTTTTTGAGAAAAAAGTATACTGTCGCAATATTCGTTGTATTTTGTTTTTTTTATGAAAACAATAAAATAAGCAGAAAATCCTCGAAAAATCTACTTTTTCGGTGAAAAGGAACTTTTTTCGTGAAATGGAATATATTCCTTTTTTTTAACTAAAAAAAGATATTCTTTCTTAGATGAGATGTTAATTCTCCTAATAACGCTGAAAAAGGTATAATTTATGCAATTTTGAGAGAAAAAAATTAATTTAAATATAAGTTATAATATTATTTGCTTTTTCCTTTATTTTCAATCAAAACAAGGAAATGTAAAAAAAAAAAAAATTTGAGAGAAAAAAAAAGAATTAAAATATAAGTTAATATATTTATTGCTTTTTCTTTTATTTTCAATCAAAACATGGAAATGTAAAGAAAAAAACACTGTAAAATCCTTTTTCTAAAAGATATATATATATATTTATTGAAATGGCTTGTATTACATTTCATGTAACATGAAAAAGGGATTTTCTTCAAAATGTTGTTAAAATCCAATAAAAAGGTTTAATAGGGTAGTTTATATAACTTTAAAGAGAAAAAAATATATAGTGTATTGGTCTTGTTTTTAATTAAAAGAAGACAATTAAAAAAAATAACTATAAAACTCTTTTTTGGAATTAAAATTATATTTTTTTCTAAATCTCTGAAAAAGATTGAAAAAAGTGTCATTTTATGCTGTTTCAGAGAAAAAAAATATTATCTAAATATTAGGATAAAAACATAAAAATGGGTATTTTGTGCAATTTTAGAGAAAAGAAATATTGTCGCAAAAAAGAATGTGTTTTTTGGTTTTCTTCAACTAACAGAAAAAAAAAGATAAAAACATTGAAAAAGTCACTTTTTAGGGAGAAATGTTTTCTTTATATAAAATGCACATGTTATTCTTGTAAAAGAGGGTTGTGTGTAAAATGCCGTTATTACTCCTAAAAACGTTGAAAAACACGTCATTTATTACGTTTTTGAGAAAAAAGTATACTGTCGCAATATTCATTGTATTTTGTTTGTTTTTATGAAAACAATAAAATAAGCAGAAAATCCTCGAAAAATCTACTTTTTCGGTGAAAAGGAACTTTTTTCGTGAAATGGAATATATTCCTTTTTTTTAACTAAAAAAAGATATTCTTTCTTAGATGAGATGTTAATTCTCCTAATAACGCTGAAAAAGGTATAATTTATGCAATTTTGAGAGAAAAAAATTAATTTAAATATAAGTTATAATATTATTTGCTTTTTCCTTTATTTTCAATCAAAACATGGAAATGTAAAAAAAAAAAAAAAAAAAAAAAAACTGAAAAATTCTTTTTCCTAAAAGAAATGTATATTTTTTTTTTATTGAAAGGGCTTGTATTACATTTTATGTAACATGAAAAAAGGAATTTCTTTAAAATGTTGTTTAATCTCTGAAAAAAGATTGAAAAAATTGTCATTTATGCAGTTTCAGAGAAAAAAATATATTATTGTAAAATAAAGATAAAAACATATAAATGGGCAGTTTGTGCAATTTTAGAGAAGAAATATTGTCGCAAAAAAAGAAGGTATTTTTTGCTTTTTTTTCCACCAACAAATGAAAATGTGATAAAAACGTTGAAAAAGTCACTTTTTAGACTGAAATTTTGTCTTTACACAAATTGCATATATTATACTTGTAAAATGGGGTTTTGTGTAAAATGCCGTTAATACTCCTAAAAACGTTAGAAAACACGTTATTTATGAAATTTTTGGGAAAAAAGTAAATTTTCGTAATATTCATTGTTTTTTTTTTATTTTTATGAAAACAATGAAATAGGCAGAAAATCATCGAAAAATCTACTTTTTCGGTGAAAGGGAACTTTTTACGTGTAATGGCACATATTCCTTTCTTCTTAAGTAAAAAAAAGATGGTCTTTCTTAAATGAGATGTTAATTCTCTTAAAAACGCTGAAAAGGGGATAATTTATGCAATTTTTAGAGAAAAAAAAATGACTCCTCTAAAAAGATAATATATTTCTTGCTTCATCATTAATTTTCAATCAAAACATGGAAATGTAAAAAAAAAAACACTGAAAAATCCTTTTTCTAAAAGAAATATATATTTTTTTCATTGAAATGGCTTGTATTACATTTTATGTAACATGAAAAAGGGATTCTCTTCAAAATGTTGTTAAAACCAATAAAAAGATTTAAATAGGGTAGTTTATGTAACTTTAAAGAGAAAAATATATAGGGTATTGGTCTTGTTTTTAATAAAAACAAGAAAAATTAAAAAAAATACTGAAAAACTCACTTTTGGATGTAAAAACATACTTTTTTTAAAATCTTTGAAAAACATTGAAAAAAGGGTCATTTATGCAGTTTTAGAGAATAAAAATATTATCGTAAAATAAGAATAAAAACAAAAAATGTGTGGTATGTGCAATTTTAGAGAAACGAAATATTGTCGCAAAAAGGAATGTATTTTTTGGTTTTCTTCCACAAACAAAAGAAAATAAGATAAAAACATTGAAAAAGTCACTTTTTAGGCAGAAATATTGTCTTTATACAAATAGCATATATAATACTTGTAAAAGGGAGTTTTGTGTAAAATACCGTCAATACTCCTGAAAACGTTGAAAAACACGTCATTGATGTAAATTTTGAGAAAAAAGTATATTGTCGCAATATTCCTTGTTTTTTGTTTATTTTTTTTATGAAAACAATGAAATAAGCATAAAATCATCGAAAAATCTACTTTTTCGGTGAAAAGGAACTTTTTTCGTGAAAAGGCATATATTCCTTTCTTCTTAACTAAAAAAAGATGGCCTTTCTTAGATGAGATGGTAATTCTCCTAAAAACGCTGAAAAGGGATAATTTATGCAATTTTGCGAGGAAAAAAATGAATTGCAATAAAAGTTAATAGATTTCTTGCTTCATCATTAATTTTCAATCAAAACATGGAAATGTAAAGAAAAAACACTGAAAAAGCCTTTTTCTAAAAGCAATATTTATTTTTTCTATTGAAATGGCTTGTATTACGTTTTATGTGACATGAAACAGGGATTTTCTTCAAAATGTTGGTAAAACCAATAAAAAGATTAGAATAGGTTAGTTTATGTCACTTTAAAGAGAAAAATATATAGTGTATTGGTCTTGTTTTTAATAAAAACAAGAAAATAAAAAAAAATTACTGAGAAACTCACTTTTCGATGTAAATACATACTTTTTTTCTAAATCTCAGAAAAACATTGAAGAAAGGGTCATATATGCAGTTTTAGAGAAAAAAAATATATAATCGTAAAAAAAGTATAAAAACATAAAAATGGGTAGTTTGTGCAATTTCAGAGAAAAGAAATATTGTCGCAAAAAAGTATATTTTTTGGTTTTCTTCCACAAACAAAGAAAAATAAGATAAAAACATTGAAAAAGTCACTTTTAAGGCAGAAATTTTGTCTTTATACAAATTGCATATATTATACTTGTAAAAGGGGGTTTTGTGTAAAATGCCGTTAATACTCCTAAAAACGTTTAAAAACACGTCATTTATGAAATTTTTGAGAAAATTGTATATTGTCCCAATATTCATTGTTTTTTGTTTATTTTTTATGAAACTAATGAAATAAGCAGAAAATCATGAAAAAATCTACTTTTTCGGCGAAAAGGATTTTTTTTCGTGAAATTGCATATATTCTTTTCTTCTTTACTAATAAAAAGATGGTCTTTCTTATATGAGATGTTATTTCTCCTAAAAACGCTGAAAAAAGGATAATTAATGCAGTTTTAAGAGAAAAAAAATGAATTGCAATGGAATGTTATTATATTTTTTGGTTTTTCCTTCATTTTCAATCAAAAAATGGAAATGTAAAGAGAAAACACTGCAAAATCCTTTTTATAAAAGAAATATATATTTTTTTCATTGAAATGGCTTGTATTACATTTTATGTAACATAAAAAAAGGAGTTTTTCTTCAAAATGTTGTTAAAACCAACAAAAAGGTTGTTTGGTCTTGTTTTTAAAACATGAAAATTAAAAGAAAATTACTGGAAACTCAATTTTTGGATGTAAAATCATTCTTTTTTTCTAAATCTCTGAAAAACATTGAAAAAACGGTCATTTATGCAGTTTTAGAGAAAAAAATATATTATCGTAAAATAAGGACAAAAACATAAAAATATGTATTATGTGCAATTTTAGAGAAACGAAATATTGTCGCAAAGAGGATTGTATTTTTTGGTTTTCTTCCACAAACAAATGAAAATAAGATAAAAACATTATCAAAGTCAGTTTTTAGGCAGAAATATTGTCTTTATACAAATTGCATATATTATACTTGTAAAGGGAGTTTTGTGTAAAATAGCGTCAATACTCCAAAAACGTTGAAAAACACGTCATTTATGAAAATTTTGAGAAAAAATTATATTGTCGCAATATCCATTGTTTTTTGTTTATTTTTTTAATGAAAACAATGAAATAAGCAGAACATCATCGAAAAATCTACTTTTTCGGTGAAAAGGAACTTTTTTCGTGAAATGGCATATATTATTTTCTTCTTAACTATAAAAAGATGGTCTTTCTTAGATGAGATGTTAATTCTCCTAAAAACGCTGAGAAGGGGATAATTTATATTTTGAGAGAAAAAAAATAATTGAAATAAAAGTTGATATATTTCTTGCTTTTTTATTTATTTTCAATGAACACATGGAAATGTAAAGAAAAAACAGTGAAATTTTTTTTTTCTATAAGTAATATATATTTTTTAATTGAAATATCTTGTATTACATTTTATGTAACATGAAAAAGGGATTTTCTTCAAAATGTTGTTAAAATCGATAAAAAGCTTTAAATAAGAGTTTATGTAACTTCAAAGAGAAAAAATATATAGTGTATTGGTCTTGTTATAAATTAAAAGAAGAAAATAAAAGAAAATTACAAAAAAACTCACTTTTGGATGTAAAAACATGTTTTTTTTCTAAATCTCTGAAAAACATTGAAAAAAAGGGTCATTTATGCAGTTTCGGAGAAATAAAATTATCTTAAAGTTAGGATAAAAACATACAAATGGGTAGTTTGTGCAATTTTAGAGAAAAGATATATTGTCGGAAAAAAAAATGTATTCTTTGGTTTTCTTTCACCAACAAATGAAAATAAGATAAAAATTTTGAAAAAGTAACGTTTTAGGCAGAAATTTTGTCTTTATACAAATTGCATATATTGTACTTGTAAAAGGGGGTTTTGTGTAAAATGGCGTTAATACTCCTAAAAACGTTGAAAAACACGTCATTTATGAAATTTTTGAGAAAAAGTATATTATCTAAATATTCATTGTTTTTTTTATAAAAACAATGAAATAAGCAGAAAATCATAGAAAAAATCTAATTTTTCGGTGAAAAGGAACTTTTTTCGTGAAATGTCATATATTCCTTTCTTCTTAACTAAAAAAAGATGGTCTTTCTTAGATGAGAGGTTAATTCTCCTAAAAACGCTGAAAAAGGGATAATTTATGAAATTTTGAGAGAAAAAAAAAGAATTA
>CM035220.1:16710229-16721360 GCA_020233015.1 Callinectes sapidus | reverse complement strand
TATATATATATATATATATATATATATATATATATATATATATATATATATATATATATATATATATATATATATATATTTAATCAAAACATGGAAATCGAAAGAAAATTACTGAAAACTCACTTTTGGGAGCTGAAAAACATTGAAAAAGTCACTCTTTAGGCAGAATTTTTTTTCTTTTTTTAAAATTGCATATATAATGCTTCAAAAGCAGTTTTGCCTAAAATGCTGTTAATACTCCTGAAAGCATTGAAAAAAGTGTATTTATGAAAAAAAAACTATATTATCGTAACATTCATTGTTTTTCCCATTTTTTAGTTGTTTTCCTTGAAAACATGGAAATAAGTAAAGAATTGTTGAAAATACCTTATATATATATATATATATATATTACTTTTTTTTGTACAAAAAAGGTGGTTTTTCTTTGAAATGTTGTTAATACTCTTAAAAACGATGAAAAAGAGGTAATTTATGCAATTTTGAGAGAAAAAAAAATTTACTGGTATAAAAAATAAATGTTTTTTTCCTTAATTTTCAATCAAAACATTGATATAAAAAAGAAACAAAGAAATAATCTCATTTTTGACATAAATGAGTTTTTTCTTTGAAATGGTATACTTTTTTTTTACATGAAAAAGATTTTTCTTCAAAACATTGTTAAAACCTCTGAATAGGTTAAAATAGGGTAAAAAATAATATCTTTAGGTTAAATTCCATATAAAAAATTTTTTCCTGAAAATGTGTCTTCTTTGAAATGTTGTAAATACTCTTAAAAACATTGAAAAACAGGTAATTTATGGAATTTTGAGGAAACAAATGTACTGCCATAAAAATTAAATGGATTGATTGAATTTTCCTTCCTTTTCAATCAAAACATGGAAATTAAAATAAAAAGACTAAATTATCCCTTTTTTGGTAAAAATATTTTCTTTAATTGAAACGGCGCATATTACATTTTTTGTACCATGAAAAAAGTTTTTTTTTATTCTACAAAATGTTGTTAAAACGTCCAAAAAGGTTAAAATTGGATAGTTTATATACTTTCATAGAAAGTATATAAACAAAAAACACTGAAATCAATAGAAAATTATTGAAAAATCACATTTGGTAAAACCATACTTTTTTCTAAAAGAGAGGTTTTTCCTTGAAAAGTTGTAAATCTCCGAAAAACGTTAAAAAAAAGGGGTGATTTAAGCAGTTTTACAGAGAAAAAACATATTGTCGTTATATAAGCATGAAAACATAGAAATGGTTAATTTGTGCAATTTTTTATATACACTTTCAGAGAAAGAAAATGTATATAGTGTTTATTTTCGTGTTTTTAATCAAAACATTGAAATCAGTAAAAATTGATTGAAAAATAACTTTTGGATTAGAATTACATTTTTTTTTTTTTCTAAAAGAGAGGGTGTTTCTTGAAAAGTTGTAAATTTTCGAAACACCTTGAAGAAAGGGTGATTTATGCAGTTTTAGAGAAAAAAATATATATTGTCGTAAAACAAGGATAGAAAGGAATATATGCCATTTCACGAAAAAAGTTCCTTTTTACCGAAAAAGTAGATTTTTCGATGATTTTCTGCTTATTTCATTGTTTTCATAAAAACATAAACAAAAAACAATGAATATTACGACAACATACTTTTTTCAAAAAAATGTCATAAATGACGTGTTTTTCAACGTTTTTAGGATTAATAACGGCATTTTACACACAACCCACTTTTACAAGAATCATATATGCAATTTGTATAAAGAAAAAATTTCTGCCTAAAAAGTGACTTTTTCAATGTTTTTATCTTTTTTTCATTTGTTGGTGGAAGAAAACCAAAACACAAATTTTTTTGCGACAATATTTCTTTTCTCTAAAATTGCACAAACTACCCATTTTTATGTTTTTATCCTAATTTTTAGATAATATATTTTTTTTCTCTGAAACAGCATAAATGACCCTTTTTTCAATTTTTTTCAGAGATTTAGAAAAAGATATGTTTTTAATTCCTAAAGTGAGTTTTACAGTTATTTTTTTAATTTTCATGTTTTAATTAAAAACAAGACCAATACACTATATATTTTTTTTGAAGTTATATAAACTACCTTATTAAACCTTTTTATTGGATTTTAACAACATTTTGAAGAAAATCCCGTTTTCATGTTACATAAAATGTAATACAAGCCATTTCAATAAAAATGTATATATTTGTTTTAGAAAAAGGATTGTACAGTGTTTTTTCTTTACATTTCCAAGTTTTGATTGAAAATAAAGAAAAAAGCAAGAAATATATTAACTTATATTGTAATTCTTTTTTTTTTTCTTTAAAAAATTCATAAATTGTCCCTTTTTCAGCGTTTTTAGGAGAATTAACATCTCATCTAAAAAAGACCATCTTTTTATAGTTAAGAAGAAAATAATATATGCCATTTCACGAAAAAAGTTCCTTTCCACCGAAAAAGTAAATTTATTTATGATTTTCTGCTTATTTCATTGTTTTCATAAAAAAATAAACAAAAACAATGAATATTGCGATAATATACTTTTTCTCAAAATTTTCATAAATGACGTGTTTTTCAACGTTTTTAGGAGTATTAACGCCATTTTACACAAAACCCACTTTTACAAGTATAATATATGCAATTTGTATAAAGACAAAATTTCTGCCTAAAAAGTGACTTTTTCAATGTTTTTATCTTATTTTCATTTGTTGGTGAAAGAAAACCAAAAAATACATTATTTTTTCCGACAATATATCTTTTCTCTAAAATTGAAAAAACTACCCATTTTTGTTTTTATTCTAACTTTAAATTTTTTTTTTCCTTTGAAACTGCATAAATGACAATTTTTTCAATGTTTTTCAAAGATTTAAAAAAAATATATGTTTTTACATCCAAAAGTGAGTTTTTTTTAGTAATTTTCTTTTATTTTCTTGTTTTAATTTAAAACAAGACCAACACACTATAAATTTTTTCTCTTTAAAGTTACATAAACTATCCTGTTTAAAGCTTTTTATTGATTTTAACAACATTTGTAAGAATATCCCTTTTTCATGTTACATAAAATACAATACAAGATATTTTAATTAAAAAATATATATATTACTTTTAGAAAAACAATTTTTCACTGTTTTTTCTTTACATTTCCATGTGTTCATTGAAAATGAATAAAAAAGCAAGAAATATATTAACTTTTATTTCAATTAATTTTTTTCTCTCAAAATATCATAAATTATCCCTTTTTCAGCGTTTTTAGGAGAATTAACATCTCATCTAAGAAAGACCATCTTTTTATAATTAAGAAGAAAATAATATATGCCATTTCACGAAAAAAGTTCCTTTACACCGAAAAAGTTGATTTTTCGATGATTTTCTGCTTATTTCATTGTTTTCATAAAAAAGTAAACAAAAAACAATGAATATTGCGACAATGTACTATTTTCTCAAAATTTTCATAAATGACGTGTTTTTCAACGTTTTTAGGAGTATTGAAGGCATTTTACACAAAACTCCTTTTTACAATTATAATATATGCAATTTATATAAAGACAATATATCTGCCTAAAAAGTGGCTTTTTCGTTTCTCTATAATTGCACATACCACACATTTTTATGTTTTTATCCTTTTTTTACGATAATATATTTTTTTTCTCTAAAACTGCAAAAATGACCCTTTTTTCTATGTTTTTCAGAGATTTAAAAAAAATTATGTTTTTACATCCAAAAGTGAGTTTTTCAGTAATTTTTTTTAATTTTCATGTTCTTATTAAAATCAAGACCAATACCCTATATATTTTTCTCTTTAAAGTTACAAAAACAAACCTATTTAAATCTTTTTATTGGTTTTACCAACATTTTGAAGAAAATCCCTTTTTCATGTTACATAAAACGTAATACAAGTCATTTCAATTAAAAAAATATATATTTCTATTAGAAAAATGATTTTTCAGTGTTTTTTCTTTACATTTCCTTGTTTTGATTGAAAATTAATGATGAAGCAAGAAATCTATTAACTTTTATTGCAATTCTTTTTTTTTCTCTCAAAATTGCATAAATTATCCCTTTTTCAGCGTTTTTAGATTTAACATCTCGTCTAAGAAAGGCCATCTTTTTTTAGTTAAGAAGAAAGGAATATATGCCTTTTTACGATAAAAGTTCCTTTTCACCAAAAATGTAGATTTTTCGATGATTTTATTCTTATTTCATTGTTTTCCTTAAAAAATAAACAAAAAACAAGGAATATTGCGACAATATACTTTTTTCTCAAAATTTTCATAAATGACGTTTTTTTCAACGTTTTTAGGAGTATTAACGGCATTTTACACAAAACTCTATTTTTCAAGTATAATATATGCAATTTGTATAAAGACAAAATTTCAGCCTAAAAAGAAACTTTATCAATTTTTTTATCTCATTTTCATTTATTGGTGGAAAAAAAGCAAAAAATAACTTCTTTTTTGCGACCATATTTCTTCTCTAAAATTGCACAAACAGCCCATTTATATGTTTTTATCTTTATTTACGATAATATATTTTTTTCTCTAAAACTGCATAAATCACCCTTTTTTCAATGTTTTTCAGAGATTAAACAACATTTTGGAGAAAATCCTTTTTACATGTGACATAAAATGTAATACAAGACATTTCAATAAAAAAAGTAAATATATTTCTTTTAGAAAAAGGATTTTTCAGTGTTATTGTTTTTTTTACATTTCCATGTTTTGATTGAAAATGAAGGAAATAGCAAATAATATATTAACTTATATTTAAATTAATTTTTTTTCTCTCAAAATTGCATAAATTATCGCCTTTTTACCGTTTTAGGAAAATTAACATCTATTCTAAGAAAGACCATCTTTTTTTAGTTAAGTAGAAGGGAATATATGCCCTTTCACGAAAAAAGTTCCTTTTTAGCAAAGAAGTAGATTTTTCGATGATTTTCTGCTTTTTTTATTGTTTTCATAAAAAAATAAACAAAAAACAATGAATATTGCGACTATATGCTTTTTTCCCAAAAATTTCATAAATCACGTGTTTTTCATCGTGTTTAGGAGTATTAACGGCATTTTACACAAAACCCCCTTTTACAAATATATTATATGCAATTTGTATAAAGACAAAATTTCTGCCTAAAGAGTGACTTTTTCAATGTTTTTATCTTATTTGCATTTGTTGGTGAAAAAAAAAAACATTATTTTTTCCGATAATATATCTTTTCTCTAAAATTGCAAAAACTACCCATTTTTATGTTTTTATCCTAACTTTAAAATAATTTTTTTTTCTCTAAAACTGCATAAATGACCATTTTTTCAATGTTTTCTGAGATTTAAAAAAAAATATGTTTTTCATCCAAAAGTGAGTTTTTTTTTTAGTAATTTTCTTTTATTTTCCAGTTTTAATTTAAAACAAGACCAATACACTATATATTTTTTCTCTTTAAAGTTACATAAATATCCTATTTAAAGCTTTTTATCGATTTTAACAACATTTGAAAGAAAATCCCTTTTTCATGTTACATAAAATGTAATACAAGATATTTCAATTAAAAAATATATATATTACTTTTAGAAAAACAATTTTTCTGTTTTTCTTTACATTTACATGTGGTCATTGAAAATGAATAAAAAAGCAAGAAATATATTAACTTTTATTTCAATAAATTTTTTTCTCTCAAAATATCATCAATTATCACTTTTTCAGCGTTTTTAGGAGAATTAACATTTCATCTAAGAAAGACCATCTTTTTATAGTTAAAAAGAAAATAATATATGCCATTTCACGAAAAAAGTTCCTTTTCACCGAAAAAGTAGATTTTTCGATGATTTTCTGCTTATTTCATTGTTTTCATAAAAAAAAATATAAAAAAACAATGAATATTGCGACAATGTAGTATTTTCTCAAAATTTTCATAAATGACGTGTTTTTCAACGTTTTTAAAAGTATTGACGGCATTTTACACAAAACTCCTTTTTACAATTATAATATATGCAATTTATATAAAGACAATATTTTTGCCTAAAAAGTGACTTTTTCAATGTTTTTATCTGATTTTCATTTTTTTGTGGAAGAAAACCAAAAAATACATTCCTTTTTGCGACAATATTTCGTTTCTCTATAATTGCACATACCACACATTTTTATGTTTTTATCCTTATTTTACGATAATGTATTTTTTTTTCTCTAAAACTGCATAAATGACCCTTTTTTCAATGTTTTTCAGTGATTAAAAAAAAATATATTATACATCTAAAAGAGAGTTTTTCAGTAATTTTTTTTTAAATTTTCATGTTTTTATTAAAAACAAGACCAATACCCTATATATTTTTTTCTTTAAAGTTACAAAAACCTATTTAGTTAGTATAATATAAATAACAATAATATAAAGTATAATATATTATGCAATTTGTATAAAGACAAAATTACAGCCTAAAAAAAAACTTTTTCAATGTTTTTATCTCATTTTCATTTGTTGGTGGAAAAAAAGCAAAAAATACCTTCATTTTTGCCACAATATTTCTTCTCTAAAATTGCACAAACTGCCCATTTATATGTTTTTATATTTATTTTACGATAATATATTTTTTTCTCTAAAACTGCATAAATCACCCTTTTTTCAATATTTTTCTGAGATTAAACAACATTTTGGAGAAAATCCTTTTTTCATGTTACATAAAATGTAATACAAGCCATTTCAATAAAAAAAAAATATATATATTTCTTTTAGAAAAATGATTTTTCAGTGTTTTTTTTTTTTTTACATTTCCATGTTTTGATTGAAAATGAAGGAAATAGCAAATAATATATTAACTTATATTTAATTTTTTTTTTCTCAAAATTGCATAAATTATCGCTTTTTTACCGTTTTAGGAGAATTAACATCTATTCTAAGAAAGACTATCTTTTTTTAGTTAAGAAGAAAGGAATATATGTCCTTTCACGAAAAAAGTTCCTTTTTACCAAAGAAGTAGATTTTTCGATGATTTTCTGCTTTTTTTTATTGTTTTCATAAAAAAAAAATGAATATTGCGACAATATACTTTTTTCCCAAAAATTTCATAAATCACGTGTTTTTCATCGTTTTTAGGAGTATTAACAGCATTTTACACAAAACCCTTTTTTACAAGTATAATATATGGTAAAGTGGGGGGCTTACGCTGTATCAGCGCGTAGCTGCGGGCGCTCATCTCCCGTCTCCTTGGCCTTTGAGCCTGTGGTGGAATAGTCCCTTACCCCGGGACATGGGGCCAGCATGAAATCCGGGTTTCCACAGTTTACCTTCCCTAGGTTGCACTAGGTACCCATTTATCGACCAGTGAAGGATGAAAACCTGGGTGAGGTCCGCGCCGTCCTCGTCCGGGATCGAACTCGGGCCCACGGATTCGTAGCCAGACGCGCTAGCCACTGCACCGTGGCGGCGCTATAATATATGCAATTTGTATAACGAATAATTCTGCCTAAAAAGTTACTTTTTCAATGCTTTTATCTTATTTTCATTTGTTGGTGGAAAACCAAAAAATACGTTCATTTTTGCAACAATATTTCTTTTCTCTAAAATTGCACAAACTACCCATTTTTTGTTTTTATCCTTATTTTACGATAATATATTTTTTTGTCTAAAACTGCATAAATGACCCTTTTTTCAATGTTTTCCAGAGATTTCGAAAAAAGTATGTTTTTACATCCAAAAGTGAGTTTTTCAGTTATTTTCTTTTACTTATGATGTTTTAATTAAAATCAACACCAAACAAATTTTTTTATTGGTTTTAACAACATTTTGAAGAAAATATCTTTTCCTTTTTACATAAAATGTACTACAACCATTTCAATGATAAAATTATATATTTCTCTTATAAAAAGGATTTCTTTGTGTTTTCTCTTTACATTTCCATGTTTTGATTGGAAGTGAAATAAATAAACAGAAATATATCAACTTTTTATTGCAGTTTATTTGTTTTGTCTCAAAAAAGCATAAGTTGTCCCCTTTTCAGCGTTATTAGTAGAATTAATATCTCATCTAAGAAAGATTATCTTTTTTTAGTTAAAAAAAAGGAATATATGCCATTTCACGAAAAAAGTTCCTATTCACCGAAAAAGTAGATTTTTAGATGATTTTCTGCTTATTTCATTGTTTTCATAAAAAAAAAACGAAAAACAATGAATATTGCGACAGTATACTTTTTTCTCAAAAATGTCATAAATGACGTGTTTTTCAACGTTTTTAGGAGTAATAACGGAATTTTACACACAACCCACTTTTACAAGAATCATATAGGCAATTTATATAAAGAAAAAAATTTCTGTGTAAAAAGTTACTTTTTCAATGTTTTTATCTTTTTTTTCATTTGTTGGTGGAAGAAAACAAAAAAACAACTTCTTTTTTGCGACAATATTTCTTTTCTCTAAAATTGCACAAACTACTTATTTTTATGTTTTTATCCAAAATTTAGATTTTTTTTTCTCTCTGAAACAGCATAAATAAACCTTTTTTTTTTCTCTAAAACTGCATAAATGACCCTTTTTTCAATGTTTTTCAGAGATTAAACAACATTATGAAGAAAGTCCTTTTTTCATGTTACATAAAATTTAACAAAAGCCATTTCAATAAAAAAATATATACATTTCTTTTAGAAAAAAGGATTTTTCAGTTTTTTTTTTATTATTTCCATGTTATGATTGAAAATAAATAAAAAAGCAAATAATATATAAACTTATATTTAAATTAATTTTTTTTCCCTCAAAATTGCATAAATTATCCCCTTTTCAGCGTTATTAGGAGAATTAACATCTCATCTACGAAAGTTGAAAAAAAAAGGAATATATGCCATTTCACCGAAAAAAAGATTTTTGGATGATTTTCTGCTTATTTCCTTGTTTTCATAAAAAAACATTAACAAAAAACAATGAATATTGCGAAAGTATACTTTTTTCTCAAAAATGTCATAAATGACGTGTTTTTCAACTTTTTTAGGAGTAATAATGGCATTTTACACACAACCCACTTTTACAAGAATCATATATGCAATTTATATAAATAAAAAATGTCTGCATAAAAAGTGACTTTTTCAATGTTATTATCTTTTTTTCATTTGTTGGTGGAAGAAAACCAAAAAACACATTCTTTTTTGCGACAATATTTCTTTTATCTAAAATTGTACAAACTACCCATTTTTATGTTTTTATCCTAATAATTAGATAATATTTTTTTCTATGAAACAGCATAAATGACCCTTTTTTCAATCTTTTTCAGAGATTTAGAAAAAAATATATTTTTAATTCCAAAAGTGAGTTTTACAGTTATTATTTTTTTTAATTTTTCTTGTTTTAATCAAAAACAAGACCAATACACTATATATTTTTTTCTCTTTAAAGTTATATAAACTACCCTATTAAACCTTTTTATTGGATTTTAACAACATTTTGAAGAAAATCCCTTTTTCATGTTACATAAAATGTAATACAAGCCATTTCAATAAAAAAAAATAAATATTACTTTTATAAAAAGGATTTTGCAGTATTTTCTCTTTACATTTCCATGTTTTTAATGAAAATGAAGGAAAAACCAAAAAATATAATATCATTCCATTGCAATTCATTTTTTTCTCTTAAAATTGCATTAATTATCATTTTTCAGCGTTTTTAGGAGAAATAACATCTTATATAAGAAAAACCATCTTTTTTTTAGTAAAGAAGAAAAGAATATATGCAATTTCACGAAAAAAGTTCCTTTTCGCCGAAAAAGTAGATTTTTTCATGATTTTCTGCTTATTTCATTGTTTTCATAAAAAATAAAAAAAAACAATGAATATTGGGACAATATACTATTTTCTCAAAAATTTCATAAATGACGTGTTTTTCAACGTTTTTAAGAGTATTAACGGCATTTTACACAGAACCCATTTTTACAAGTAAAATATATGTAATTTGTATAAAGACAAAATTTCTGCCTTAAAAGTGACTTTTTTCAATGTTTTTATCTTATTTTTATTTGTTTGTGGAAGAAAATCAAAAAAAAATATCTTTTTTTGCGACAATATTTATTTTCTCTGGAATTGCACAAACTACCCATTTTTATGTTTTTATACTTATTTTACGATTATATATATTTTTTATCTAAAACTGCATAAATGACCCTTTTTTCAATGTTTTTCTGAGATTTAGAATAAAAGTATGTTTTTACATCCAAAAGTGAGTTTTTCAGTATTTTTTTATATTTTCTTGTTTTTATTAAAAACAAAACCAATACACTATATATTTTTCTCTTTAAAGTTCCATAAACTAACCTATTTAAATCTTTTTATTGGGTTTACCAACATTTTGAAGAAAATCACTGTTTATGTTACATAAAACGTAATACAAGCCATTTCAATGGAAAAAAATATATATTTCTTTTAGAAAAAGGCTTTTTCAGTGTTTTTTCTTTACATTTCTATGTTTTGATTGAAAATTAATGATGAAGCAAAAAATCTATTAACTTTTATTGTAATTAATTTTTTTTCTCTCAAAATTGCATAAATTATCTCTTTTTCAGCGTTTTTAGGAGAATTAACATCTCATCTAATAAAGGCCATCTTTTTTTAGTTAAGAAGAATGGAATATATGCCTTTTCATGAAAAAAGTTCCTTTTCACCGAAAAAGTAGATTTTTTGATGATTTTATGCTTATTTCATTGTTTTCATAAAAAATTAAACTAAAAACAAGGAATATTCCGACAATATACTTTTTTCTCAAAATTTATATAAATGACGTGTTTTTCAACGTTTTTAAGAGTATTGTCGGCATTTTACACAAAACTCCATTTTACAAGTATAATATATGCAATTTGTATAAAAACAATATTTATGCCTAAAAAGTGACTTTTTCCATGTTTTTATATTATTTTCATTTGTTTGTGGAAGAAAACCACAAAATACATTCCTTTTTGCGACAATATTTCGTTTCTCTAACATTGCACATACCACACATTTTTTATGTTTTTATCCTTATTTTACGATAATATTTTTTTTCTCTAAAACTGCATAAATGACCCTTTTTTCAATGTTTTTCAAAGATTTAAAAAAAGTATGTTTTTATATCCAAAAGTGAGTTTTTCAGTAATGTTTTTTTTTTAATTTTCATGTTTTTATTAAAAAGAATACCAATACCCTAT
>CM035220.1:16684186-16709729 GCA_020233015.1 Callinectes sapidus | reverse complement strand
TTGTATTACATTTTATGTAACATGAAAAAGGGATTTTCTTCAAAATGTTGTTAAAATCCAATAAAAAGGTTTAATAGGGTAGTTTATATAACTTAAAAGAGAAAAAAATATAAAGTGTATTGGTCTTGTTTTTAATTAAAACAAGAAATAAAAAAAAAAAACTATAAAACTCATATTTGGAATTAAAAATATATTTTTTTCTAAATCTCTGAAAAGATTGAAAAAAGGGTAATTTATTCTGTTTCATAGAAAAAAAAATTATCTAATTATCAGGATAAAAACATAAAAATGGGTAAATTGTGCAATTTTAGAGAAAAGAAATATTGTCGCAAAAAAGAAGGTGTTTTTTGGTTTTCTTCCACCAAGAAATGAAAAAAAGATAAAATCATTGAAAAAAGTCACTTTTTAGGCGGACATTTT
The DNA here is from genome assembly GCA_020233015.1 of Callinectes sapidus. Classification (NCBI taxonomy): domain Eukaryota; kingdom Metazoa; phylum Arthropoda; class Malacostraca; order Decapoda; family Portunidae; genus Callinectes; species Callinectes sapidus. The sequence goes on along the minus strand of CM035220.1, from coordinate 16,709,309 downwards.
TTCTTTATATAAATTGCATGTATGATTCTTGTAAAAGTGGGTTGTGTGTAAAATACCGTTATTACTCCTAAAAACGTTGAAAAACACGTCATTTATGACATTTTTGAGAAAAAAGTATACTGTCGCAATATTCATTGTTTTTTGTTTATGTTTTTTATGAAAACAATGAAATAATTAGAAAATCATCGAAAAATCTACTTTTTCGGTGAAAAGGAACTTTTTTCGTGAGATGGCATATATTCCGTTTTTTTTTAACTAAAAAAAGATATTCTTTCTTAGATGAGATGTTAATTTTTCTAATAACGTTGAAAAGGGGATAATTTATGCAATTTTGAGAGAAAAAAAAGTTAATTCAAATATAAGTTAATATATTATTTGCTTTTTCCTTTATTTTCAATCAAAACATGGAAATGTAAAAAAAAAAAAACAACACTGAAAAATCCTTTTTCTAAAAGAAATGTATATATTTTTATTGAAATTTGAAAAAAATATATTATTGTAAAATAAAGATAAAAACATATAAATGGGCAGTTTGTGGAATTTTAGAGAAGAAATATTGTCGCAAAAAAAGGTCCTTTTTGCTTTTTTTCCACCAACAAATGAGAATGAGATAAAAACATTGAAAAACTCACTTTTTAGGCTGAAATTTTGTCTTTATACAAATTGCATATATTGTAATTGTAAAATGGGGTTTTGTGTAAAATGCCGTTAATACTCCTAAAAACGTTAGGAAACACGTTATTTATGAAATTTTTGAGAAAAAAGTAAATTTTCGTAATATTCATTGTTTTTACTTTATTTTTATGAAAACAATTTAATAGGCAGAAAATCATCGAAAAATCTACTTTTTCGGTGAAAAGGAAATTTTTACCTGTAATGGCACATATTCCTTTCTTCTTAAGTAAAAAAAGATGGTCTTCTTTTAATGAGATGTTAATTCTCTTAAAAACACTGAAAAGGGGATAATTTATGTAATTTTTAGAGAAAAAAAAGGATTCCTATAAAAAGATAATATATTTCTTGCTTCATTATTAATTTTCAATCAAAACACGGAAATGTAAAAAAAAAAACACTGAAAAATCCTTTTTCTAAAAGAAATATATATTTTTTTCATTGAAATGGCTTGTATTACATTTTATGTAACATGAAAAAAGGATTTTCTTCAAAATGTTTTTAAAACCAATAAAAAGATTTAAATAGGGAAGTTTATGTAACTTTAAAGAGAAAAATATATAGGGTATTGGTCTTAATTTTAATAAAAATATGAAAATTAAAAGAAATTACTGAAAAACTCACTTTTGGATGTAAAAACATACTTTTTTTTAAATCTCTGAAAAACATTGAAAAAAGGGTCATTTATGCAGTTTTAGAGAAAAAATATGTATTATCGTAAAATAAGGATAAAATCATAAAAAAAATGTGTGGTATGTGTAATTTTAGAGAAACGAAATATTGTCGCAAAAAGGAATGTATTTTTTGGTATTCTTCCAAAAACAAATGAAAATAAGATAAAAACATTGAAAGTCACTTTTTAGGCAGAAATATTGTCTTTATACAAATTGCATATTTTATACTTGTAAAAGGGAGTTTTGTGTAAAATGCCGTCAATACTCCTAAAAACGTTGAAAAAGACGTCATTTATGTAAATTTTGAGAAAAAAGTATATTGTCGCAATATTCCTTGTTTTTTGTTTATTTTTTATGAAAACAATGAAATAAGCATTAAATCATCGAAAAATCTACTTTTTTCGGTGAAAAGGAACTTTTTGCGTGAAAAGGCATATATATATTCCTTTCTTCTTAACTAAAAAAAGATGGCGTGTCTTAGATGAGATGTTAATTCTTCTAAAAACGCTGAAAAAGGGATAATTTATTCAATTTTGAGAGAAAAAAATGAATTGCAATAAAAGTTAAAAGATTTCTTGCTTCATCATTAATTTTCAATCAAAACATGGAAATGTAAAGAAAAAACACAGAAAAATCCTTTTTTTAAAAGAAATTTATATTTTTTTCCATTGAAATGGCTTGTATTACGTTTTATGTAATATGAAAAAGGGATTTTCTTCAAAATGTTGGTAAAACCAATAAAAAGGTTTATATAGGTTAGTTTATGTAACTTTAAAGAGAAAAATATATAGTGTATTGGTCTTGTTTTCAATAAAAACAAGAAAATAAAAAAAAATTATGAAAAACACGCTTTTGGATATAAAAACATTACTTTTTTCTAAATCTCAGAAAAACATTGAAAAAAGGGTCATTTATGCAGTTTTAGAGAAAAAAATATATAATCGTAAAATAAGTATAAAAATATAAAAATGGGTAGTTTGTGCAATTTCAGAGAAAAGAAATATTGTCGCAAAAAAGATATGTTTTTGTTTTCTTTCACAAACAAATATAAATAAGATAAAAACATTGAAAAAGTCACTTTTAAGGCAGAAATTTTGTCTTTATACAAATTGCATATATTATACATGTAAAAGGGGGTTTTGTGTAAAATGCCGTTAATACTCCTAAAAACGTTTAAAAACACGTCATTTATGAAATTTTTGAGAAAATAGTATATTGTCCCAATATTCATTGTTTTTTGTTTATTTTTATGAAAATAATGAAATAAGCAGAAAATCATGAAAAAATCTACTTTTTCGGCGAAAAGGAACTTTTTTCGTGAAATGGCATATATTCTTTTCTTCTTTACTAAAAAAAAGATGGTCTTTCTTATATGAGATGTTATTTCTCCTAAAACGCTGAAAAAAGGATAATTAATGCAATTTTAAGAGAAAAAAAAAGAATTGCAATGGAATGTTATTATATTTTTTGGTTTTCCTTCATTTTCAATCAAAACATGGAAATATAAAGATAAAACACTGGAAAATCCTTTTTATAAAAGAAATATATATTTTTTTCATTGAAATGGCTTGTATTACATTTTATGTAACATAAAAAAGGAGATTTTCTTCAAAATGTTGTTAAAACCAACAAAAAGGTTGTTTGGTCTTGTTTTTTAAAACATGAAAATTAAAAGAAAATTACTGAAAACTCACTTTTTGGATGTAAAAACATACTTTTTTTCTAAATCTCTGAAAAACATTGAAAAAAGGGACATTTATGCAGTTATAGAGAAAAAAATATATTATCGTAAAATAAGGATAAAAACATAAAAATATGTATTATGTGCAATTTTAGAGAAACGAAATATTGTCGAAAAAAGGAATGTATTTTTTGGTTTTCTTCCACAAACAAATGAAAATAAGATGAAAACATTGAAAAAGTCAGTTTTTAGGCAGAAATATTGTCTTTAAACAAATTGCATAAATTATACTTGTAAAGGGAGTTTTGTGTAAAATGGCGTCAATACTCCAAAAACGTAGAAAAACACGTCATTTATGAAAATTTTGAGAAAAAATTATATTGTCGCAATGTTCATGGTTTTTTGTTTATTTTTTTAATGAAAACAATGAAATAAGCAAAAAATCATCGAAAAATCTACTTTTTCGGTGAAAAGGAACTTTTTTCGTGAAATGGCATAAATTATTTTCTTCTTAACTATAAAAAGATGGTCTTTCTTAGATGAGATGTTAATTCTATTAAAAACGCTGAGAAGGGGATAATTTATGATATTTTGAGAGAAAAAAAAATTGAAATAAAAGTTGATATATTTCTTGCTTTTTTATTCATTTTCAATGAACACATGGAAATGTAAAGAAAAAACAGTGAACATTTTTTTTTCTATAAGTAATATATATATTTTTTAATTGAAATATCTTGTATTACATTTTATGTAACATGAAAAAGGGATTTTCTTCAAAATGTTGTTAAAATCGATAAAAAGCTTTAAATAGGATAGTTTATGTAACTTCAAAGAGAAAAAATATATAGTGTATTGGCCTTGTTATAAATTAAAAGAAGAAAATAAAAGAAAATTACTAAAAAACTCACTTTTGGATGTAAAAACATGTTTTTTTCTAAATCTCTGAAAAAATATTGAAAAAAGGGTCATTTATGCAGTTTCAGAAAAAAAAAATATCTTAAAGTTAGGATAAAAACATAAAAATGGGTAGTTTTTTTAATTTTAGAGAAAAGATATATTATCGGAAAAAAAATTGTATTTTTTGGTTTTCTTTCACCAACAAATGAAAATAAGATAAAAACATTGAAAAAGTCACTAATAAGGCAGAAATTTTGTCTCTATACAGTTTATATATATTATAAATGTAAAAGGGATTTTGTGGAAAATGGCGTTAATACTCCAAAAAACGTTGACAAACACGTCATTTATGAAATTTTTGAGAAAAGTATATTATCACAATATTCATAGTTTTTGTTTATTTTTTTATGAAAACAATGAAATAAGCAGAAAATCATAAAAAATCTACTTTTTCGGTGAAAAGGAACTTTTTTCGTGAAATAGCATATATTCCTTTCTTCTTAACTAAAAAAAGATGGTCTTTCTTAGATGAGATGTTAATTCTCCTAAAAACGCTGAAAAAGGGATAATTTATGAAATTTTGCGAGAAAAAAAAATTAATATATAAGTTAATATATTTATTGCTTTTTCCTTTATTTTCAATGAAAACATGGAAATGTAAAGAAAAAAAACAATGTAAAATCTTTTTTCTAAAAGAAATATTTATATTTTTATTGAAATGGCTTGTATTACATTTATGTAACATAAAAAAGGGATTTTCTTCAAACTGTTGTTAAAATCCAATGAAAAGGTTTATTAGGGTAGTTTATATAACTTTAAAGAGAAAAAAATATATAGTGTATTGGTCTTGTTTTTAATTAAAACAAGAAAAATTAAAACAAATAATTGTAAATCTCACTTTTGGAATAAAAAATCTATTTTTTTTCTAAATCTCTGAAAAAGATTGATAAAACTGTCATTTATGCTGTTTCAGAGAAAAAAAATATTATCTAAATATTAGGATAAAAACATAAAAATGGGTAGTTTGTGCAATTTTAGAGAAATGAAATATTGTGGCAAAAAAGAATGTGTTTTTTGGTTTTCTTCCACCAACAAATGAAAAAAAGATAAAAACATTGAAAAAGTCACTTTTCAGGCGGAAATTTTTTCTTTATATAAATTGTATATATGAATCTTGTAAAAGTGGGTTGTGTGTAAAATGCCGTTTTTACTTCAAAAAACGTTGAAAAACACGTCATTTATGACATTTTTGAGAAAAAAGTATACTGTCGCAATATTCATTGTTTTTTGTTTATGTTTTTACTAAAACAATGAAATAAGCAGAAAATCATCGAAAAATCTACTTTTTCGGTGAAAAGGAACTTTTTTCGTGTAATGGCATATATTCCAAATTGTATTTTTTGGTTTTCTTTCACCAACAAATGAAAATAAGATAAAAACATTGAAAAAGTCACTTTTAAGGCAGAAATTTTGTCTTTATACAAATTGCATATATTATAGTTGTAAAAGGGGTTTTGTGTAAAATGGCGTTAATACTCCTAAATATATTGAAAAACGTCATTTATGAAATTTTTGAGAAAAAGTATATTATCGCAATATTCATTGTTTTTTGTTTATGTTTTTATGAAAACAATGAAATAAGCAGAAAATCATAGAAAAATCTATTTTTCGGTGAAAAGGAACTTTTTTCGTGTAATGGCATATATTCTTTTTTTTTTAACTAAAAAAAAAATATTCTTTCTTAAATGAGATGTTAATTCTCCTAATAACGCTGAAAAGGGGATAATTTATGCAATTTTGAGAGAAAAAAAAAATTTAAATATAAGTTAATATACTATTTGCCTTTTCCTTTATTTTCAATCAAAACATGGAAATGTAAAAAAAAAAAAAACCCTGAAAAATCCTTTTTCTAAAAGATATTTATATTTTTTTTTATTGAAATGGCTTGTATTACATTTTATGTAACATGAAAAAAGGATTTTCTTCAAAATGTTGTTTAATCTCTGAAAAACATTGAAAAAAGGGTGATTTATGCAGTTTCAGAGATAAAAATATATTATTTTAAAATAAAAGTAAAAACATATAAATGGGCAGTTTGTGCAATTTTAGAGAAGAAATATTGTCGCAAAAAAAGAAGGTATTTTTTGCTTTTTTTCCACCAACAAATGAAAATGAGATAAAAACATTGAAAAAGTCACTTTTTAGGCTGAAATTTTATCTTTATACAAATTGCATATATTATACTTGTAAAATGGGGTTTTGTGTAAAATGCCGTTAATACTCCTAAAAACGTTAGAAAACACGAAATTTATGAAATTTTTGAGAAAAAAGTAAATTTTCGTAATATTCATTGTTTTTTGTTTATTTTTATGAAAACAATGAAATAGGCAGAAAATCATCGAAAAATCTACTTTTTCGGTTAAAAGGAACTTTTTATGTGTAATGGCACATATTCCTTTCTTCTTAAGTAAATAAAAGATGTTCTTTCTTAAATGAGATGTTAATTCTCTTAAAAACGCTGAAAAGGGGATAATTTATGCAATTTTTAGAGAAAAAAAAAAAGGATTCCTATAAAAAGATAATATATTTCTTGCTTCATCATTAATTTTCCATCAAAACATGGAAATGTAAAAAAAAAAACACTGAAAAATCCTTTTTCTAAAAGAACTATATATTTTTTTCATTGAAATGGCTTGTATTACATTTTATGTAACATGAAAAAGGGATTTTCTTCAAAATGTTGTTAAAACCAATAAAAAGATTTAAATAGGGTAGTTTATGAAACTTTAAAGAGAAAAAATATATAGGGTATTGGTCTTCTTTTTAATAAAAACATGAAAATTAAAAAAAAAACATTACTGAAAAACTCACTTTTGGATATAAAAACATACTTTTTTTAAATCTTTGAAAAACATTGAAAAAAGGGTCATTTATGCAGTTTTAGAGAAAAAAAATATTATCGTAAAATAAGGATAAAAACATAAAAAATGTGTGGTATGTGCAATTTTAGAGAAACGAAATATTGTCGCAAAAAGGAATGTATTTTGTGGTTTTCTTCCACAAACAAATGAAAATAAGATAAAAACATGGAAAAAGTCACTTTTTAGGCATAAATATTGTTTTTATACAAATTGCATATATTATACTTGTAAAATGGAGTTTTGTGTAAAATGCCGACAATACTCTTAAAAACGTTGAAAAACACGTCATTTATATAAATTTTGAGAAAAAAGTATATTGTCGGAATATTCCTTGTTTTTAGTTTAATTTTTTATGAAAACAATGAAATAAGCATAAAATCATCAAAAAATCTACTTTTTCGGTGAAAAGGAACTTTTTTCATGAAAAGGCATATATTCCATTCTTCTTAACTAAAAAAAGATGGCCTTTATTAGATGAGATGTTAATTCTCCTAAAAACGCTGAAAAAGAGATAATTTATGCAATTTTGAGAGAAAAAAAATTAATTACAATAAAAGTTAATAGATTTTTTGCTTCATCATTAATTTTCAATCAAAACATGGAAATGTAAAGAAAAAACACTGAAAAAGCCTTTTTCTAAAAGAAATATATATTTTTTTCCATTGAAATGGCTTGTATTACGTTTTATGTAACATAAACAGTGATTTTCTTCAAAATGTTGGTAAAACCAATAAAAAGATTTAAATAGGTTAGTTTATGGAACTTTAAAGAGAAAAATATATAGTGTATTGGTTTTGTTTTTAATAAAAACAAGAAAATAAAAAAAAATACTGAAAAACTCACTTTTGGATGTAAAAACATACTTTTATTCTAAATCTCAGAAAAACATTGAAAAAAGGGTCATTTATGCAGTTTTAGATAAAAAATATATATAATCGTAAAATAAGTATAAAAACATAAAAATGGGTAGTTTGTGCAATTCCAGAGAAAATAAATATTGTCGCAAAAAAAGATATTTTTTTTGGTTTTCTTCCACAAACAAATAAAAATAAGATAAAAACATTGAAAAAAGTCACTTTAAGGCAGAAATTTTGTCTTTATACAAATTACATATATTTTACTTGTAAAAATGGGTTCTGTGTAAAATGCCGTTAATACTCTTAAAAACGTTGAAAAACACGTCATTTATGAAATTTTTGAGAAAATAGTATATTGTCCCAATATTCATTGTTTTTTTTATTTTTTATGAAAACAATGAAATAAGCAGAAAATCATGAAAAAATCTACTTTTTCGGCGAAAAGGAACTTTTTTCGTGAAATTGCATATATTCTTTTCTTCTTTACTAAAAAAAGATGGTTTTTCTTATATAAGATGTTATTTCTCCTAAAAACGCTGAAAAATGATAATTAATGCAATTTTAAGAGAAAAAAATGAATTGCAATGGAATGATATTATATTTTTTGGTTTTTCCTTCATTTTCATTAAAAACATGGAAATGTAAAGAGAAAACACTGCAAAATCCTTTTTATAAAAGTAATATATATTTTTTTTATTGAAATGGCTTGTATTACATTTTATGTAACATGAAAAAGGGATTTTCTTCAAAATGTTGTTAAAATCCAATAAAAAGGTTTAATAGGGTAGTTTATATAACTTTAAAGAGAAAAAAATATATAGTGTATTGGTCTTGTTTTTGATTAAAACAAGAAAAATTAAAAAAAAAAATAACTGTAAAACTCACTTTTGGAATTAAAAATATATTTTTTTCTAAATCTCTGAAAAAGATTGAAAAAAGGGTCATTTATGCTGTTTCATAGAAAAAAATATTATCTAATTATTAGGATAAAAACATAAAAATGGGTAGTTTGTACAATTTTAGATAAAAGAAATATTGTCGCAAAAAAGAATGTGTTTTTTGGTTTTCTTCCACCAACAAATGAAAAAAAGATAATAACATTGAAAAAGTCACTTTTTATGCAGACATTTTTTCTTTATATAAATTGCATATACGATTCTTGTAAAAGTGGGTTGTGTGTAAAATGCCATTATTACTCCTAAAAAAGTTGAAAAACACGTCATTTATGACATTTTTGAGAAAAAAGTATACTGTCGCAATATTCATTGTTTTTTGTTAATGTTTTTTTTATGAAAACAAGGAAATAAGCAGAAAATCATCCAAAAATCTTTTTTTCGGTGAAATGGCATATATTCCTTTTTTTTTCAACTTTCGTAGATGAGATGTTAATTCTCCTAATAACGCTGAAAAGGGGATAATTTATGCAATTTTGAGGGAAAAAAAATTAATTTAAATATAAGTTTATATATTATTTGCTTTTTTATTTATTTTCAATCATAACATGGAAATAATAAAAAAAAAACTGAAAAATCCTTTTTTCTAAAAGAAATGTATATATTTTTTTATTGAAATGGCTTTTGTTAAATTTTATGTAACATGAAAAAAGGACTTTCTTCATAATGTTGTTTAATCTCTGAAAAACATTGAAAAAAGGGTCATTTATGCAGTTTTAGAGAAAAAAAAAAAAGGTTTATTTATGCTGTTTCAGAGAGAAAAAAAAATCTAAATTTTGGATAAAAACATAAAAATGGGTAGTTTGTGCAATTTTAGAGAAAAGAAATATTGTCGCAAAAAAGAAGTTGTTTTTTTGTTTTCTTCCACCAACAAATGAAAAAAAAGATAAAAACATTGAAAAAGTAACTTTTTACACAGAAATTTTTTTCTTTATATAAATTGCATATATGATTCTTGTAAAAGTGGGTTGTGTGTAAAATTCCGTTATTACTCCTAAAAACGTTGAAAAACACGTCATTTATGACATTTTTGAGAAAAAAGTATACTGTCGCAATATTCATTGTTTTTCGTTTTTTTTTATGAAAACAATGAAATAAGCAGAAAATCATCTAAAAATCTACTTTTTCGGTGAATAGGAACTTTTTTCGCGAAATGGCATATATTCCTTTTTTTTAACTAAAAAAAGATAATCTTTCTTAGATGAGATATTAATTCTACTAATAACGCTGAAAAGGGGACAACTTATGCTTTTTTGAGAGAAAACAAATAAACTGCAATAAAAAGTTGATATATTTCTGTTTATTTATTTCACTTCCAATCAAAACATGGAAATGTAAAGAGAAAACACAAAGAAATCCTTTTTATAAGAGAAATATATAATTTTATCATTGAAATGGTTGTAGTACATTTTATGTAAAAAGGAAAAGATATTTTCTTCAAAATGTTGTTAAAACCAATAAAAAAATTTGTTTGGTGTTGATTTTAATTAAAACATCATAAGTAAAAGAAAATAACTGAAAAAACTCACTTTTGGATGTAAAAACATACTTTTTTCGAAATCTCTGGAAAACATTGAAAAAGGGTCATTTATGCAGTTTTAGACAAAAAAAATATATTATCGTAAAATAAGGATAAAAACAAAAAATGGGTAGTTTGTGCAATTTTAGAGAAAAGAAATATTGTTGCAAAAATGAACGTATTTTTTGGTTTTCCACCAACAAATGAAAATAAGATAAAAGCATTGAAAAAGTAACTTTTTAGGCAGAATTATTCGTTATACAAATTGCATATATTATAGCGCCGCCACGGTGCAGTGGCTAGCGCGTCTGGCTACGAATCCGTGGGCCCGAGTTCGATCCCGGACGAGGACGGCGCGGACCCCACCCACGTTTTCATCCTTCACTGGTCGATAAATGGGTACCTAGGGCAACCTAGGGAAGGTAAACTGTGGAAACCCGGATTTCATGCTGGCCCCATGTCCCGGGGTAAGGGATTATTCCACCACAGGCTCAAAGGCCAAGGAGACGGGAGATGAGCGCCCGCAGCTACGCGCTGATACAGCGTAAGCCCCCCACTTTACCATATATTATACTTGTAAAAAAGGGTTTTGTGTAAAATGCTGTTAATACTCCTAAAAACGATGAAAAACACGTGATTTATGAAATTTTTGGGAAAAAAGTATATTGTCGCAATATTCATTTTTTTTTTATGAAAACAATAAAAAAAGCAGAAAATCATCGAAAAATCTACTTCTTTGGTAAAAAGGAACTTTTTTCGTGAAAGGACATATATTCCTTTCTTCTTAACTAAAAAAAGATAGTCTTTCTTAGAATAGATGTTAATTCTCCTAAAACGGTAAAAAAGCGATAATTTATGCAATTTTGAGAAAAAAAAATTAAATATAAGTTAATATATTATTTGCTATTTCCTTCATTTTCAATCAAAACATGGAAATGTAAAAAAAAAAACAACACTGAAAAATCATTTTTCTAAAAGAAATATATATATATTTTTTTTATTGAAATGGCTTGTATTACATTTTATGTAACATGAAAAAAGGGTTTTCTCCAAAATGTTGTTTAATCTCAGAAAAACATTGAAAAAAGGGTGATTTATGCAGTTTTAGAGAAAAAAATATATTATCGTAAAATAAATATAAAAACATATAAATGGGCAGTTTGTGCAATTTTAGAGAAGAAATATTGTGGCAAAAAAGAAGGTATTTTTTGCTTTTTTTCCACCAACAAATGAAAATGAGATAAAAACATTGAAAAAGTTTTTTTTTAGGCTGTAATTTTGTCTTTATACAAATTGCATAATATATTATACTTTATATTATTATTATTTATATTATACTAACTAAATAGGTTTTTGTAACTTTAAAGAAAAAAATATATAGGGTATCGGTCTTGTTTTTAATAAAAACATGAAAATTTAAAAAAAAATTACTGAAAAACTCTCTTTTAGATGTATAATATATTTTTTTTTAATCACTGAAAAACATTGAAAAAAGGGTCATTTATGCAGTTTTAGAGAAAAAAAAATACATTATCGTAAAATAAGGATAAAAACATAAAAATGTGTGGTATGTGCAATTATAGAGAAACGAAATATTGTCGCAAAAAGGAATGTATTTTTTGGTTTTCTTCCACAAAAAAATGAAAATCAGATAAAAACATTGAAAAAGTCACTTTTTAGGCAAAAATATTGTCTTTATATAAATTGCATATATTATAATTGTAAAAAGGAGTTTTGTGTAAAAGGCCGTCAATACTTTTAAAAACGTTGAAAAACACGTCATTTATGAAAATTTTGAGAAAATACTACATTGTCGCAATATTCATTGTTTTTTTTATATTTTTTTATGAAAACAATGAAATAAGCAGAAAATCATCGAAAAATCTACTTTTTCGGTGAAAAGGAACTTTTTTCGTGAAATGGCATATATTATTTTCTTTTTAACTATAAAAAGATGGTCTTTCTTAGATGAAATGTTAATTCTCCTAAAAACGCTGAAAAAGTGATAATTGATGATATTTTGAGAGAAAAAAATTTATTGAAATAAAAGTTAATATATTTCTTGCTTTTTTATTCATTTTCAATGACCACATGTAAATGTAAAGAAAAACAGAAAAATTGTTTTTCTAAAAGTAATATATATATTTTTTAATTGAAATATCTTGTATTACATTTTATGTAACATGAAAAAGGGATTTTCTTTCAAATGTTGTTAAAATCGATAAAAAGCTTTAAATAGGATACTTTATGTAACTTTAAAGAGAAAAAATATATAGTGTATTGGTCTTGTTTTAAATTAAAACTGGAAAATAAAAGAAAATTACTAAAAAAAAAACTCACTTTTGGATGAAAAACATATTTTTTTTTAAATCTCAGAAAACATTGAAAAAATGGTCATTTATGCAGTTTCAGAGAAAAAAAAATTATTTTAAAGTTAGGATAAAAACATAAAAATGGGTAGTTTTTGCAATTTTAGAGAAAAGATATATTATCGGAAAAAATAATGTTTTTTTTTTTCACCAACAAATGCAAATAAGATAAAAACATTGAAAAAGTCACTCTTTAGGCAGAAATTTTGTCTTTATACAAATTGCATATAATATATTTGTAAAAGGGGGTTTTGTGTAAAATGCCGTTAATACTCCTAAACACGATGAAAAACACGTGATTTGTGAAATTTTTGGGAAAAATCTACTTCTTTGCTAAAAAGGAACTTTTTTCGTGAAAGGGCATATATTCCCTTCTACTTAACTAAAAAAAGATGGTCTTTCTTAGAATAGATGTTAATTTTCCTAAAACGGTAAAAAGGCGATAATTTATTTAAAACATTGAAAAAAGGGACATTTATGCAGTTATAGAGAAAAAAATATATTATCGTAAAATAAGGATAAAAACATAAAAATATGTATTATGTGCAATTTTAGAGAAACGAAATATTGTCGAAAAAAGGAATGTATTTTTTGGTTTTCTTCCACAAACAAATGAAAATAAGATGAAAACATTGAAAAAGTCAGTTTTTAGGCAGAAATATTGTCTTTAAACAAATTGCATAAATTATACTTGTAAAGGGAGTTTTGTGTAAAATGGCGTCAATACTCCAAAAACGTAGAAAAACACGTCATTTATGAAAATTTTGAGAAAAAATTATATTGTCGCAATGTTCATGGTTTTTTGTTTATTTTTTTAATGAAAACAATGAAATAAGCAAAAAATCATCGAAAAATCTACTTTTTCGGTGAAAAGGAACTTTTTTCGTGAAATGGCATAAATTATTTTCTTCTTAACTATAAAAAGATGGTCTTTCTTAGATGAGATGTTAATTCTATTAAAAACGCTGAGAAGGGGATAATTTATGATATTTTGAGAGAAAAAAAAATTGAAATAAAAGTTGATATATTTCTTGCTTTTTTATTCATTTTCAATGAACACATGGAAATGTAAAGAAAAAACAGTGAACATTTTTTTTTCTATAAGTAATATATATATTTTTTAATTGAAATATCTTGTATTACATTTTATGTAACATGAAAAAGGGATTTTCTTCAAAATGTTGTTAAAATCGATAAAAAGCTTTAAATAGGATAGTTTATGTAACTTCAAAGAGAAAAAATATATAGTGTATTGGCCTTGTTATAAATTAAAAGAAGAAAATAAAAGAAAATTACTAAAAAACTCACTTTTGGATGTAAAAACATGTTTTTTTCTAAATCTCTGAAAAAATATTGAAAAAAGGGTCATTTATGCATTCAGAAAAAAAAAAATTATCTTAAAGTTAGGATAAAAACATAAAAATGGGTAGTTTTTTCAATTTTAGAGAAAAGATATATTATCGGAAAAAAAATTGTATTTTTTTGTTTTCTTTCACCAACAAATGAAAATAAGATAAAAACATTGAAAAAGTCACTAATAAGGCAGAAATTTTGTCTTTATACAGTTTATATATATTATAAATGTAAAAGGGGTTTTGTGTAAAATGGCGTTAATACTCCAAAAAACGTTGACAAACATGTCATTTATGAAATTTTTGAGAAAAAGTATATTATCGCAATATTCATAGTTTTTGTTTATTTTTTATGAAAACAATGAAATAAGCAGAAAATCATAAAAAATCTACTTTTTCGGTGAAAAGGAACTTTTTTCGTGAAATAGCATATATTCCTTTCTTCTTAACTAAAAAAAGATGGTCTTTCTTAGATGAGATGTTAATTCTCCTAAAAACGCTGAAAAAGGGATAATTTATGAAATTTTGCGAGAAAAAAAAAATAATATATAAGTTAATATATTTATTGCTTTTTCCTTTATTTTCAATGAAAACATGGAAATGTAAAGAAAAAAAACAATGTAAAATCTTTTTTCTAAAAGAAATATTTATATTTTTATTGAAATGGCTTGTATTACATTTATGTAACATAAAAAAGGGATTTTCTTCAAACTGTTGTTAAAATCCAATGAAAAGGTTTATTAGGGTAGTTTATATAACTTTAAAGAGAAAAAAATATATAGTGTATTGGTCTTGTTTTTAATTAAAACAAGAAAAATTAAAACAAATAATTGTAAATCTCACTTTTGGAATAAAAAAATCTATTTTTTTTCTAAATCTCTGAAAAAGATTGATAAAACTGTCATTTATGCTGTTTCAGAGAAAAAAAATATTATCTAAATATTAGGATAAAAACATAAAAATGGGTAGTTTGTGCAATTTTAGAGAAATGAAATATTGTCGCAAAAAAGAATGTGTTTTTTGGTTTTCTTCCACCAACAAATGAAAAAAAGATAAAAACATTGAAAAAGTCACTTTTCAGGCGGAAATTTTTTCTTTATATAAATTGTATATATGAATCTTGTAAAAGTGGGTTGTGTGTAAAATGCCGTTTTTACTTCAAAAAACGTTGAAAAACACGTCATTTATGACATTTTTGAGAAAAAAGTATACTGTCGCAATATTCATTGTTTTTTGTTTATGTTTTTACTAAAACAATGAAATAAGCAGAAAATCATCGAAAAATCTACTTTTTCTGTGAAAAGGAACTTTTTTCGTGTAATGGCATATATTCCAAATTGTATTTTTTGGTTTTCTTTCACCAACAAATGAAAATAAGATAAAAACATTGAAAAAGTCACTTTTAAGGCAGAAATTTTGTCTTTATACAAATTGCATATATTATAGTTGTAAAAGGGGTTTTGTGTAAAATGGCGTTAATACTCCTAAATATATTGAAAAACGTCATTTATGAAATTTTTGAGAAAAAGTATATTATCGCAATATTCATTGTTTTTTGTTTATGTTTTTATGAAAACAATGAAATAAGCAGAAAATCATAGAAAAATCTATTTTTCGGTGAAAAGGAACTTTTTTCGTGTAATGGCATATATTCTTTTTTTTTTAACTAAAAAAAAAATATTCTTTCTTAAATGAGATGTTAATTCTCCTAATAACGCTGAAAAGGGGATAATTTATGCAATTTTGAGAGAAAAAAAAATTTAAATATAAGTTAATATACTATTTGCCTTTTCCTTTATTTTCAATCAAAACATGGAAATGTAAAAAAAAAAAAAAAAAACCTGAAAAATCCTTTTTCTAAAAGATATTTATATTTTTTTTATTGAAATGGCTTGTATTACATTTTATGTAACATGAAAAAAGGATTTTCTTCAAAATGTTGTTTAATCTCTGAAAAACATTGAAAAAAGGGTGATTTATGCAGTTTCAGAGATAAAAATATATTATTTTAAAATAAAAATAAAAACATATAAATGGGCAGTTTGTGAAATTTTAGAGAAGAAATATTGTCGCAAAAAAAGAAGGTATTTTTTGCTTTTTTTCCACCAACAAATGAAAATGAGATAAAAACATTGAAAAAGTCACTTTTTAGGCTGAAATTTTATCTTTATACAAATTGCATATATTATACTTGTAAAATGGGGTTTTGTGTAAAATGCCGTTAATACTCCTAAAAACGTTAGAAAACACGAAATTTATGAAATTTTTGAGAAAAAAGTAAATTTTCGTAATATTCATTGTTTTTTGTTTATTTTTATGAAAACAATGAAATAGGCAGAAAATCATCGAAAAATCTACTTTTTCGGTTAAAAGGAACTTTTTATGTGTAATGGCACATATTCCTTTCTTCTTGAGTAAATAAAAGATGTTCTTTCTTAAATGAGATGTTAATTCTCTTAAAAACGCTGAAAAGGGGATAATTTATGCAATTTTTAGAGAAAAAAAAAAAGGATTCCTATAAAAAAGATAATATATTTCTTGCTTCATCATTAATTTTCCATCAAAACATGGAAATGTAAAAAAAAAAAAACACTGAAAAATCCTTTTTCTAAAAGAACTATATATTTTTTTCATTGAAATGGCTTGTATTACATTTTATGTAACATGAAAAAGGGATTTTCTTCAAAATGTTGTTAAAACCAATAAAAAGATTTAAATAGGGTAGTTTATGAAACTTTAAAGAGAAAAAATATATAGGGTATTGGTCTTCTTTTTAATAAAAACATGAAAATTAAAAAAAAACATTACTGAAAAAGTCACTTTTGGATATAAAAACATACTTTTTTTAAATCTTTGAAAAACATTGAAAAAAGGGTCATTTATGCAGTTTTAGAGAAAAAAAATATTATCGTAAAATAAGGATAAAAACATAAAAAATGTGTGGTATGTGCAATTTTAGAGAAACGAAATATTGTCGCAAAAAGGAATGTATTTTGTGGTTTTCTTCCACAAACAAATGAAAATAAGATAAAAACATGGAAAAAGTCACTTTTTAGGCATAAATATTGTTTTTATACAAATTGCATATATTATACTTGTAAAATGGAGTTTTGTGTAAAATGCCGACAATACTCTTAAAAACGTTGAAAAACACGTCATTTATATAAATTTTGAGAAAAAAGTATATTGTCGGAATATTCCTTGTTTTTAGTTTAATTTTTTATGAAAACAATGAAATAAGCATAAAATCATCAAAAAATCTACTTTTTCGGTGAAAAGGAACTTTTTTCATGAAAAGGCATATATTCCATTCTTCTTAACTAAAAAAAGATGGCCTTTATTAGATGAGATGTTAATTCTCCTAAAAACGCTGAAAAAGAGATAATTTATGCAATTTTGAGAGAAAAAAAATTAATTACAATAAAAGTTAATAGATTTTTTGCTTCATCATTAATTTTCAATCAAAACATAGAAATGTAAAGAAAAAACACTGAAAAAGCCTTTTTCTAAAAGAAATATATATTTTTTTCCATTGAAATGGCTTGTATTACGTTTTATGTAACATAAACAGTGATTTTCTTCAAAATGTTGGTAAACCCAATAAAAAGATTTAAATAGGTTAGTTTATGGAACTTTAAAGAGAAAAATATATAGTGTATTGGTTTTGTTTTTAATAAAAACAAGAAAATATAAAAAAATACTGAAAAACTCACTTTTGGATGTAAAAACATACTTTTATTCTAAATCTCAGAAAAACATTGAAAAAAGGGTCATTTATGCAGTTTTAGATAAAAAATATATATAATCGTAAAATAAGTATAAAAACATAAAAATGGGTAGTTTGTGCAATTCCAGAGAAAATAAATATTGTCGCAAAAAAAGATATTTTTTTTGGTTTTCTTCCACAAACAAATAAAAATAAGATAAAAACATTGAAAAAAGTCACTTTAAGGCAGAAATTTTGTCTTTATACAAATTACATATATTTTACTTGTAAAAATGGGTTCTGTGTAAAATGCCGTTAATACTCTTAAAAACGTTGAAAAACACGTCATTTATGAAATTTTTGAGAAAATAGTATATTGTCCCAATATTCATTGTTTTTTTTTATTTTTTATGAAAACAATGAAATAAGCAGAAAATCATGAAAAAATCTACTTTTTCGGCGAAAAGGAACTTTTTTCGTGAAATTGCATATATTCTTTTCTTCTTTACTAAAAAAAAGATGGTTTTTCTTATATAAGATGTTATTTCTCCTAAAAACGCTGAAAAATGATAATTAATGCAATTTTAAGAGAAAAAAATGAATTGCAATGGAATGATATTATATTTTTTGGTTTTTCCTTCATTTTCATTAAAAACATGGAAATGTAAAGAGAAAACACTGCAAAATCCTTTTTATAAAAGTAATATATATTTTTTTTTTATTGAAATGGCTTGTATTACATTTTATGTAACATGAAAAAGGGATTTTCTTCAAAATGTTGTTAAAATCCAATAAAAAGGTTTAATAGGGTAGTTTATATAACTTTAAAGAGAAAAAAATATATAGTGTATTGGTCTTGTTTTTTATTAAAACAAGAAAAATTAAAAAAAAAATAACTGTAAAACTCACTTTTGGAATTAAAAATATATTTTTTTCTAAATCTCTGAAAAAGATTGAAAAAAGGGTCATTTATGCTGTTTCATAGAAAAAAATATTATCTAATTATTAGGATAAAAACATAAAAATGGGTAGTTTGTACAATTTTAGATAAAAGAAATATTGTCGCAAAAAAGAATGTGTTTTTTGGTTTTCTTCCACCAACAAATGAAAAAAAGATAATAACATTGAAAAAGTCACTTTTTATGCAGACATTTTTTATTTATATAAATTGCATATATGATTCTTGTAAAAGTGGGTTGTGTGTAAAATGCCATTATTACTCCTAAAAAAGTTGAAAAACACGTCATTTATGACATTTTTGAGAAAAAAGTATACTGTCGATATATTCATTGTTTTTTGTTAATGTTTTTTTATGAAAACAAGGAAATAAGCAGAAAATCATCCAAAAATCTTTTTTTCGGTGAAATGGCATATATTCCTTTTTTTTTCAACTTTCGTAGATGAGATGTTAATTCTCCTAATAACGCTGAAAAGGGGATAATTTATGCAATTTTGAGGGAAAAAAAATTAATTTAAATATAAGTTTATATATTATTTGCTTTTTTATTTATTTTCAATCATAACATGAAAATAATAAAAAAAAAACTGAAAAATCCTTTTTTCTAAAAGAAATGTATATATTTTTTTATTGAAATGGCTTTTGTTAAATTTTATGTAACATGAAAAAAGGGCTTTCTTCATAATGTTGTTTAATCTCTGAAAAACATTGAAAAAAGGGTCATTTATGCAGTTTTAGAGAAAAAAAAAAAAGGTTTATTTATGCTGTTTCAGAGAGAAAAAAAAATCTAAATTTTGGATAAAAACATAAAAATGGGTAGTTTGTGCAATTTTAGAGAAAAGAAATATTGTCGCAAAAAAGAAGTTGTTTTTTTGTTTTCTTCCACCAACAAATGAAAAAAAAGATAAAAACATTGAAAAAGTAACTTTTTACACAGAAATTTTTTTCTTTATATAAATTGCATATATGATTCTTGTAAAAGTGGGTTGTGTGTAAAATTCCGTTATTACTCCTAAAAACGTTGAAAAACACGTCATTTATGACATTTTTGAGAAAAAAGTATACTGTCGCAATATTCATTGTTTTTCGTTTTTTTTATGAAAACAATGAAATAAGCAGAAAATCATCTAAAAATCTACTTTTTCGGTGAATAGGAACTTTTTTCGCGAAATGGCATATATTCCTTTTTTTTTAACTAAAAAAAGATAATCTTTCTTAGATGAGATATTAATTCTACTAATAACGCTGAAAAGGGGACAACTTATGCTTTTTTGAGAGAAAACAAATAAACTGCAATAAAAAGTTGATATATTTCTGTTTATTTATTTCACTTCCAATCAAAACATGGAAATGTAAAGAGAAAACACAAAGAAATCCTTTTTATAAGAGAAATATATAATTTTATCATTGAAATGGTTGTAGTACATTTTATGTAAAAAGGAAAAGATATTTTCTTCAAAATGTTGTTAAAACCAATAAAAAAATTTGTTTGGTGTTGATTTTAATTAAAACATCATAAGTAAAAGAAAATAACTGAAAAACTCACTTTTGGATGTAAAAACATACTTTTTTCGAAATCTCTGGAAAACATTGAAAAAAGGGTCATTTATGCAGTTTTAGACAAAAAAATATATTATCGTAAAATAAGGATAAAAACAAAAAATGGGTAGTTTGTGCAATTTTAGAGAAAAGAAATATTGTTGCAAAAATGAACGTATTTTTTGGTTTTCCACCAACAAATGAAAATAAGATAAAAGCATTGAAAAAGTAACTTTTTAGGCAGAATTATTCGTTATACAAATTGCATATATTATAGCGCCGCCACGGTGCAGTGGCTAGCGCGTCTGGCTACGAATCCGTGGGCCCGAGTTCGATCCCGGACGAGGACGGCGCGGACCTCACCCACGTTTTCATCCTTCACTGGTCGATAAATGGGTACCTAGGGCAACCTAGGGAAGGTAAACTGTGGAAACCCGGATTTCATGCTGGCCCCATGTCCCGGGGTAAGGGATTATTCCACCACAGGCTCAAAGGCCAAGGAGATGGGAGATGAGCGCCCGCAGCTACGCGCTGATACAGCGTAAGCCCCCCACTTTACCATATATTATACTTGTAAAAAAGGGTTTTGTGTAAAATGCTGTTAATACTCCTAAAAACGATGAAAAACACGTGATTTATGAAATTTTTGGGAAAAAAGTATATTGTCGCAATATTCATTTTTTTTTTTATGAAAACAATAAAAAAAAGCAGAAAATCATCGAAAAATCTACTTCTTTGGTAAAAAGGAACTTTTTTCGTGAAAGGACATATATTCCTTTCTTCTTAACTAAAAAAAGATAGTCTTTCTTAGAATAGATGTTAATTCTCCTAAAACGGTAAAAAAGCGATAATTTATGCAATTTTGAGAAAAAAAAATTAAATATAAGTTAATATATTATTTGCTATTTCCTTCATTTTCAATCAAAACATGGAAATGTAAAAAAAAAAACAACACTGAAAAATCATTTTTCTAAAAGAAATATATATATATTTTTTTTTATTGAAATGGCTTGTATTACATTTTATGTAACATGGAAAAAGGATTTTCTCCAAAATGTTGTTTAATCTCAGAAAAAATTGAAAAAAGGGTGATTTATGCAGTTTTAGAGAAAAAAATATATTATCGTAAAATAAATATAAAAACATATAAATGGGCAGTTTGTGCAATTTTAGAGAAGAAATATTGTGGCAAAAAAGAAGGTATTTTTTGCTTTTTTTCCACCAACAAATGAAAATGAGATAAAAACATTGAAAAAGTTTTTTTTTAGGCTGTAATTTTGTCTTTATACAAATTGCATAATATATTATACTTTATATTATTATTATTTATATTATACTAACTAAATAGGTTTTTGTAACTTTAAAGAAAAAAATATATAGGGTATTGGTCTTGTTTTTAATAAAAACATGAAAATTTAAAAAAAAATTACTGAAAAACTCTCTTTTAGATGTATAATATATTTTTTTTAATCACTGAAAAACATTGAAAAAAGGGTCATTTATGCAGTTTTAGAGAAAAAAAAATACATTATCGTAAAATAAGGATAAAAACATAAAAATGTGTGGTATGTGCAATTATAGAGAAACGAAATATTGTCGCAAAAAGGAATGTATTTTTTGGTTTTCTTCCACAAAAAAATGAAAATCAGATAAAAACATTGAAAAAGTCACTTTTTAGGCAAAAATATTGTCTTTATATAAATTGCATATATTATAATTGTAAAAAGGAGTTTTGTGTAAAAGGCCGTCAATACTTTTAAAAACGTTGAAAAACACGTCATTTATGAAAATTTTGAGAAAATACTACATTGTCGCAATATTCATTGTTTTTTTATATTTTTTTATGAAAACAATGAAATAAGCAGAAAATCATCGAAAAATCTACTTTTTCGGTGAAAAGGAACTTTTTTCGTGAAATGGCATATATTATTTTCTTTTTAACTATAAAAAGATGGTCTTTCTTAGATGAAATGTTAATTCTCCTAAAAACGCTGAAAAAGTGATAATTGATGATATTTTGAGAGAAAAAAATTTATTGAAATAAAAGTTAATATATTTCTTGCTTTTTTATTCATTTTCAATGACCACATGTAAATGTAAAGAAAAACAGAAAAATTGTTTTTCTAAAAGTAATATATATATTTTTTAATTGAAATATCTTGTATTACATTTTATGTAACATGAAAAAGGGATTTTCTTTCAAATGTTGTTAAAATCGATAAAAAGCTTTAAATAGGATATTTATGTAACTTTAAAGAGAAAAAATATATAGTGTATTGGTCTTGTTTTAAATTAAAACTGGAAAATAAAAGAAAATTACTAAAAAAAAAACTCACTTTTGGATGAAAAACATATTTTTTTTTAAATCTCAGAAAACATTGAAAAAATGGTCATTTATGCAGTTTCAGAGAAAAAAAAATTATTTTAAAGTTAGGATAAAAACATAAAAATGGGTAGTTTTTGCAATTTTAGAGAAAAGATATATTATCGGAAAAAATAATGTTTTTTTTTTTCACCAACAAATGCAAATAAGATAAAAACATTGAAAAAGTCACTCTTTAGGCAGAAATTTTGTCTTTATACAAATTGCATATAATATATTTGTAAAAGGGGGTTTTGTGTAAAATGCCGTTAATACTCCTAAACACGATGAAAAACACGTGATTTATGAAATTTTTGGGAAAAAAGCATATAGTCGCAATATTCATTGTTTTTTGTTTATTTTTTTATGAAAACAATAAAAAAAGCAGAAAATCATCGAAAAATCTACTTCTTTGCTAAAAAGGAACTTTTTTCGTGAAAGGGCATATATTCCCTTCTACTTAACTAAAAAAAGATGGTCTTTCTTAGAATAGATGTTAATTTTCCTAAAACGGTAAAAAGGCGATAATTTATGCAATTTTGAGAGAAAAAAAATTAATTTAAATATAAGTTAATATATTATTTGCTATTTCCTTCATTTTCAATCAAAACATGGAAATGTAAAAAAAACAATAACACTGAAAAATCCTTTTTCTAAAAGAAATATATTTACTTTTTTTATTGAAATGTCTTGTATTACATTTTATGTCACATGTAAAAAGGATTTTCTCCAAAATGTTGTTTAATCTCTGAAAAACATTGAAAAAAGGGTGATTTATGCAGTTTTAGAGAAAAAAATATATTATCGTAAATAAAGATAAAAACATATAAATGGGCTGTTTGTGCAATTTTAGAGAAGAAATATGGTCGCAAAAAAGAAGTTATTTTTTGCTTTTTTTCCACCAATAAATGAAAATGAGATAAAAAAATTGATAAAGTTTCTTTTTAGGCTGAAATTTTGTCTTTATACAAATTGCATATATTATACTTGAAAAATAGAGTTTTGTGTAAAATGCCGTTAATACTCCTAAAAACGTTGAAAAAAACGTCATTTATGAAAATTTTGAGAAAAAAGTATATTGTCGCAATATTCCTTGTTTTTTGTTTATTTTTTAAGGAAAACAATGAAATAAGAATAAAATCATCGAAAAATCTACATTTTTGGTGAAAAGGAACTTTTATCGTAAAAAGGCATATATTCCTTTCTTCTTAACTAAAAAAAGATGGCCTTTCTTAGACGAGATGTTAAATCTAAAAACGCTGAAAAAGGGATAATTTATGCAATTTTGAGAGAAAAAAAAAGAATTGCAATAAAAGTTAATAGATTTCTTGCTTCATCATTAATTTTCAATCAAAACAAGGAAATGTAAAGAAAAAACACTGAAAAATCATTTTTCTAAAAGAAATATATATTTTTTTAATTGAAATGACTTGTATTACGTTTTATGTAACATGAAAAAGGGATTTTCTTCAAAATGTTGGTAAAACCAATAAAAAGATTTAAATAGGTTTGTTTTTGTAACTTTAAAGAGAAAAATATATAGGGTATTGGTCTTGATTTTAATAAGAACATGAAAATTAAAAAAAATTACTGAAAAACTCACTTTTGGATGTAAAAACATAATTTTTTTTAAATCTCTGAAAAACATAGAAAAAAGGGTCATTTTTGCAGTTTTAGAGAAAAAAAATATATTATCGTAAAAAAAGGATAAAAACATAAAAATGTGTGGTATGTGCAATTATAGAGAAACGAAAAAGCCACTTTTTAGGCAGATATATTGTCTTTATATAAATTGCATATATTATAATTGTAAAAAGGAGTTTTGTGTAAAATGCCTTCAATACTCCTAAAAACGTTGAAAAACACGTCATTTATGAAAATTTTGAGAAAATAGTACATTGTCGCAATATTCATTGTTTTTTGTTTACTTTTTTTTATGAAAACAATGAAATAAGCAGAAAATCATCGAAAAATCAACTTTTTCGGTGTAAAGGAACTTTTTTCGTGAAATGGCATATATTATTTTCTTCTTAATTATAAAAAGATGGTCTTTCTTAGATGAGATGTTAATTCTCCTAAAAACGCTGAAAAAGGGATAATTTATGATATTTTGAGAGAAAAAAATTAATTGAAATAAAAGTTAATATATTTCTTGCTTTTTTATTCATTTTCAATGAACACATGGAAATGTAAAGAAAAAACAGTGAAAAATTGTTTTTCTAAAAGTAATATATATATTTTTTAATTAAAATATCTTGTATTGTATTTTATGTAACATGAAAAAGGGATATTCTTACAAATGTTGTTAAAATCAATAAAAAGCTTTAAACAGGATAGTTTATGTAACTTTAAAGAGAAAAAATTTATAGTGTGTTGGTCTTGTTTTAAATTAAAACAAGAAAATAAAAGAAAATTACTAAAAAAAACTCACTTTTGGATGTAAAAACATATATTTTTTTTAAATCTTTGAAAAACATTGAAAAAATTGTCATTTATGCAGTTTCAAAGGAAAAAAAAATTTTAAAGTTAGAATAAAAACAAAAATGGGTAGTTTTTTCAATTTTAGAGAAAAGATATATTGTCGGAAAAAATAATGTATTTTTTGGTTTTCTTTCACCAACAAATGAAAATAAGATAAAAACATTGAAAAAGTCACTTTTTAG
>CM035220.1:16662541-16682598 GCA_020233015.1 Callinectes sapidus | reverse complement strand
CCATACAAAAATATGGACAGCACATGCAACAAATCAGTGTTTTCTGTTAAGTGCTTTCCATCCCTTTTTATCCATGTACAATTGTACACCTTCTATCAACTTTTCATCACTTTATTATTGTGCTGTTGACTGAAGGAATGGTAGTATGTCTCAAGATAGTATAGTCAATGTCTAAACATGACTTTGAGAAGCCTAACCCCCTAATCAGAGATTAAATAACATGATTATGTAGCTTATGGATGCACAGCTTAGGTGTTTGTACACCCTTGCATTAATTGAATGCAAGTACTGACTACATTTTTTTTGTAATTCCAGTCCTGAACAGTGACTGGATGCCAAGGAGCGTCTTCTCTCTCCTATCACCTTTCTGTAGGGGTGATGCACCATGGATTCAGTGCCATCTATAGCCTCAACCAGTCTTGGAAAATCTGCAATTTCCCTCAACTACTCATTTTGTGTTTGGTATACTTCATCTTAGTCTTGAGTAGTGCACATCACATGCTATCACTTACTTTGCCAATTGTTGGGTTATTCCTATTTTGTCACCATTGGATAGTGTTGTAATGGGGGATTCTGTCATTTTTGGGTTATTTTATTTTTATCTGAGATTTTTCTGTCTAAGAATCCCCCCTTAAGTATATCTGCTTTGCCTGGAATTATTTATTTATTTCAAGCCCAGTTATGGTGTATCACATTCAGTGTGTATCAATAGTCCGGCAAGGTTCAATCTTCACCAATTCTGTAGCATCTTTGTGTTTTAGTACCTTTAGTGTTTAGTATTAATATAGTTATCATGTATTGTATGTGTTTTTTATTACTCAGGCCAGTCTATGTACTATGTTATGTGACTTACCTCTCTTCCCACATACACCATTGTAGTCTGACCACCCCTCCCTTTTCTCGCTAGTGTACTTATCTTTCAGTCACTTTTCTTTTCATTTGACTATATGTAATTTTATTGTTGATGTGTCTCTTTTATATATCAAGTTTAACCATAAAAAAAAAAAAAAAAAAATATATATATATATATATATATATATATATATATATATATATATATATATATATATATATATATATATATATATATATATATATATATATATGTTCTCATCTACTAGACTGCATTAACAACATTAAAGGTTATTTCTTTCTGCCATTTCTATAAATACTCCAAATGTGTCACTTAAACAAGGTTATTGCAGTTCTTCATCAAATATATACCGAGAGATATAAATAATGGACATGTTTCAGGCAATTAAAATTCATGAGAAATACCTTAAATTTATTATTTATTTATTATTAGTTATACTTCTGTAGTATGCTGCTATATCATTCCATGCACTCTCTTGTGCAATAGCAGCCGCTGCTTGTGCTCTAGAAGCCCTCTTCATGTCTTCAATTAGAGCTACTATGGTCAGCTCCACTAAATATGCCAGCAAAACCAGCAAAGGTATCCTGGGATGTGACTGACGGGTTAACTGGTGGACCCACAGCCATTGGTTCTCCCAGGGAACCGGCTGGCATGGTGCTGGCTGGCAATGAAGGCAATTCTTTGACCAGAATTACCTGCCTGCAAAAAAAAAATTTTCTCCTTCCCCAAGATTTCTTCGATCCCGTCTATGACAGGATCGTCCCATCCACTCACTGGGGCAGGAAGTCCACCTCCTACAGCAAATATACACGTGATTACCATATATAAAACAAATACATATTCTAAAAATAATTAATAATGAAAATAAAAATGTATACTAATCATGCCTAATATTTAGTAAATAAATATTATAAGAATATTACTCTATTACTGCAACCTAATCACAAAATGCTAAATAACTAATCTTAAGATTGTGGTTACCATTACAATATTATTCCACAAAAATAAGATATCATTATAAAATAACTGAAAATATTTTGGGTAACAGGTTTCAATATTATTCCTATGTAAAAACTTTAACTTGATTTTTCTTTGCTAACAAAACCATAACACAGCTTATGCTAGGCTACACAGTACCTAACAGTATAGTAATATGTGAATAGGTAATGAACATTTTCACACCCATTTTAATTAACTAGTTAGTGTAGAAATATCTCCTGCCCCCATACTAGATCATTATCATTAATACTTTACCGATGAAAGCTTTCTGATTTTGGTTAATCTGTGCACAGTACATAAACACGAACCTGTTTGGGTGTATAGCCTTCTGGCCGATATATCCTTCTTCCCTTTACAAAGAAGGTTTTCCCACTTTTTCTTTACTGGGTCCCTGTGGCGTTGACATGCAGAGAAAGCGGCATTAAGGGCCTCGGTGATTTGCCGCCAAGCTTCTCTCGTGCTTGATAGTAAGAATGGGACTGAATTTCCATTTTATTATGTCCTTGCTGTCCTTCACGAGCCGCAACAGTAGAAGGACTTCGTCCTTACTCAAGTTTTGGGTCCTTGGGGTACTCCTAGGGGTCTCCATACTGACGGCTGGCAAGTTGCGGAGTGAAAGACGTAAACAAACACAGCGTTAACGTGACGCCAAAAATAATTGAAACGCTGGCAACTTAATACTTTTACGAATTCGTATTTAATGAGACAAATTAGCGATATAAAATTATTAATAGTAGTTCTGGATATGTATAACATAATTCTCTTTCATTTATATCTTGTTTTTGTTGAAATAATAATCTTTTTACGATTTCAAGTTTTGCCATGATTGCTTTTTCATACACGGCAGATGACTTACACTTAAGAACTGCTCGAAGCACAATACTTAAGTGTAACTCGAAGTCCACTTCATGTTAAGTATACTTCAGCAAACTTAAGTGCAACATTTAAGTATTTTCGTATGTACAGCCCCAGGATGTTAGGAACGTAGTCAAGATCAGACTCGGTCATATTTCGTGAAGAGTAGAGGGTCTCTGCATGAAGACAAGGAATGTTGAACGATCCTACGGCCTGCAAAGCTAACCTAGCCTCTGGGGCCGTGGCAAAGACCACATAACACCTATTAGAAGGACAATCCCGGTCATATGTCAGCCGGATGCGGCCAATGTCCCCATACGGCTTTACAAGATCATGAATGGCCGTGTAGGTAAGGTCCTCGGGAAGGTCATGAAGGAGGAAGACATCACGCCCACTGGCAGCAGGTGAGTTTAAGTCAGAGGATACTACCTTTGAGGCCTGGTCAACCACCTCACGAAAAGAGTGACGTTGCTTACCCGGGAAACTGGGATTTTGGTCAAAAAAATAACATATTTGGAAACTTTGCTGTTAGACTCGCATGGTAGAGACTCACCCCGTCCGGTGGTTGCCAGACGCATAACGCGTCCCTTTTTCAGGTAATATTGAGTTTAAAGGGCCGGGAATTTAAAGAGCTGCGCTGCTGCCACGCCCCTTTCTTCATAAAGTTTAGTATTCCATGTATATTGACGTTGTGGTTGCTTTTTTTAAAATTTTATGCATTGATGTTGCCGTACAACAAGTTGAGCTATGTTTAGGGGAGCCGCAAGCTCCATG
Source organism: Callinectes sapidus (assembly GCA_020233015.1). Lineage (NCBI taxonomy): Eukaryota > Metazoa > Arthropoda > Malacostraca > Decapoda > Portunidae > Callinectes > Callinectes sapidus. The sequence goes on along the minus strand of CM035220.1, from coordinate 16,679,096 downwards.
CTGCTCCAAGACAAAGCACTCAGTGCGGTAGACAGAGCTGGTGGGGGTGCATTGCGTTACTCTTCACAGCGATATCCCGTACTTTTGCTATTTTTATAGTATATTTCACCATCCATAACTGAAACATGCCTCGTGTATCTGCAAAGAGGAAGGCGAAAAGTGCGATTGGCCGTGAGAATATCAAGAAAAGGTGGAAAAAAGACGAAGTTTCGCAACACGTGGTGGCGGAGCTTCCCGCTTCCCCGGATCCCCCGCCGCTTCCATCCTCCACTTCCTTCCTGCAACCTCCAACCCAAAGTGCAGCAAGCTTTAGGCACAACTTGATACCACAACAATATCGAGAGGTGCAAGAAGTAAGTACAAATAATGCAATGTACAATATTTCTCATCAGAGATTATCTGAACTACTAAATTTGGTGAGTTGTGGTGAGTGTGGCACCAAAAGCACTTGGGAAATCACCCCTTCCTACTTTGACTGCACAATCAATGTAAGATGTGATAGCTGTGAAAGTATTGTGCATCATTCTCAGCCTGAAAAGTGCAAGAATACTTCTCAGACCAAAGGGAATGTTATGCACGTGTACCATTCATTATGTGAGGGATATGGAATGGCGGGTCTTTCACGATTCTCAGCTGGAATGGGAACTAAAGAAATGTCCGCATATACCTTTTCCAAGTATGCAGAATACATTTATAATGGAATGGATCAATATTATGATGAACAGAATGAGATGGTAAGAACTTGCATTGAAAAATTATATGAGAAAGAAGGAGTAGTAAAAGACACTGATGGAATTTTAAATATTGATGTAAGTTTTGATGGCACATGGCTTACAAGGGGCCACAAATCACACATTGGTGCTGCATTTGTGATAGACATACGCTCTGGCTTGGCAGTGGACTTTGAAGTCTTGAGTAATTTTTGCAGGCTTTGTAAAATAAACAAGGAAAAAAGAGATAAGAAGAGCTTCGAGGAGTGGTACAAAACTCACTCAGGAAAGTGCCACCTGAACTTTTCAGGCCTCTCTGGTGCCATGGAGGCAGAGGGAGCAGTCAGAATGTGGAGAAGGAGTGAAGATAAAGGATTGAGGTATATAACCTTCCTTGGGGATGGTGACTCCAGTTCTTATAAAGCTGTGACAAGTATGAATGATGGAAATGGACCATATGAAAATTATACAGTGAAGAAGGAAGAGTGTATCAACCACGTTAAAAAAAGAATGGGAACGAGGCTGAGGAAGCTGAAAGACGAATTGAAGGAGGAGAAAACAACTAAAACTGGCAAAACAATAAAACGAAGCTTAGTTGGAGGCAAACACCAGCTGACTGACAAGCAAATTGATGCCTACCAAAGGTACTTTGGCAAGGCTATACGAGACAGTGTGGGCACCAATGTCACCACAATGAAACTCAAAATAATGTCAGGATTCTGGCACTCCATATCAAGAGATGGGGATGGGAATCACCACCACATACACTGTGATTCCTCCTGGTGCATCTTCAAAAAAGCAGTTGAAGAAAATAAACCACTCCCTTCTCATGACAATATGAAAAACTACATCAGACTGGAGAAGAAATATGAGAATAGAGTCAGGAGCATATTTCATGAACTCTCTAGTCCTGCTCTTTTGGAGAGATGCCTGCGAGGTGGAAGCCAGAATAAAAATGAAAGCCTCCACTCTAAACTCTGGCTCCACCAGAGCAAGAGCAAGTTTGCTGGTCTGAACAGAATAAGATTTGTGACGAAGCTGACAATTCTAGATCATAATTTTGGCTTCGTTGCAAACAAATTTCTGCAATACCTAGATTTTGCAGATTCACCTGAGAGCATCGAAACAAAAGCAAAGATGGACAAAAGAAAGACAACACCAAGACGGTCTGTCAAAAAAAGAAAACAGATGACCAAGCCAGGACCAGACTACCAGCCTGGTGGCTTTTGAAACAACTTCCTGGCAACAATGAGGTGGGTTGGCTCCACTGAAACCCTTTTTAATATGTTATTTATGTAATGAAATTATAATATGCATATTATATATTATATATATATATACATATTATATGTTATATACATAAATAACAGGGGACCAGGAGCCTTGTATGAACACTCCCACACTGAAGTTACACAAAATTATGACATGAAGTGTGATGAACATCTTCAGCCTACTTCCCAGAAATGGTCAAAGGATTATGTAAGTAAATATGTGCATTTGATACTACCTGGAGGCTCTTTTATGGATTGGTGAACATATACACATAAAAATGCGATTATCTCAAAACTCATTTTTTCGCACTAAAGTAACTATAACTTCTAGTGTAATTTATCAATTTTGATATTTCTTGTTGGAAAATGATCACGATACTCGTATCTAAAGTAGGTACTATTGCCATACTTAAGCTTTTTCAAATGTATTTTTGACATTTTTTTTAAAGTTTGATTTCGTGTATATTTATTTTTCATATTTTGCAATGAAACTGACTTTTTCCCTTTTCACTTACAATTACGAATATAGTACAGTATGTACATCAGGATGTCTACTAAGAGTACACCGAAGGAATTCATTATACTTTTCATAGTTTTGGAATTATTTTACTATTTCAAAGAACTTTCAAAATCGCGGGTAAATTTTCTGTTGTGCAAAAATTTTTATTGGATATCAATGAAATTCACGTCACAGATGCACCACATATGTCTGCATATTGTGTGAAAAAATCATTGTCCTACATGATAAATTATGGTTGGGAGAACCGAAAATGCGATAATATGACAAAGTTAACAGTGACCGCCCTGAATGGTTGGTCGTCTATGGAAAGACGTGGAAAAGTGCAAGGTGGTATCATCAGCATAGGAGTGGATAACGCAAGAAGTTTGGTTTAGAAGATAATTGATGAATAATAGGAAGAAAGTAGATGATAGGACAGACCCTTGAGGAACACCACTGTTAATAGATTTAAGGGAAGAACAGTAACCGTGTACCACAGCAGCAATAGAACAATCAGGAAGGAAACTTGAGATGAAGTTGCAGAAAGAAGGATAGAAGCAGTAGGAGGGTAGTTTAGAAATTAAAGCTTTGTGCCAGACTTTATCAAAAGCTTTTGATATATATGGAGCTACAGCAAAGATTTCACCAAAATCTCTAAAAGAGGATGACAAAAACTCAGTAAGGAAAGCCAGAAGTTCACCAATAGAGCGGCCTTGACGGAACCTATACTGGCGATCAGATACAAGATTGTGAAGTGATAGATGTTTAAGAATGTTCTTGTTGAGAATAGATTAAAAAACTGTAGATAATCACGACATTAAAGCAATAGGACGGTTATTTGAAGGATTAGAACGGATCTTTTTAGGAACAGGCTGAATGTAGGCAAACTTCCAGCAAGAAGGAAAGGTACATGTAGATAGGCAGAGTTGAAAGAGTTTACTAGGCATGGTAAGGAAGCCGCCGTGGTACACTAGAACCACTTGCGCTCTGGGGGCCTTGGGATCCCCGAGCGCATAGGTTCGAATACTGACTACGGTCTGAGTGGAAATTGGGCGTCTACTCGGGGTAACGGCCCTCTAGTGGGTGGGCTTTCAGATAGGAGGCCTCCATCAGGTGGTCTCCTTTAGCCCATAAATTTCCATGAAAATGCCCACTTTGTATAGGTACAAGCACGGAGGCATAGTTTCGGAGAACAATAGGAGAGACCTCATCAGGTCCATAAGCCTTCCTAGGGTCTGGGCCAGCGAGAGCATGGCAAACATCATTACAAAGGATTTTAATACGTAGCATGAAGTACTCAGAGGGGAGAGGAGAGGGAGGAACAAGCCCATAATCATCTAAAGTAGAGTTTTTAGTAAAGGTTTTAACGAAGAGTTCAGCTTTAGAGATAGATGAGATAGCACTGGTGCCATCAGGTTGAACTAGAGTAGGGAAAAATGAAGAAGTAAAGTTGTTGGAGATGTTTTTGGGTAGATGCCAAAAGTCCCGAAGGGAGTTAGATCTGGAAAGATTTTGACACTTTCAATGGATTAAGGAATTTTTGGCAAGTTGAAGAACAGACTTGACATGATATCGGGCAGGAATATAAAGCGCATGAAACTAAGGTGATGGAAGGCTCAAGTACCTTTTGTGGGCCACCTCCCTATCATGGATAGCACGAGAGCAGGCTGTGTTAAACCAGGGTTTGGAAGGTTTAGGTCGAGAGAAAGAATGAGTAATAAACAATACTATCACCTCTGTTATGCGCTCGGCACACAGAGATGGGTCCCTGACACGGGAGCAGTAATCATTCCAAGGAAAATCAATGTAATACTTCCTCAGATCTCCTTAACTAGCAGAGGCAAAACGCCAAACGCACCTCCGCTTTGGAGGATCTTGAGGAGGGATTGGAGAGATAGGACAAGATACAGATATGAGATTGTGATCGGAGGAACCCAGCGGAGAAAAAGGGTAACAGCATAAGCAGAAGGATTAGAGGTTACGAGAAGGTCAAGAATGTTGGGCGTATCTCCAAGACAGTCATGAATATGAGTAGGATGTTGCACCAGTTGCTCTAGGTCATGTAGGATAGCAAAGTTATAGACAAGTTCAAAAGGACTGTCAGGGAAGGGAGACGAAAGCCAAAGCTGGTGGTGAACATTGAAGTCTCCAAGAATGGAAATCTCCCCAAAAGGGAAGAAAGTCAGAATGTGCTCCACTTTGGAAGTTAGGTACTCAAAGAATTTTCTATAGTCAGAGGATTTAGGTGAAAGATATACAGCACAGAAAAATTCAGTTAGTGAGTGACTCTGAAGTCGAAGCCAGATGGTGGAAAACTCGGGAAGATTCAAGAGCATGGGCACGAGAGCAAATTAGCAAATTAAGTCGTTGCGGACATAGACGCACCATCCAGCTTTGGAACGAAGATGAGGATAGAGGAAGTAGGAGGGAGCAGAAATGGGGGTTACTGTCAGTTGCCTCAGACACCTGTATTTTTCAGTGAGGAAAAGAAGATGAGGTTCAGTGGAAAAGAGGTGGTGTTCTACAGATTAAAAATTAGATCGAAGATCGCGAATGTTGCAGAAGTTGATAGAGAAAAATGAGAGGGTCAATACCAAAAGAGCAGTCCGACCTGGGGACATTTATGGTCCCCTCCCCAGAAAGGACCTCCGAGGCTGGTGTAGGAGTCGCCATATTTAATTAAAATTTTGAGTGCAGGATGTGTGTGTAACTAGGTGCATGTTGTTTCGTGTGGAGGAAGAGATTGTCTTTAGAGGGCAGGATGTGATTATCCCCTTGTGTTATGAGACACAAAGGGAAACGTTCCCTGAGGTCACACTGGTATTGATAATAATCTTATAGCATCCCCTGATCCAGTGCCTTAGACTTCCTTCGTAGTAATTATCGTTTCGGCAAGTATCTACTGCCTCCACTATATAGTATATATATACTGCGGATTTTAAGAGTGTCACGACCGCCCACCCGACTTATCCATGTCGCACAATACACCACCACTCCCTTTTGTTACACCCACCTCCTCTTAACATCACTCTCTATTTTCTGTTAGGCTAAGTACGGGAAGGAAACCAAAGCATACACTAAAAATTACAAAAAACATATAAATAGGCAAAGGTATAGCAATTATACATACACAGATAGATAAATGAAGATTTCCTTAATCCTTAAAGCATATGATGACACAGACCAAAGTCAGAGCACCACAATAATTTCTCTGGGTTCAACCTCTACACAACACATCAATACACTATATCACCACACCTGGATTCGCCAGAAATCTACCACATCACCTCCCCACCCCAATATCATATGTGTTGTTGCCCACGACACCACGATAGCAGACGCCACATCACCACCACAACTCCCCTTGGCTCAATTTCTCACTCAACACACTATAATTCTCACAACCTCTGAACAAATCCTCTCCACTTCACCATTGATGTCTCCTGAAGACAATGGCCACACCTCCGCGCCTCACCACACAACAACATCGGCGGTCACCACCGCGATCACCTCCTCTGGTGATCCCAACACATCACACATACCACAAGCCTTGGATTCCCCTAATCACCTGCTATAGAATCGCATATTCTATAAGAAAGACTACGAACCAACCATATTCCAGACCGACCAGATCCCCAGTGGCACAAAAACAACAACCAATACCCCTAGGACACGGAGCGCTGAAAAATCTTTCTCTGCTGGCTTCTCAATGACGTCACCGCGCCAAAAAACATCACAACTGATTGTACCGACACACACAGTTACATTTTCATTGTAAGTATCAATTTACATTTCACAATTCTGAAACCCATATATTTACATACGTGATGCCCACCACCACCAAGTGTTTACAATCATTATTACTATAATTACCGTACGTCTGGCAGTACGGATACCTTGTCCGTTCTTAGACTATACACCTTAGGCTCATATATATATATATATATATATATATATATATATATATATATATATATATATATACAATCAGTTGTGATGTTTTTTGGCGCGGTGACGTCATTGAGAAGCCAGCAGAGAAAGATTTTTCCGCGCTCCGTGTCCTAGGGGTATTGGTTGCTGTTTTTGCGCCACTGGGGATCTGGTCGGTCTGGAATATGGTTGGGTCGTAGTCTTTCTTATAGAATATGCGATTCTATAGCAGGTGATTAGGGGAATCCAAGGCTTGTGGTATGTGTGATGTGTTGGGATCACCAGAGGAGGTGATCGCGGTGGTGACCGCCGATGTTGTTGTGTGGTGAGGCGCGGAGGTGTGGCCATTGTCTTCAGGAGACATCAATGGTGAAGTGGAGAGGATTTGTTCAGAGGTTGTGAGAATTATAGTGTGTGGAGTGAGAAATTGAGCCAAGGGGAGTTGTGGTGGTGATGCGGCGTCTGCTATCGTGGTGTCATGGGCAACAACACATATGATATTGGGGTGGGGAGGTGATGTGGTAGATTTCTGGCGAATCCAGGTGTGGTGATATAGTGTATTGATGTGTTGTGTAGAGGTTGAACCCAGAGAAATTATTGTGACTTTGGTCTGTGTCATCATATGCTTTAAGGATTAAGGAAATTTTCATTTATTTATCTGTGTATGTATAATTGCTATACCTTTGCCTATTTATATGTTTTTTGTAATTTTTAGTGTATGCTTTGGTTTCCTTCCCGTACTTAGCCTAACAGAAAATAGAGAGTGATGTTAAGAGGAGGTGGGTGTAACAAAAGGGAGTGGTGGTGTATTGTGCGACATGGATAAGTCGGGTGGGCGGTCGTGACACCCTTAAAATCCGCAGTTATATGTGCCGGCTCCGACTCCATGCTTCCACGCCTCCACTTCGAGGTGATGTGGACCCTCGCCGATCCCTCTTCACCTTCTGCCACGGCCTGCCCTTCACGGTTCTTGGTCTGCTGTTGCACAGTCATCTGCAACGCCGCCAGCTCTTTCCTACAAGCGACAACAGTCTCCTCCACCGCCTGTGCCTCATCCCTCAGTTCAGTCATCACATCGCTTTTCAGACTATCATATTGTTCTAACGTGAACTGACGTGCCTCTGCCTTCTGCGTGAATCCTGCTGCCAGTTCCCTTATTTGCGCTGCTTACTGGTCTAACATTGTTACCGCCTGCTGGTCCATTTTCACCGCCTGCTGGTCTTTTTTCTCTGCCTGCTGGTCTATTTTAACTTTTATTTATGTCATCAGGGTTTGAAGCATCGCCATCACGGCGAAATGTTCCTCTCCAGCCAATGTGACGTCACTAGCCTCGCCCGCAGACACAAAAGCGTCATCCCCGCCATCTTGTTGTCTGCGTTCATCCTCCATTTTGCTACTACAACACTCGGCTAGTCACATGGCACCCTCAACTATCCCGCTACTCCTGACACTACTGTTACGTTAATCCCCATTTCTTAACACCCTCTTTCTGCCCCCAGCAGCACGTCTCAGGCCACAGGGTTCACACAGGCCTCCCGGGTGCACAAACAGGGCACAGGGCACAGGGGGGTTGCATGGGAGGTTGTGTAACTTCCACACGGCTTGGATGAGTAAGTGTAGCGAAGTGCACCTATAGCAGCTCAAAATGGGTGACAAAGCAGACACACAGAGTTTACTTTGGCTAGTTTACTCAGCAAGCACTACATGTAACACGGAGGGGACCGTGTGTTACAACGCCTCACAAAATGACAAAGGCGCGGCAAGGCGACACACAGCAAGGCGGCAGCTCGGGCTGTTAGGGACATGATAGGTATGAATTTATTGTATATATTTATGTAGATATAATCTAATACAACATCTCTATAAGATGGTGCAATACTTCAGAAATGCTGACACAGCTTTGTCCTCTACAAGGAATTGCATGTGCTTATATATATAACTTGGCATTTCAATTGTTATTGCATCCATAGGATGTTACATTTAATAAAATATAATAATAGAGAGTATAAGTAGGATGTAGTTTATAAGACATCACTATATGAGATAAAATAATGTACTTGAACACTGAGGCATCACATACACACACCCATCCCTGCATCACATGACCACGCCTCGGAGTCAGCAGTTTCCTGCGGCGTGAGCTACGGCGGGCCACACCAGAAGAGAGAAGTAATCGAGCTGCGGTGTGAGGCGGTTGGGGAAGACCAACTAGGCCGCCGCTGGCCGGTCTTCCCCCGGTTTTGCGTGGTGTTTGGGGTGTGAGGACTTTTGTATGTTGTGCCGTGAATGTGTCTGTTCTCGAGACTCAGAAGTGTTCCCTCTTTCTTCACACCCTCTCTCTGCCTCCAGCAGCACGCCTCAGGCCACAGGGTTCACACAGGCCTCCCGGATGCACAAGCAGGGCAACAGGGCATAGAGGGGTTGTGTAACTTCCACACGGTTCGGATGGGCAAGTGTAGCGAAGTGTACCTATAGCAGCTCAAAATGGAGGACAAAGCAAACACACAGAGTTCACCTTGGCTAGTTTACTCAGCAAGCAGAACAGGTAACGGGGGGGGGGGGGGGGGGGGACCGTGACACAACGCCTCCACTATGACAAAGGCGCGCTCCGCGAGGCGACACACATCAAGGCGGCAGCTCGGGCCACCTCACACCTCACACCTCTTTCACGGCCTCCCAGCAGGCTTCCACAATGTCAACTAGGCACACACAGTCCTGGCACACACACTGCCAACCTTGCTGCCGCTTCACACCTCACGCCTCACCCACAAACCAACATCACCACCCCCTCCCTCACCACACGCTATCCTCCATCCTAACCTAACCAAATCTAGCGAGATAACCCAACCTGATCTAACCTAACCTGACAAGCTAACCTAACCAGCACTTCACCTAACCAATCTAACCTGACGTAATCTGAACTAAATTAACCACACACCCACCCAACCTAACCAAACCTAACTTAACATCCAACTTGACCTACCCTCACCGTTCACCTGACCACATTCATTCTGCACTAACTGACCTGAGCTGACCGTGACCTGACGTGAACATGTTGGAAGTGATAGCAATCCTTGGGCTGTCCGTGGCGGTGGTGGTGCTGGTGTGGCTGGTGACGTATGGGACCACCTGTGTGCCTCTCTGGAAGTGCTGCAGGCGTCGCAACGAAGGCCAGGATGTGGTGACGATACAAGTGGACCTGAGGAGTGGTGAAGTGCGAACGTGCAGCAACGGTCTGACAGCGGCCCTCTCCCAGTCACCCCTGCACGTCACACAAGTTTCCAGATTGTCACAAACATGCTCGCAGGACGAGAAGGTCGTGCCGAGGACTCCCACAAGTACACACGCCTCGTACATCACCACAGGCACGCAGACTCGCCTCCCCTCGCCTTCCATCCTCAGCACGGCAGCATCATCGTACTCATCGGAAGTCATGCCGCTCGACAAGAGTATGTGGGGGAGTTTAAGCGCGTCCACCAGTCCCACGAGCAACACAAGCACCGAACGCTCCTCCTTGAACACGTCAGGTTACATGTACACCACGTACACCACACAGGAGACCAGACAACTCCAAGACAGACCCGGCCAGCTCAACACCCAAGAGGCTCCCAAGACAGGGGTGCTGATGGAGATGGATAGACTAGACGGACGCGCCAGTGCCTCCTCTCCCCAGTTCGCATCAGGCTCCTCAGATGATTCTCACAGGAACTATTACATGGCAGTCAGAATATATCTGTCCAGGAACGAGGGGAAACGAGGCAGCACTCTCGCGACTCTTCCCTCGGTCCTCCTCACTGGGCCCCAACTCTCCTCTCTGCTCTCTCCCCTCACTGCCTGTCGCCTGGCCGGCGGCAGCATCTATCTGCTGACTTGTCAACATTCCATCTGCCTCGCTCCGATACGTCTCTCTCTCCTTCCCGTCCCAGACCCGTTGCTTCTTTATCTACTCTCACGCCCCCCACGCACATACATACACACATACCCACGGCCACGGCTACACCCCCCCCAATCATGGGTTCGTAACAATATATATTAACCAGTTGACCGCTCACCACAAAACTCAGACTCACTTGGACAACTTATGTTGGTGAAGCTACCTCAGCTAGCTAACATAAAATGCCCCACCTCACACCTCTTTCACGTTCTCCCAGCAGGCTCCCACAATATCAACTAGGCACACACATGGATCTGATTACTTATAGGAAGTAATCGGAGCCGGATCCGCCAAACAACTACGTGGGAGTTAAAGTTTAGGAATATAGATTCTTTAAGAAAATCTTTTACATCATATGTTATTTTTATCAACGATATTAACAATAAAGAATATAGTGTGGAAAATTATCATATACTCTTACTGGTGAAGCATGGCAAGGTTTTAATGCTGCCAAGTTTCTCCTACTTTTTACCATACGTAATTGGCTGACTTCCTGTGATGTCAGAGCAAAGAATAGCATATAACTGGCTACACTGACACGACTGAACAGTAATACTCATGATTGGGTGATGGCAAAAAAAAAAAAAAAAAAAGACTGAACAGACTGAGCCCAGACACCGTGCTAAAAGCACGTTTTCTGAAAACCTGTGTTTCTGCCACCTTTGCGTGGATTTTTTTTTTTTTTTGTACGCCTATCTGCCCTAGGGTGTTAGATAAATAAAATTAGGATTCCCATTGCCCCGTGAATTATAGTTTTGCTGCTTTTCCTCTCTCACCTACGGAGAACCCGTTTCAGTGAGCGTGCTTTTGGGGTAAATTGATACCGTCCGGCCCCCATAGAGTGGTTTGGCAGGACAATCTGACCTTAGGAAACTCCTCCCTGACCTCCTACCACTTGCGTACCGCTCCCCTCCTATTGGAGTACCCCTTCCATGCCGGACGCACTCTCCTCCCCTCCCCCACCAAGGGGGAGGGAGGATACTGATCGACGACCCCTGACTGCCAGACTGACCATTGACCCCAATAAAGCGACATATGTGACTACATTCAAAGACTTCCACCCGCCTCTCAAGTGTAAATTCTTTTATAATAAAGAAAGTTATTGATTGAAATATCGGTAACGTTATCAATGTAAAGAAACTTCCCAGTGGTGACTTACTAGTTCAGACCCTTACCGTAGGTCAAGTTAAATTATTGTTGAAGCTCCGGTTCATCCATGACATCGAGATCGAGGCTTTAATTCCAGTGTCTATGAGCTCATGTCGGGGAGTTGTTTCCAACCGCGATTTTGTGGATATGGATGAGGCCGAGATTACTGATTGCATGGCTGACCAGGACGTAATTTAAGCTCGTAAAATAACTAAGAATGTTGACGGCACCAGAAGGAGCACAGCATCTGTTATTTTGACTTTCACTGCTGCTTAATTCCCGAATAGGGTTCATGTAGGATACGAGTCGGTTTCCGTTCGTCCCTACATTCCGAATCCTATCCGTTGCTTCAATTGTCAAATTTATGGTCATCATGGAAATGCTTGTCGGTCTTCCCACGCCTACTGCGGTAGATGCTCAGGACAGGGTCATTCTGCAGACCAATGTACATCTCTTGTCCAAAAGTGCTGTAACTGTGAGGGTGCTCATTCCACTTTCTCGCCCTATTGCCCCGCGTGGAAATTGGAAAAAGAAATCTGCACAGTGAAAGCTACTGAAGGGATTTCTTACTATGAAGCAAGGATGAGAGTGAAGCAGACACAGTCCGCTCCTGCTTCAAACGCTTCTTATGCTTCAGCAGTAAGGGCTCCTCCCAAGATGTGCACTATTGGTACTCAGACTGATCTGTTGCCTGCCTCATCTACCTCCACAGTTTCCCCTTCAACAATTGCCTCATTACCTGCTAAAACTACATCCACTTCAACTAAAACTTCTACTGCTATCACTTCCTCTGCTCCAAATCTGTCCGCTATATCTCGTGTTCCCAGTAAGGGTGAAAAGACTGACAAGACTAATAAACTGAATTTAACAAAACTATAACGCACTCGCCCTTCTCATGCCGTCGCAGCTCCCGCGCCCTCGAGGAAGAGTTCTCACGCTCGCTTTCTCTCGACGAGCTCCATGGAGTTAACGACTGATGACCCAATGGATGTCGCCACTAGTAAGGGCCGGGAGAGGTCCCCCGGCAACTCCTCAGAGCGCAAAAGGACCAAAAAACACGGCCGTCACCACCACTCTTAAGCCATAATGTTCAAGGTGTTACAATGGAACTGCAGAAGTATTCGGAATAAAGATTCATATTTGTCACTTTTATTGAACATACACAGGCCGTCTGTTATTTGTCTACAGGAGACGAGACTGCAGGATCAGCCTGATCCTACAGTGCTAGAACACTACCATCCGTATTGAAGATATGAGGGACATGGCGTTGCCATATACATACACAAAACACTAACACAAACAGAAGTGACATTGAATACAGCTCTGGAAGCTGTCGCGTGCAGGGTGAGATTTAACAACACTGGCTATCTGTTCCCTCTACTTGCCTCCCAATAACCCCGTTGTTGGTAACGATATCACATCACTGATTAGCCAGCTTCCGGGCAACAGGCTAGTACTTGGCGAATTTAACGCCCATCATCAACAATGGGGAAGTGAGAGGTCAAGTGTACGTGGGGAGCAGATAATTGACATTATGTTGCAGACAAACCTCTGTGTTCTGAACGATGGAAGTGCGACTCGTGTAGATGATCGGACCGGTAACGCCGAAAACTTCTACAGGTCACACTTAGCATGGAGTTTCATGGTGGACAACGGATTGCCGACTAGCACTTCGTGAACGTAATAGGCGATACAGGCATTTCAGCCAGCAGCCCAGTCAAGCAAACTTCATAGCCTATAAAAAGGCAAAGGTTCAGGCAAGGAAAGTCATCCGTAATGCAAAAACAGATTCATTCAGACAATTAATTTCATCAGTGAACCGCACCACACCACTACCAAAAGTCTGGCAAATAATAAACATACTTAATAATAAAAAATAATAAAAAAAATAAATAAACACCCTAACCATAAATAACAACATAATTGACAACAAACACGAAATAGCAAATGCAATAGCCCACCATTTTTATCAGGCAAGCAGTTCCGCCTACTACATCCCTGCCTTCCTCCCCCGTAATGAGGAGGCAGAACTCTCAGTCCCAAACTCGGACTACAACACGGAGTTTACGTTGGATGAACCACTCCTTGCCCTGAAATACTGTAAAGGCTCCGGTTCCGGTCCTGACAATATTTCATATATTATGTTACAACATCTCGGCCACCATTCCATAACGAAATTATTATTCCTATACAATAAAATATGGACCACCCACGTTTCTTAAGTCTTGGGGATTTGCTCATACCATCCCAATCCCCCAAAAGACTGGACGCCTTACGGGCCCCAGTGCGTTTCGCCCTATTGCGTTCACGAGCTGTCTATGTAAGGGCATGGAATGTATGGTAAAGCGAAGGCTGCTTTTTGTTTTAGAAGCGAAGGGTTAGTTAGGTGATGAACAATCGGGGTTTCGAAAGTACAGAAGCACGATGGATCACCTGACACCTGGAGCATTGCATTTCAGAGGCATTTGCCAAAAAAATAATTCATGGTAGGGGTGTTCCTAGACATCCACAAAGCCTTCGACATGACATGGCGACACGGTATCCTCATGAAACTCTACGCTCACGGCTTCAGAGGTAACTTACCCCTTTTTGTTTACAATTTCCTACAGGACAGAACATTCTCTGTCAAGCTTCCTGGTAACGCAATGTCGGACGTTTTCGTCCAGGAGAACGGGGTTCCGCAGGTTAGTGTTCTTAGTCCTATATCATTTTGTATTATGATTAATGATATTCTGTCAACAACTCCCGTCCCCAGGAATCTTAAATACTCACTGTATGCTGACGACTGTGCGTTATGGCACTCTTCGCCTAACACTCAGTTCTTGGCGGGACGGATTGAAGACACTCTTGATTCCGTTCAGCATTGGGCCTCTTTGTGGAGATTTAAGTTTTCCGTTGCTAAGTGTATCGGCGTTGTTTTTACTAGACGTAACGTACCTGAATTGCAATTAACTCTTCAAGGCCAGCCGATACCATTTCAAAATTCACTCAAATTTTTGGGTCTGCATTTTGACAGGAGACTCATTTGGAAGACACACATTAATGAACTACTTATCCGTTGCCGAAAAAAAAATCAATGTCCTCAAATACCTCCGCGGTGCTTCATGGGGAGCAGACAGAAAATCTTTATTAATGGTGTACAAGTCCTTAATTCGTTCTCATTTAGACTATGGCTCACCGATGTATGGGTCTGGGTCGGAACCAACATTTAGGAGGTTGGATGTTTTACAGAATGAATGTGTGAGAATGTGTTTTGGGGCCCTGCGCTGCACCCGTGTGGCGAGGATGGAGTTTAAGGCCAACATACCACCGCTGCAGCACCGTCGCGATGCCCTACTGCTATCTTATGGGATAAAAACCGCCCGGAAAGCTCCCCTCGGCAACACAGCAAGCAAGATCATCTAGGAGCACTACCAACTCCACACTGCGGTCCTCTGTCCAGTCTCTGTCAGACTTAACGCTCTATGCCAACACACGGGCGTGAGACTGGACGATGTGGACCGCCTCGTGCTGCTTACCTTTCTCCCATGGAAGAAGCAACAATCATCAATCATAACATCATGGAAAAGGGCGAAGAAGGCTGTTGTTGCCGAGGCTGAGCACCACCAGCGCTTTCGGGCCCTCATTGCTGGCCTCCCTCCATCCCTACACATATATACTGATGACTCCAAGACGGATGAATGTGTGGGTGCAAGTGTATGGTCGTGTGAATGTGCCCTCAGTTTCCGACTGCCGACTCATACATCGGTCCTTTCCGCAGAAATTTTTGGAATTAATAAAGCCATAGATTATGCTTTAAATTAATCTCATCATTCAATTATTATTTATTCGGACTCTATGTCAGCCCTTTAGGCAATAGAGTCCGCATGTACGGATACAAATGAAATCCAGGGCAACATCATTAATAAATTAAATTAAAGTCGTGAATCCTTCTCACTGATTTGGGTGCCTGGACATTCCAATATACTCGGGAATGAACAGGCTGACATGCTAGCTTGTTCTGCCGCAGAGCTCGAGGGAGCGTGGAACCTCCGTCGGGATCTGCAGTTATGTCTCTCAGTTGTTAAATCATTAGCGAAACTCCTGTGCCAGAGTCACTGGGACAACCTCCACCTACATACCATCAAACCTATCCTAGGCCAGTGGGCTTCCTCCAATCGCCCCACAAGGCGGGAGGAGGTAGTCCTAGCACGTCTCAAGATGGGCTGGACCCTCCCCACCCACATGCTCCCCTACATAGCAAACACTTTCCCACCACAATGTTCTATATGTAATGTCACCCTCTCTGTCGAACACATCCTGCCTCACTGTGTGCGTTATCGTGAGGGGAGGCGGCCCTTGGCGGCGTATTGCCAGAGTCGCGGCCTCTCGCTAACGCAAACCACCCTTCTGGGTGACGAACACCCGGATGTGGTCGATAGACTGATGATTACGTGACTGAGCCCAACTTAATCAGAGTTGTGATTTATGTGTATATATTCTGTATGATGCACTATGTATATTTTTCACTTCAATGTATATATATATATATATATATATATATATATATATATATATATATATATATATATATATATATATATATATATATATATATATATATGTAAATAAAAGTATGAAAGTGTGTACGAATTCTATCCAGCGTGATTTGATGTATATGTTTTCCACAGTTTGTGTTTTTTTTTCTTTTTTTCTTTTAATAAAAGCAATACGTAGTAATACTACGTAGTCACTCTGTGTGTTTGTGTGTTGCCCCCCCTCCCCCCCTCCCCTGCCTTGATAAAGGATAACAGCTTTGTAGTAGGAATAGGTACCCTGTGTGAATGAAGCGTGTGTGTAGGTGACTGTTGTTGTTCTTGTTGTTGTTTTCGTTTTTGTTTTTGTTAATATACTTGTATATAAAATATAAAACAAAACTATATATACATATATACAAAATAACAATAAAAAGACAAATATATATATATATATATATATATATATATATATATATATATATATATATATATATATATATATATATATCTATATATATATATCTATATATATATATCTATATATA
>CM035220.1:16244442-16259792 GCA_020233015.1 Callinectes sapidus | reverse complement strand
GAAGCGAAGAGGGCAGTAGCACAAGCGAAAGCTAGAGCAAGGGAAGATATGTACGATAAATTAGAAAAAAGGGAAGGAGAGAAAAAGATATTTGCACTAGCAAGAGAGAGGGAGAAGTCAACAAAGGATTTTCCGCATATCAAACAGGTTAAAAATAAGGAAGGGAGAGTTCTTGTTGATGACAATGAAATAAAAGAGCGATGGAAGGAATATTTCAAGACACTTTTGAATGGGGAAAACCCAACAGCAGGGATGGACGAAGGGGAACCAAATGACAGGAGAACAACAGCAATTTCAAGGGAGGAAGTTAAACAAGCATTAAGAGGGAGGAACGACGGCAAGGCAACAGGGCCGGATAACATACCTGTAGAGGTGTGGAAGTGTTTAGAAGAAGAAGGGATTGGGTGGTTATGCTGGTTACTAAATAAGATCTATGAGAAGGAGAAAACCCCAGATGCATGGAGATGCACCGATGTGGTTCAAATATACAAAGAAAAAGGAGACATACAAGACTGTAAGAATTACAGAGGGATTAAATTAATTTCGCATACAATGAAATTGTACGAAAGAATAATTGAGAAAAGAGTAAGAGGAGAAACACTGGTGGGAGTCGAACAATTTGGATTTATGCCGGGGAGAAGTACTACCGATGCAATGTTTGCGCTAAGGCAACTGTTGGAGAAGTATGGAGAAAAACAAAGAGAGTTACACCTTATCTTCATTGATTTGAAAAAAGCGTATGATAGAGTGCCACTCCAAGAAGTTGGGGCTAGTATGAGAAGGAAAGGAGCGTCTGAGAAGTATGTGAGGGTGATCCAGGACATGTACGAAGGCTCAAGGACGAGGGTAAGGAGCAGTGTGGGAACAACGGAATAGTTCGGCGTGAGAGTGGGTCTGCACCAATGATCTTCTCTGAGCCCATACCTGTTCAAACTACTCATGGATGACTGTCCAAAATATAAAGGAGGAGGCACCGTGGACCATGTTGTTCGCGGATGACATATTTTTGGTGGATGAAAGTAGAGATGGTGTTGAGAGAAAGTTGGAGAGATGGAGAAGAGCATTGGAGGAGAGAGGTTTGAGAACTAGCAGGGAGAAGACGGAGTATCTGAATTTTAATGGTCGGCAGGAGACTGAGGTATGGATGCAAGATGTAAAGTTAAAGGGGGCCAAGGTGTTTAGATACTTAGGCTCTCACATAGCAGCGGATGGCAGCTTGGATGGAGAGATTAGTCACCGGATCCAATCGGGCTGGAAGAATTGGAAAAGAACAACTGGAGTGCTATGTGACCGAAAAATTAGTGCAAGAGTAAAGGGGAAAGTGTTTAAATCAGTTGTAAGACCAGCAATGTTGTATGGTGCAGAAACGTGGCCAATAAAGAGAGCAAAAGAGAGTAAGTTGGAGGTTGCTGAGATGAGAATGTTGAGGTGGATGCTTGGGGTGGCAAGGGGGGATTAAGTGAGAAACAGTCTTATAAGGGGAAAAGCCAAAGTAACGGAGGTAACAAAGAAAGTATAAGAAAGGAGAATGCAATGGTTCGGTCACATCAAAAGGCGAGAAGAAGAGTATGTCGGTAGAAGGATACTTGATATGGAAGTGGAGGGAAAAAGGCAACGTGGCAGACCAAAGAAAAGGTGGAAGGATTGCATCGAAGAAGACCTGAGAGAGAGAGGATAGAGGGAAGAGGATGTTGGGGACCGGGCCTTGTGGAGAAGACTAGCGAGGAACAGCGACCCCATATAAACATGGGAGCAGCTGCAGAAGAAGAAGAAAAAGAAGAGAAACCTTATTTCTTTTTTCTGAACTAAATAAAAGATGGTCTTTCTAAGATAAGGTGCTAATTTTCCTAAAATCGCTGGACAGGGGATAATTTATGCAATTTTGAGAGAAAAAAATGAATTGCAATAAAAAGTTAATATATTTCTTGCTTTTTCCTTCATTTTCAATGAAAACATGGAAATGAAAAGGAAAAACACTGAAAAATACTTTTTCTAAAAGAAATTTTTTTTTTCTTGAAATGGCTTTTAATGTAACATCAAAAAGGGATTTTCTTCAAAATGTTGTTAAAACCAATAAAAAGGTTTAAATAGGGTAGTTTATGTAACTTTATAGAGAAAAACAATACGCTGTAGCGTATTGTTCATGTTTTTAATTAAAACATGGAAATTCATAGAAAATTACTGAAAAACTCACTTTTGGAGGTAAAAACATACTTTTTTTAAGGGAAGATGGATTTGTCATAAAAATATTGTAAAACCCTTAAAAACGTTGAAAAATGGATAATTCAAATCACATATAATATACTTGTAAAAGGGGGTTTAGTGTAAAATGCCGTTATTACTCTTAAAAACTTAAAAAAACCTAATTTATGAAATTTTGGATAAAATAGTATATTGTAACATGAAAAAGTTGTTTTCTGCAAAATATTTTTAAACATACAAAAAGGTTAAAAATGGGTACTTTGTACAGTTTCAGAGAAAGAAAATGTATATAGTGTTTATTTTCTTGTTTTTAATCAAAATATTGAAATCATTACAAAATTATTAAAAAAATGACTTTTGGTGTAAAATCATATTTTTTTTTTCGTAAAAGAGATGGTTTTCCTTAAAAAGTTGTAAATCTCCAAAAAACATAGAAAAAGGGTCATTTATGCAGTTTTAGAGAAAAAAATATATATTATCGTAAAATAAGGATAAAAGCATAAATTTAGGTAATTTGTGCAAGTATAGAGAAAAAAAATATTGTCGAGAAAAAAAAAAGTATGTTTTTGGTTTTCTTCCACCAACAAATGAAAAAAAGAAAAAAAAAACATCGACAGTCACTTTTTAGGCAGAATTTTCTTCTTTATTCAAATTGCAAATATTATACTTGTAAAAGGGGGTTTTGTTTAAAATGGCGTTAATACTCCTTAAAACGTTGAAAAACACGTCATTTATGATTTTTTTTCAGAAAAAGTAAATTGTCGCAATATTTAGTGTTTTTTGTTTATTTTTTGAGAAAAACAATGAAATAAGCAGATAATTATCGACAAATTCACTTTTTCGGTGAAAAGGAACTTTTTTCGTGAAATGGCATATATTCCTTTTTTCTGAACTAAATAAAAGATGGTATTTCTAAGATAAGATGTTAATTTTTCCTAAAAACGCCGGAAAGGGGATAATTTATGCAATTTTCAGAGAGAAATGAACTGCAATAAAAAGTTAATATATTTCTTTCTTTTTCCTTCATTTTCAATCAAAACATTGAAATGAAAAGAAAAAACACTGAAAAATCCTTTTTCTAAAAGAAATATATAATTATTTTTTTCCTTGAAATGGCTTGCATTACATTTAATTTAATAAGGGATTTTATTCAAAATGTTGTTAAAACCAATAAAAAAAAGGTTTAAATAGGGTAGTTTATGTAAATTTTAAGAGAAAAACAATAGGTTATAGCGTATTGTTCATGTTTTTAATTAAAACATGGAAATTCAAAGAAAATTACTGAAAAATTCATTTTTGGAGGTAAAAACATACTATTTTTTCTAAAGGAAAATGGATTTGTCATAAAAATATTGTAAAATGCCGTTAATACTCTATAAAACTAAAAAAAAAAAAAAAAAAAGGATTTGGAACATGAAAAAGTTGTTTTCTACAAAATAATTTTAAACGTCCAAAAAGGTTAAAAATGGGTACTTTGTACAGTTTCAGAGAAGGAAAATATATATAGTGTTTATTTTCTTGTTTTTAATCAAAACATTGAAATCAATAGAAAATTATTTAAAAATGACGGTGTAAAATCATATATTTTTCGTAAAAGAGATGGTTTTCCTTGAAAAGTTGTAAATCTCCGAAAAACATTGAAAAAACGGGTCATTTATGCAGTTTAGGGAAAAAATATATATTACAGTAAAATAAGGATATAAGCATAAAAATAAATATTTTGTGCAATTTTAGAGAAAAAAAAAATATTGTCGAGAAAAAGAAAGTATATTTTTGGTTTTCTTCCACCAACAAATGAAAATAAGCAAAAAACATTGAAAAAGTGTCTTTTTAGGCAGAATTTCTTCTTTATTCAAATTGCATATATTATACTTGGAAAAGGGGGTTTTGTTTAAAATGGCGTTAATACTCCTAAAAACGTAGAAAAACACGTCATTTACGATTTTTTTTTTTTTTTCAGAAAAAGTATATTGGCGCAATATTTAGTGTTTTTTGTTTATTTTTTTAGGAAAACAATAAAATAAGCAGAAAATCATAAAAAAATCACTTTTTCGGTAAAAAGGAACTTTTCGTGAAATGGCATTTATTCCTTTTTTTCTCAACAATTACAAGATGGTCTTTCTAAGATAAGATAGGAATCCTCATAAAAACGCTGGAAAGGGGATAATTTATGCAGTTTTAGGAGAAAAAATAGAACTGCAATAAAAAGTTAATATATTTCTTGCTTTTTCCTTCACTTTCAATGAAAACATAGAAATGAAAAGAAAAAACACTGAAAAATCCTTTTTCTAAAAGAAATATATATATTTCCCCTTGAAATGGCATGTATTACATTTAACGTATCATTAAAGAGAATATTTTTTCAAAATGTTGTTAAAACCAATAAAAAGGTTTAAATAGGGTAGTTTTTGTAACTTTAAAGAGAAAAACAATACGCTATAGCGTATTGTTCATGTTTTTAATTAAAACATGAAAATTCGAAGAAACTTACTGAAAATTCTTTTTTGGAGGTAAAAACATTTTTTTTAAAGAGAAGATGGATTTGTCATAAAAATATTGTAAAACCCTTAAAATAATTGAAAATGGAAAATTCAAATCGCATATGTTATACTTGTAAAAGGGGGATTTCACCGAAAAAGTAGATTTTTCGATGATTTTCTGCTTATTTCGTTGTTTTCATAAAAAATAAACAAAAAACAATGAATATTGCGACAATATACTTTTTTCTGAAAAAAATTCATAAATGAAGCCCAGTTGATGCGCAGAGACAACGCGCATAACAAACGACTAACGGCATGCGTGGCTCACAACTGACAACTTGAACCAATATTAAATGCTCATATTTACATTAAAAAATAATAACAACATAATAATAATCATAATCACAATTTGCACAAATATAATATTGAGATCGTGGATCTCAATACACAATATATATATATATATATATATATATATATATATATATATATATATATATATATATATATATATATATATATATATATATATATATATATGTGTGTATGTATGTATATAAGCAATAGAGCAGTTGAAGAACAATAAGGCACCAGGGGAAGATAGAGTTTTTCCGGAGATGTTTAAAGTGGATGAAGATAGGTTGCCACTAATTTTGGTTAAGTTACTTGATAAAATTAAAGAAAGTGGGATGATACCGTCGGAATGGAAAAATGGTGTGATTGTCAAGATTCCAAAGAGAGGAGATTTAAGTGATTTTGGGAATTGGAGGGGTATTACTTTGTCTCCTATAGCTTTGAAAATATTTTGTAAAGTTCTGTTGAATAGGATTGAGCTGGATTTAGATGGTGTTTTGAGGGGAGAGTAAGCCGGTTTCAGAAAAGGTCGAGGATGTAGTGATCAGATCTTTGTTGTTAGTCATTTGATGCAACATGCAAATGAAATGAAGGCTAGTTTAAGCTTGAGTTTTGTTGATTTTGAGAAGGCTTTTGACAGAGTTTCTAGAGAGGCGATGGGGAAAGATTTGAGGTATTATGGTGTTCCAGAGTGGTTGGTGAAGTTGGTTAAAGATTTGCATGAGGGTACGTTTTGTAAGGTTATGAGTGATGGGTCCTTGAGTGAGGCTTTTGAATTTAAGTCAGGTGTCATTCAGGGAAGGATTGTTTCCCATTTGTTGTTTGTCCTTGTTATTGATTATGTGATGAGGAGTTTTGCAGAGGAAACTAATGCTGGAATTGTGTGGGGAGATGGACGTAAATTAGCAGATTTGGAGTTGTGAAACAAGTAAAAAAGTTTAAATATCTTGGTACGCTTTTGTCTATGGATGGATCGTTAAAAGTGGAGTTTGAGGAAAGGTTAAGGAAGGCGAATCAAACGATGGGCATTTTAAAAACCGTGTGAAAAAATAATAACTTTTCAGTACACACTAAAATAAGAATTTATAAAACTATGGTTAGAACTTTTTTGATTTATGGGCATGAATCGTGGTATAGTACAGTAACATCGGATAAGAAATTCGTGTTTTTCGAAAATAAGGCTTTGCGAAGGATTTTAGGAGTTAAGTGGTGGCATAGGGTTTCAAATGAGAGAGTGAGAGAAATTACGGGTGTGCAACCGGTAGATGAATATGTTAGATTGTCTCGATGGAAATGGCTAGGACACGTCTTCAGAAGGGAGGGAGTGATTGTACGGGGAACACCCGGTTGGCAAGTGCAGGGTAGAAGAAGGGAGAAGGAAGGCCGAAGGAGACGTGGATGCGTACAATGAGGCGAGAAGCTGGTGAAGAGTGTTGGGAGGATTTGGAGGAGTTGGCACAGGATAGATGGTGGTGGCGTGAATTCATTGAGGCCCTATGCATCCCTCAGGGTGCCACAGGAGTTGATTGATTGATTGACTTCTTTATTTTCACATATTTTCATTCCCGCCCTTCATCTCCTCCAGTTCTGTAGCTCACCCTTCCAACACCAACACCACCACCACCACCATCACCACCACCATCACCACATCACCACTACCCCCTCATTGTCACGCATAAGCTTTTTTCTCACTTTTTTTCTCTCTCTTTTTCCAACCACCTTCACACAACTCGATTAGCTCAATTAATTCAGCAGCGGCAGAGCGTCGGGCCTGGAGAGATAAGGAATACATTTCACTCCCCCAGCAGCGAGCCGCCCTTCACGTCTCCAACCAGCTCAGGCATATCCACGCTCGCTCCTGAGGCTTTTATTGTATCCCTGAGTATTTGCACTACGCGGAAGCATCAGGAGGAGGAGAAGGACGAGGAGGAGTAAGAGGAGAAAAAAACAACTCGAGAGATTCACAAGGAGGAGGGGCAAGGAAGAGGAAGGGTAGTAAGAGGAAGAGCAGGAATAAGAACAATAAGAGTTAGCAGCATATGACTACCAAGAATATGTTGAAGGTGTCAGGGAAAACAGAGGAGAATAAGAACAGGTGAGGAAACTCGAGGAGGAGAAAATGGAGTTGGAAGGAGGGAAGGAAGGAAGGAAGGAAGGAAAGTGGGAGTTGGAGGAAGAAAAGGCGGAGGAAGGAGTTTTGTGTGGCGGGATGTGTGAAGCAAATTGCACAGCGAGAGGTAAAAGGTGGACGACAGAAATAATACGACTAAAGCAAACGCCAACAATACTGACTAAAAATGGTGCATCTCTTTTTTTTTTTTTTTTTTTTTTTGTCTCGCCGCGCCACGATGTTTTCCACATGTGTTGCTGTGGACTTATCTTGTCAAATATCAAGTAATTAATCTATGGCATAAACGAATTTCTTAGTTATTCTTCAAAAGTAAGCCATCTATCAATCTATGAAGCTACTAAATAAATAACCATAAACTCCACAATTGAAGTATCAAACCTGAAAATAATCTGGTAATAGAGAAAAGAAAAATGACCATAATTGTATAATCGTTTTGTAATCTTCCTCCAAAATGAACGTATCTATTATCTTATCTAGCTAATCAACATATACTCACAAAACTGCACATATAATATCGAAACTAAAAATTCACTCGTTAAATTTCATACTAAGAATATTTGCTGTGTCTGTTTATTATTCATTCAATTAAAGTTTAGAAAAAATCTTTATTGCAGAAAAAAGAAATACTTCGAGGGGCAAATACATTCACCCATGCAAATCAAGACAATTTAAAAGGTATGCCACATTTATCACTGTCTCAAGCGACTGAGATTTTTGGCTGCCGCGCTCCTGTGATAGACTCGGGACAAGGCAATGCACTCAAGTCCCCCTCTTCACTACAGCCTCCGTGGATCAAGAAAGGAGATTCAATGACGTCCTAAAAATTTGTCACAGAGACCTTTTGGGGAGCTTTGAGAGAGTTTTTGAGGAAACATGAAGCCTCCACTTAATCCCTTCAGTACTGGAACACATTTTTGCCACGAGTTTCGGGTGTGACTAGACGATTTATTAACGTTAGGAAGGGTCTATGGATGTCAGATGGTTAATGGCCAGATTCTGTGCTATTCTAATCCCCACAGGCGTTTCTGGAGGTGTATTAAATCGACAAAATAATAAGTATAAAAATATAAAATATGCATTATAAAAAATGCATCCCAGTTGTGAATAGATTAATCCTCTGACTAAAGTAATTCTACTCCCCCGAAATTAAGCTACAAATAATACTTTGGTTTGATGTTTAACTATGCATTTTACTAACACCATTGTCTTTTAAAACCTCTGCATAAATTTATACCAGATTTCACTAACAAGCTAAGATGAAGGTGTACCATTAAAAAAGTTAACTGTCTATCTTTTCTGTTGCTGCTCATTATTTCCTCATATTCATACACTTTTCCACCTTCCTGCATCTTTATTCCCACTTCTCATCATTTGACACTTCACGCTGGCGCCTCTCTCCACTACCCATCGTCCATCTACCTCTTGTTTATGTCCTTAATCTCCCACCCGTCACCATCCTCTATGCTGCTTCCCCTATCTCGCGTCCCATACACTAAACCATGCCTTTCATCCCCTGCTTTTCATCACACACCTCTGTCCTTACCTTAACTACTTCCACTACCTTACATTCCATCATTCACCATGCCTCTTATCTATGTATGCATCATTGTGTTTTAAATTTAGACATATTTAAAGAAGGGGAAGTTAATCTGAAGAGGTTGTGGCTTAAAACGAAACACAGGAAGAATAGTGAGTAGTTAGTCATTTTATCTTGATTTAATTTGATTTGAATATTTTTTATTATCATTTGTATATTTTGTACAGATTCAGAAACTTATGTGAAAAATGAAATAGTACAGACTCTGGCCATTAATCTTCTGACCTCCATAGAATCTCCCTAATGTCAATGAAATCGTCTAATCATACCCCAAACTCGTGGTAAAAATGTGTCCCAGTACTGAAGGGGGTAAAGCAGCTTACATTCTCTAGATATCTATATTTGTATCATTGTTTTAAAATCTAGGCAATACGGAAAAATAAATAAATCTGAAGAGGTTGTGGCCAGGAACGTGAGACAAGAGTAGTTGGTCATTTCATCAACTTCTTTCTACTTAAATATAAACAGCATAATATTGTCTAGATATTGGCTGGTCAGAAAGATAGCAACAGTTCCATATAAGGGGGTATGTTCCTAGGTCTTTATTTTTGCACTCTTTCTATTGCCTACCCTTGTAAACTTTCCAGACTTGATGTAAGACTGACACGTGTGTTTTATAGATGGATAACTTAAAGCTGTGGTGGCCATCCCCATTCCTCGCCACCAATACCTCCCCGACAAAGTCTCAATATTTGCAATTCCTTCTATTCTTTACCGAATTTTGCCGTCTCCTGAGGGTTATACAGTACTAAGTCCCCACTCGAGTGTATCACGAGGTTATTTTCTCTCGGCAATCCTTCACTGTCCCATCCATCCCTTGACCCAATGTTCTCACCCCATTCACTGAGTCTTCGTCAATGAATACCAAAAATATCACTGTTCATCCAGAGTATTATTTCAGCACACCAGTTTCCTACAGTAATGATAACAGTAGTAGTAGTAGTAGTAGTAGTAGTAGTAGTAGTAGTAGTAGTAGTAGTAGTAGTAGTAGTAGTAGTAACAGAGTGTAGAACTAGTAATATCCTACACAAGTTTGCTCTCTTTCTTTCACTGCATCAGGAAAGTTCACCTGAAGCCTGAGGAGCTCTCTCTCTCTCTCTCTCTCTCTCTCTCTCTCTCTCTCTCTCTCTCTCTCTCTCTCTCTCTCCTCTCTCTCTCTCTCTCTCTCTCTCTCTCTCTCTCTCTCTCTCTCTTCTTGGATATTACGTGAAGCAAACCACTCTTGTTCTCCTCTGGTTGCGAAACGATAATGAAAACTCAAGAGTCCAGCAAACCTAATACGTTCATCTTTTCACCTCATATTCCTTCTAGCGGTGTTAGAGGCGTATTTAATTGACGTTAAGAAATATAGCCAAGTTACATTTGTTCTGGCCTCGATATGCTTGCCGGCCTTATATTGTAATACATACATACTTAATGATGGGAACAAAGTATCTCAGACGTTTTAAGTTTTTTTCTGGATTTCTACTTGTTTTTTCTTCTTTAGCTTCTAAAAATAAACCTTTCAGATAAGATCGTGTATTTGACGCTGCATTTCTGAGTTACATGGCCACAAAGGTATTCTGGCTCGAAGGAAAAAGCAAATGTATTTCTTTCTGTGTTTGATTCATGATAGCTTTTTTTCTCTCTCTCTCTCTTCTTAAGTGCAAATACGAGTACGACATTCATTCCACACGTTATGTTGCTGCGGCCGTCCACTTGACCTCATGACGTTCCTAATGCGTCAAGTAGTCACATGATCGAAGAAATAAATACTTTTTCATCCCTTGTCCACCTTTGTCTGTAGTTCATATTTCACTTGAAGTACGAGTTCTTTCCAGCATTGGTGTGGGTGACGTGTGAAGCGTTTTCTCCTCCACTGATGTGTCCGAACCTTGACATTATGTCCCACTGCCTTTCATGTTTTTCGAAACGCTCCTTTCCTCCCATGTTGGTAGAGATCTCCTTCAATATATTGTGAACTATAATGAGATTTTCTCCTTAGAACCTCACTGTGATACTCCTGGAAATGCTACAAAGATAATATTGATATGCCGTAATGAAATAAACGGAGAGCGTGATTCTAAAGAACATAGGTTGGCGCTTGATAACCACCTGCTTGGAGCGATACTTTTATCGTTATCACCACTGCGAGCCTCGGGCCAGAAATGGAACACGGCCCTCACTACCCAGTTGATCTTGATGAAAGCGCCTCATTCCATGATGCTCTTCATTGGTGGCAGCGCGTCTGTCATTTCACGATACCGCTTTCAATGACGTCCTGTGTGAAGATGGCGGCAAACTTTGATTTTCTTCATGTCTCGTCTGGTCCTCTAAGTAGCTAAACACGGAAATGAAAGCCTCCCTCCTCTCGTAATATGAATGTTTTTAGCTGCCTTATTTTGAAAGCGTAGATACCAGCCTTAATATCGTTGATTGAGCGTTCTAGCAATGCAAATAACAACTACACTGTGGTAGCTGAAAGATCTTTGAGTTAAGCGATATAAAAGACATTTCACTCCTCCTCTTCTTTCTCCTCACATGAATGTGTTTAAGTACAGATCGACACAGTTTCTGCATCCACTATGACAGGACACATTTCCCAGCATTAAATGATGATTTTTCTTTTTTATGGTACAAAGCTTTCCAGTAACGCAACAAGCATTCACGTTTTTTACATCTTCAGCTTATCTATGTATTATTTTCACCGACTCAATTTATTCTTTCCTATCCTGTTCAACAAATAAATATTTCACTGGTCTTTTCCGGAGTCAATTTCACGGTGAAAGCCTCAGCCTGATACCGCCTTAAAAATAATGATGTTTGCTTTTTCAATAATGAATTTCCGACGATTTTCTCTTGTTACCTATTTTTTTCAAACTATTTGTTGTTAATTTTGAAAATGTTCATGTACAATAGTGGGAAATCGTTCTTTACGAAAGTAATTAGAAAAATAAGTACAATCACACAGCTAATGTTATATCTTGCTAAGAATAATGAATGTACAATATGTTCATAAATTTTGCATTGAATTTCAAGCTGCAAATATAAGAATCAATGTATCTGTGACCTGTTCAGCAGTTATTTATTTTTATAGCTTGACAAATATTACAGTAATCCATCTACATGAGCTACTCTTGACCAGCAAATGGGTTAGCACCGTAAATAATAGTAATAATAACAATAATAATAATAATAATAATAATAATAATAATAATAATAATAATAATAATAATAATAATAATAAAATAATAATAATAATAATGATAATGATAATAATAATAATAATAGAAGAAGAAGAAGAAGAAGAAGAAGAAGAAGAAGAAGAAGAAGAAGAAGAAGAAGAAGAAGAAGAAGAAGAAGAAGAAGACACACGCTATCGAGGAATGGACACAAAATTCTTAATCAAGGGATCGCTACCTGGAAAAATAAAACCGAAAAAGAGTCCAGGTCAGATCAGGTCGGGAAGAACTTGCCTTCACAACAAGAACATGAAAAAAACAAGAGCGGTGACCCATGCTCCTCGAATGTCTAGAGGTTAGACCTACAGCGATGCAGCGACCATGCCACACTGGACCCGCTATTTCAACCACCCACATCTTCACGGCCTCCATCTGTTTTTTTTTTTTTTCTTCTTTTTTTTCTTTCAGTTACTATTATAAACTCGTATTTAACGTGGTAGTACTTCTATCAAGCCTTTCTAGTTTGCATTGAAACAGAATTAACCCCTTCAGTACCATGACGCATTTTCATATTTATTCTGTTCATTATTTGTCGATTATATACAGATTCAGAAACTCATGTGGGGGACTAAAATAGTACAGGCTCTGGTCATTAATCTTCTGACTCTTTCTCATGTCAATAAAATCGTCTAATAACACTCAATAACTCATGGTAAAGAATGTCTCTAAGAACTGAAGGAGTTAAATTTAAAGATACAACACTGAGAAGGACACAGATGCATGTCCTTCAAAATGCAACACAAAAAGACTCCCCTGGTTTCAATGATTCACTGGAAATCACCACTGCAACACAAGTTTTCCTCTTTTTCCTCGGTTACCCGGAGAAAAGGTGGAAAAAACCCTGAAGTTTTGCCCAACCATGGGACTGAGACACCGATGTTTGTTTTCCTGGGAACATGCAATAGAGGAAGGGTACATTGGGAGAGCAGAGGCTTTCACGTTGACCATAAATAATTGTTTTGACCTTTGGCGACCAGAGAGAGAGAGAGAGAGAGAGAGAGAGAGAGAGAGAGAGAGAGAGAGAGAGAGAGAGAGAGAGAAGTCTTAAAACGGAAGAGACAAAGAACACACACACATCACACCTTTTGTATGTATATATTTAACGCAAGAAAAAGGAAATCAGGCCACATATGACAGAAAGATCCCGAAGGCAGATTTCCTTTTACTTTGTCTTGCTCCACTTGAGGGTGAGTGAGTGAGATTTCGTGTGGGGGAAACAAGACCTTGTAAGCCTGGTCTTGGAAGCCGGACACGTGGCCTTTCAGAGTTCGGTGAAAGGAGGAAAGTTAAGGTAAGAGGAGGCAGCAGCGGTGGCGGGAGGAGAGGGAAATAAGCTTCTTTTTAGTGGTTCGTATGTCCGAGTCTTGCCGCTGCGGGGCTCGGGAAACAAGAGGTTGCATGTGAAGAGGGAAGCAGGTGGAAAGACTGGGAAAACTCCTTCGAGGGCTTACGCGCGGGCGTGTGTGTGTGTGTGTGTGTGTGTGTGTGTGTGTGTGTGTGTGTTACCGCATTTATTTATCTATCTATATATTTCTTTTACTTTAATGATGGTGTATGTCTTTCCAAAAAATCGGACCATACACAGAAATCTGGTCACTGCGTCAAAAATATCGCACACTGTATGAACTAATGATAAATGTTGACCAGAGAGTAAAATGTGTCCGCTGATGAGAGAGAGAGAGAGAGAGAGAGAGAGAGAGAGAGAGAGAGAGAGAGAGAGAGAGAGAGAGAGAGAGAGAGAGAGAGAGAGACCACCGACATGAGGAAATGCAGTGTCTCCCTAACGCCACGCCTCCGCTGCCTCGTGTAAGCTTCACGACGGAAAACAAATTATGATAACGCAAACTGGAGCAGATAAACACACCTTTGGCTGGGACGCAATCCTCCTGCCACTCCATGCAAGGACAAAACTGCCTCGGAGCATCATCAAATCAGAGTAAAGTAGGCAGCAGTGCAGACCGCTGTGTATGATGCTGTGATATCGCAGCGGAAAGACAAAACTAATCAAACAGAAGCAGCTTTTTCCCTCCAACAAGGAAATAAAAGCTAAATAAGATCTCTAAATGGCGTACAATATGATGGGGAGAGGATGGAAACACAAAGCTGTCACACTTAACTTCAACATAATTGCATAAAAGCTAAGACTGATAAAGTGACACAATGCATTTCTATTTCCACCTTGAGCTCTTTGCAAACTCCTGCCTGGCTCTCTCTTCTCTCTCTCTCTGTCTTGTCCGGCCCTTTCCTTGAGACAGTCTGGGAAAAGGAAACAGTGGAGCCCTAGGATCATCCCGGACACAACTAACCCTCTCCCCAACGCAACAGGATTTGGACCAACAAAATGTCATACACGCACCACGCACCAACCCTTCCTGACTTCCACTAAGACTTTACATGGAAAAATGAAAGGAAGGTACAAATACGCCACTATAAGGATGTTACGTATATTGTAAAACTATTAGGTTCGTATCCAGAAACTCTTTGCTCTCTCACTACGACTATTTTCCAAAGCCACAAATATGATTAGTCGGGTTTTTCTACCTTATAATGTAGAAATATTGTCAATCTGCCTCTTGAACTGTAAAAAAGACATCTTAAAAACTTTTGTCAATATAAATAAAGCCTTATGAAATAGTAAAGGTGAAGGAGACAAGTGTTTAAGAATACAATCCTTAGGGAATTCATCTGTTTCACTACCATCACTGCACACACACACACACACACACACACACACACACACACACACACACACACACACACACACACACACACACACACAAACACACACACACACACAGGGCATGGATGTGCGTTTCCTAGACTGCAGGTAACACGACATTGCGAGAGACAACAACGGAGAAACGTATCTTACGAGGAGGAGGAGGAGAAGGAGGAGGAGGAGAAATAGGCCAAGGAGATGAAGGAAGAGGACGATGAGAAGTTGAAGGACCTCCTCCTATTCCTCCTCCTCCTCCTCCTCCTCCTCCTCGTCCTCCTCCTCTTCTTCTTCCACCTCCTTCTCAGTGGAGTGCAGTGGAGTGCCTCGCTTGATGCTCCTCCGTTCCTTCGAAAACCTGCCGTGATACAGCCTCACTACTCGCTCACACGCACACACACACACACACACACACACACACACACACACACACACACACACACACACACACACACGTAAAACTGATGTGCTTTTTAAATTTTCTACAAGTGTAATAGAATAAAGATCCATAATTTTTTTTGTTTTTTTTTTTAATTCTACAATGACCACTGGCTTATTTGCACCGTATTTTTCTTCATTAAATTAGAGTATGAGTTGAATAAGAACATGACTCTCTCTCTCTCTCTCTCTCTCTCTCTCTCTCTCTCTC
>CM035220.1:16140026-16158173 GCA_020233015.1 Callinectes sapidus | reverse complement strand
CTCTCTCTCTCTCTCTCTCTCTCTCTCTCTCTCTCTCTCTCTCTCTCTCTCTATATCTCTCTCTCTCTCTCTCTCTCTCTCTCTCTCTCTCTCTCTCTCTCTCTCTCTCTCTCTCTCTCTCTCTCTCTCACACACACACACACACACACACTCACGGCTTGAGGTACACTAGCAGTAGGAATATTACCACCTGTAGCTACTAATTAATGAATCACAAACCTGACTGCATTAGTACACTGCCTTTAATCAACTCAGGTACTGCACTTGTACCTATACCTTGCCACTTCTCTGTCTGAAAGATGTGCTGGAACGGGCAGGGAAAATTACAGGCATATTTTGGTGCACTTGAAACACCACACAACCGATACCTACAAAAAACTCGAGGAAATTGAATGAAATACACGTTTCACGTACATTGTTGAAACTGTGACGTGCTAACATGGGGGAATACACAGCGGGGAATCGTGGAGCGCCAAGCCTTAACAGCAGCACGTTATGACAAAGTCACCGGAGAACACTACACTATATCTCAATACACACACTAATCGCTCCTGAAAAGATAACGTGACAACATGCAATGGACACAATTCAACCACGATATTATTTAACCCTAATAATACTTACATGAACCACAATACAGTACAGCTGATCCTATGCTAAGTACCCTACACTATTATATGTACATATTCACACAGGCAACACCTGATTCCTTTGCGTCCACGAGAAGAGCTGTTCAGGTTGACACAGGGAAATAGAAACTGACTCATTCATTGATATGTATAAATGTGCGTCCATGGACAAACACTGTCGCCATATCATAGGCAAAGCAGGATGACGTCATAAGCGTTGAAACGATGGAAGTAAATCTGGCAACCAACAAACAGTGGTACCAGATGAGATTGTATACCACTGTTTTTACTTACTTTGTTCACAAGGCAAAGACCGGCAGACATGTTCGAAGGTAATGTCCGCTGGCAACACACGGGTATGCAAGTCAGGTGGTTATTGCTAACGTCTAGTGCGGTGCATCACTACCAAGGTGCACAAGAAAAAAAAGAAAAAAAAAAAACTGCAATATGCAGCATCATAATTGCTGTGCTATGTGAGGACAAGGAGGTGACAAGAAAGGAATGTTGCAAGGACTGGTTGCATAAACAAAGTGAAAATGGAAGCCATGCAACCATTTTACATGAATTGTGAATTGCTTATAAATGAAACTTCACAAACTATAAGCGAACATGGACAGTGTCCAGAACAACTCCTGGTGCTCGCTTTTGACGTCATCAGCGAACCTTTTCGCTTTCTATTGGTAATTGGTAACAATGTTTGTCCGTCGGAAATTGTTCGACCGTGTGGATGCACCTTAAGGCACCACAGCATCGTAATCACACTGTACTGATTTCATTGAATAAATTTATTTGGCCCAAAGATGACAAACCTGGTAGCACTTGTAAAAACTATTTACGTAGGATTTATGTCACGCACGGCACGCCAAATATGTATACTCATACACATACATACACATCCCATTAATAACCTATGTACTGTATTACTGAATTGATTGATTTTATTGAGGATTTATTGACTGATGCTATTAGCAACTTATGTCATTCAAACCATCTTTTGTCATCAGATCTGGTTTTAATTGCCTCCGCTGAACTGATACAATAGCGTTGCCTGGCGTAGGGTGTGACTAACCGTTGTCGTACCCCGGAGTTGTTTGCATGTTAGCTAGTGTATGATTGTGTCCTAGATAAGGCCAAGGAAGGAGAGAATGAGGTACGGAGACCTTCCATAACACTGGTGGTGTGTCAAGGAGTAGTTGTGTGTCAAGGAGTGTTATGTTTTGTGGTACGTAGTGGTAGTAGTAGCAG
Source organism: Callinectes sapidus (assembly GCA_020233015.1). Lineage (NCBI taxonomy): Eukaryota > Metazoa > Arthropoda > Malacostraca > Decapoda > Portunidae > Callinectes > Callinectes sapidus. Next base: position 16,156,299 of record CM035220.1, on the reverse strand, counting down.
TAGTAGTTAGTTTGTTAGTTATTTGTGTTGTGTTAGTTAGTTAGTTGTTAGTGTTGTTAGTTAGTTAGTTAGTGTTGTTAGTTAATTAGTTAGTTAGTGTGTGTGTGTGTGTGTGTGTGTGTGTGGGTGTGTGTGTGTGTGTGTGTGTGCGTGTGTGTGTGTGTGTGTGTGTCAAGAAACAGATAAGCAGGACATGAGAGGAGGAGTGAGTGCGCAATGCTTTAGTACACACACACACACACACACACACACACACACACACACACACACACACACACACACACACACATATATATATATATATATATATATCATTTATCGTATACCACTATAGAGAGTGGAAGAGAAAGGGTGGGAGAGAGGAAGCAAGAAAGAAGATTGACTGTGCAAGTCTTTGCCTCTTTTAGGATCATGGAATGGATGGAATGTATTTGACCTGGTGATTCAGGGAATCTTTATTCTAGAACAAGGGAAAAATCTAAAGCTTCTCCGATCTTTTATTTTTTTTCACATGAAATATGTAGTCAGTGGCTCTTAAGTTGCCATATATAGTGTGTGATATTCAAGTTACCACAGCGCGTCTGTTTGTGTGTTATATAGTACTACCTGGAGCCACACCACGGATTAAGAATCGAGCCATAGTTTTAAGAACATAAAACTCGCCCATTCATTTAGTAATTCCATTCGCTGTAAGGTGATGCATTAACTCAAAATGCCACCAAAAAAGTCAAATACTCTAAAATCATATAACACGAACTGAAAATACACTTAATACATCCAAAACACACTTCTAACATTCAAAACACACTCGAAACTCCTAAAAACACTATCAAACACACTTAAAACTTTACAAATACACCAAGGCCCACCCCTCCAAAAGAATGCCAGATTGCATTATAAAGAACGTTAATAATGCAAAGGAAACTTACCTAAATTATGTGGTTTAGGTCCTCCTCCTGCTTGGGGCCGGGTGGCATAGTTGGTTAAGGCAGCTCGTCTCCAGCCATCGGTGATTGGGGCCCGGTTTCCTATCCTTGCCAAACCTAGTTGCCCATTGGGAGATGTAGCGCTCTCCCGTTAGCTCTAGTGGTGCCATATGATCTAAGCTGTTGCGGCACCTAATGGAATCATTTCCATGTTTTTCTCATCCTCCTCTTCCACCTCCCTTTCTCCGTTCTTCTCCCTCCTCCTCCCTTATTTCTTCGCTCTGTGGCTTCCATCTACACGCCTAGAAACACACAAGAGCACATAGAGATCAATAGATAGTAGGCAAAATGTTGATTAATTGGGGCCGTGAAAAAGAGAGACGCCAGACGAGAGGGAATGGTGACTTGTCACCTTGACTATAACTTGTCACCTTGACTGTAACGTCATCAACATCAGAGAGAACGTCACCAGGACTAACTTGTGTAGATTACATAGGTAAACCATTTCAAAAATGACCCATTGTAAAAATGAAGCTAGGGCCAAGGGCTTCATTATTTTCTGAGTTGGGAGATATTCTAACTGTTTCCACTGCTTAAAAAACATATCCATCCTGACCAGTTTTCAAAGAAATGCCTAAACTGAATATAATAAGTTTATAAAGACATTTTCACTTTTAAAACGGCTTTAACATGCACCCATTCCGACTTCAGATTTCTTTTGAAAAATATTACACTATATACTGTATACTACCTTTTCAGGCACATAACAGTTAGCTAGAACCACAGGGAAACGCATGAAATTAATAAATGTGTAAATAAAAACATTAAAAAATATTATTTCATTAAAAACTTAATTAAAGTCCAGCTATTTCCATGTAGTGAGTAATTTAACTCACTTTACAGAGTCTACAATGTCTTTTAAAACAATCTATAAGGAACTAGACCACTGAACCAGAAACGTTAACAAGTAAAATCAATATCAAGAAATTTACGTATATCAGAACCATATATTTGGCTCAATTGGTTTGTTTTCAATATAAGACAGTATAAGCGATTCTTTGAGACCATAAAACCCAGCTAGAGCTTGAAAAAAAAAAAATAATAATAAATAAATAAAAAATAATGGCGAGGGACAAATTTTGAATGTTTTTTTTTTTCTTTTTGTATGTTTCTCTTCTCCTTATCCTTCTTCCTCTTCCTCTTCTCTTCTCTTTCATTCCTTTTATTCCCTCCTACTTCCCTCTCTTACCTTCCTCTCGATTTTCTCTTCCCCGCCTCCCTCTTCCTACTCTTCTTCTTCCACTCTTTTTTACCTTTTTTTTTTTTGTTGTTGTTGTTGTTGTAGATCAGCCGTACCTCTTGATGTGTCTGAAAGGAAGTTGAAGACATTGAAAGGTAGCAATTGTCTATTAACCTTCCTCCCTCATTGGTTCTTTGGTACACTGCTCGACTCGCGGCCTTGAGACTGTGGGTTCGATTAATGGTTCACGGTGTCGGGACTAAACTGATATGAATGATCTCAACCGTAGAGAAAGATGGGTTATGTTGATGTAAGGTCTGTGGAATTAATTCTACAGCTGTTGAATATCCTATTTTTTGTTTCCTTATATCGTTATTGATTAATTGTAAGTAATTATTAATATAACGCAATTAATTAAGGTAAAAAGAATAAATCAACATAATTTAAAATGAATTTATATCAATCGTGTGGATCACTACGACACGTCATACGAGTCGTAGCGCGCATGCGTGAGATCACGCTAGAAAGAGTGAAGCGTGTGGAAAACATTAGAGAGACGTCCTTCATCGTGAAGAGAACACCTTCACTTGTCCATCAATTCAACAGTTGCAATTTTAAGTGCCAGCACCTCCCAGACTGCCTCAACAACTACAAAATACACGCTAAGTCCCTATTATACTATATGAATTCAAAGTAGATATATTAGGGACTAGTTATAGCTGTGAATAAGGCAGCATTCAAACAACCGGGGAGCAAGCTGGCGAAATTTTATGGTGATTATCGGAGGTTAGTCATCATATTTGGTCCTTCGAACCGGATGCTGGTTCCACTCACTTCATTCTCCTAGTCTGATTTTGCCGCATCTATGTACACAATTAACGTAATGTCTGCATCGCTCACGTATCAGGCTCCTACTTTAAATTTGTACATGCGTTACTGCGACTCTCAAAATGGCGTCTTCCTTGCCTAAGCCGGTAATAGGCTAGTTTGCAAGGAAGGAGGATAGGCTAGATAGCGGAACGTGGGTTGTTAGCTTAATTTTTTATAACAACTTAACGTAAATTAAAATCATGGAGGAATTAATTAAGTTGAAAAATATTAAGGCTGGAACGAAAGGTGGAATTACTGCATCATGTCGTAATTTAGAGCAATTTATGACAAAAGCCACCAGATCAGAAATAACAGCCAAAAGGAATTAAATAATTGCGTTACATGATCGCATAAATGTGCTGAATGAGAAAATATACGATCTAGTGAAACCAGAAGAGATTGATATTGATATTGATGTTGATATCTTTATTGGCCTTTTTCACAGAAAAAAAACATAATTATATAAAATAATAACTGATAAGAATCAGGGCAGGTTCGTTAAGCCGAAGCTTTTATACAGACCTGAGAAGTTATATAATAAAAGTTTCCACACTTGTTTAACTAGCTGACTGAGCTTATAACAAATCCATTACAAAGTAAGCGTCTAAGCTATACATTAGTATAGAAATTACATAAACACCAAAATTAAATATAATGGTTACATAGAAATATATACAGATATACGTACATAAACACTGACAACTAGCGTCATACATATGACACCATCAAAATAAATTCATAAACAGATAACAAGAATACAATACCCCTTTATGCATACATATAGATATCATACATTACTAAAACAGAAACACACATCTAAAACATCTATACACATACGTGCATATACATACATATACACATCAATACCCTGATGTATAAACACATACAAATGCAAAATATTTTATACGTGTTCAGTGTTCATAGTTATTAAATATCAATGATTTCATTTTAGTTTTGAATAGATTGAAAGAATGAATGGACTTAATGTCTTGGTTAAGGTTGTTCCAGGCTTTTGCTCCCCTTACACTCACACTACGCTGGGCATGAACAGTCCTACATTGGGGTGTTTTTACATCTATAGGTCTTCTTGTATTGATGTTATGGGATGGAAACTCAAAGTTTGTGTTATTAGGAAAAACATGCAAAGATTTGTATACAAATAAACATGTTTGTAATTGAATAATGTCAGAAAGTTTTGTAAGTTTATGTTCACTAAAAAGGGGGTTAGTGTGTTCATATTTTGATTTGAAATACATGACTCGAATCATCTTTTTCTGTGCAATGGACAAAGCATCTAAAAGTGTCTTAAAAGCACCCCAAAAAGTCACCCCAAATAGCTGAACAATACAATAAATGTGGGTAAACTATTGACATGTAGACAATTCTCATAATATCTTGAGGTAAACAATTTCTTATCTTATATAAAACTCCTGTGGTTTGAGATATTCTTGTACATAAATTAATCAAATGTGGTTTCCACGTCAACTTTTCATCAATGGCTACACCTAAAAATTTTATACAATTAACTTTACTCAACACATTGTTATCTATTTTAACATTTATATTATCTAAATTAGTATTTGAGCCACATGACACCATAAAAAATGTTTTAGAAATGTTAATAGTCAGTTGATTACTTCTTATCCAGTTAGATAATTTTGTTAATTCATTACTCAATGTAGCTACCATTTCAGTAATATTTTGTCTCTGGATGAATATTGTTGTATCATCGGCAAACAATATAAATCTTATTTTTTCACTTATGCGAACCATATCATTGATATAAACTATTAATAAAAATGGCCCCAAATTGACCCCTGAGGGACCCCACAAATAACTTGTTTTAAGGAAGATGAAGCATTCTTGTACACTGTATATTGATTCCTATCACTTAAGTAACTTCTCAGAAAGTCATTTGCCTTCCCCCGAATACCATAATTATATAATTTATGTAACATAATATTATGAGATACTGTGTCAAAATCTTTACTTAGATCACAAAGAACTGTTATTTGATATTGCTTATTATCTAGGGTGTCGTAAATATTTTGTGAAAGTTGATGAATTGCTAACTCAGTGGAATATTTGGGCCTGAATCCATACTGACGTTCACTTAATAATAAAGATTGAGTAAAATAATCGGTTAATCTAGTAGCAAATAATTTTTCTATGATCTTACTAAGACTTGGAAGGATGGAAACAGGTCTGTAATTGGCATGACTCAATTTATTTCCTTTCTTATATATAGGAATAATTTTTGCAATTTTCAGTTTTCTTGGAAAATGTCCTTCCCTAAAACATTTATTTACAATAAATTCAAGAAATGGATATATTACTTCACTACACGCCTTAATTACTTTGATATCAATGTCATCGTATCCAGATGTGATTTTGACATTTTTAATGACTTCTAAAATCTCTTGTTCCGAGGTTGGTTTAAGAAAAAATGAATAAGGTACCGGATCTGGTAGAAATGATTCAAAAGGAACAGTAGCTGGGTAGATGTCTGTGGCTAATATACTAGCAGTATTGGTGAAATAATTATTAAATTCCTCAGCAATGCCTTCATTATTTGAAATTATTTTATCATGAAAGTTTACAGAAGATGGTAAATTTGAACGATTCTTTCCGATTATGTTATTAACAGTATTCCAAGTCTTTTTTACATTACCTGACTCTTGCTTTAGTTTGGATTTTAAGTAATCCTCCTTAGCTGTTCTAACGATTTTAGTTAACATGTTTCTATATTTCTTGAATTGTGTTTCATAAGTTAATGGACACTTAGCATATAACTTCTGTAATTTATTACGATGTTTTATTGATTTTATAATCCCTGGTGTTATATATGGCTTCCCATAGTGTTTTTCTTTTATTACAAACGATTTTATTTGAAAGTGATCATTATAGAGACATTGAAATTTATTCATATACGAATAAAAAATATCGTCAATTCCTTCAGTATTACCAAGTTCGAACCTCCAGTTATAAGTTTATAAATCATCTTTGAAAGCATTAATTTTGGCATTATCATATATTCTCTTAGAAAGGTGTATATATGATGTATTATTGTAATCAGGCATTGAGAATACAGTATATACAGGGAAATGATCACTTATTGACGTGTAAAAAATGCCGCTTTTTATATAGTTTTGCATGTTGTTGGTCCATATATGATCAATTGATGTTTCAGACTTACTAGTAATTAGTGATTGTTTGAAAAAAAGTGTATGAGTAGAATAAGTCTGTGTAATTGACAACTTTGTCATTCATATTTAGTAAATTAATATTAAAGTCGTCCATTATATAACATTTTGCATTTATGTTTGATAATAATTCCAAAATATTTTCCATAGATTCAACAAAATCATTGAATAATGAATTAGGGGGTCTATATATTATTCCTAGTATATAATGAAAGGGTTTTAGTATTTCAATAAATAACGATTCAATGTGGGGAAATTGCAAGCAGGCATTGTTAATTTTGACACCTTGAAAATTATCATGCAAATATATACAGACACCTCCACTTTGTGTTGACTTATTCTGAAAATATGAAGAATACCTATTCAATTTATAGAGGTTACATATATTGCTATTGAGACGAGTTTCACACAATCCAATAACATCAAATGGGATACCAGATGGATTTATACACTGATCAAAGAATGATTCCAAGTGTTTAGGAACACTACTAATGTTAAATGACAATATCTTTAAACTATTGCTAGGGAACTTGTGACTTATTTCATCAGAACAAAAATTATAATCACATTCTGGTTGAGGTACTGTGGTTCATTTAGGTTATCAGCACTATGGTTAGAGAGATTAAAGTCACTGTTACAATATATCAGTGTGTTAATTACGTTTCATGTATAATTGTGATTATCATGTTGAATAAGATTGATGAGGTCAGCATCATTTATAGTAGAAAAAGGTAAATATTGCTCAATATCCATGAATTGACAATTAAGAGCAGATCTTTACCCTTAGTAGCATCGTCAATGTGACACTACTACTTCTTGATGGAGCTCCTCATGGTATTCTTGGCGGGATTACGCTGTGAAGAGGCAGTAGGTGCAGCAGGAGACTGTGAGTGGGAACCACTGCAGAGGGGCATGGGAGAGCTTCCACCCTTCCAATACCACCAGACCAGGCACCTGCCACCTGAGTGCCGGTAACAGCACCTTCAGTAGCAGACCCAGCCCTGTCCCGGCTGTCACCCACCGCACCACCAACTGCACCCTCCTCATTCATTGGCAGTGGCCTCTGTCCAGACGAATTGTCTTCATTTCTCTCCCGAATAATCAGCTTTGTGTGACGGAAGAACGCAATCTTCCCCTGCGCTCGTGCTTGCTTTAACAGGGGGAATTGGGAGCTCTTTATTGCTTGCGATGCTGCGCAGAGGTCTTCATTAACAAAGACGTTCGTGCCTCTCAGCTTCCTTCCATTCCTGATGACAGCCTTGCGATCACTGAAGCGCAGAAAGCGAGACATAATAGGACGAGGCTTGCCCTCCCGGCGCGTCCCGACCCTATGAGCTGGCTCCAACACTAGTCCTGGCTGAGTTCTAGGGAATTTGTATACATCAATGAGATCTTCACCAATCCATGTATTTTGTTTTTGAAGTTCCTCTCCAATATCAACAATATGCTTCTCATATATAATGTCATCAACTCTCGGGATGATTACTTATTTTTTAACTTTGAGCTCTGGTGGCATATAAGCATTGAATCCATGGGCATCAAGCGCAGTTTTGGTGTCATTACTGAAAATACTGTCGGCATGGTGTTCATTTTTGGTTAGGACAGCAAAGCCATCATTAGTTGTAATGATCCTGCTTATCTCTATGTCCTTTTTACTGAGAATTTCTATGAGTTTTAGTGGCTAGCGTGTCTGGCTACGAATCCGTGGGCCCGAGTTCGATCCCGGACGAGGACGGCGCGGAGCCCACCCAGGTTTTCATCCTTCACTGGTCGATAAATGGGTACCTAGGGCAACCTAGGGAAGGTATACTGTGGAAACCCGGATTTCATGCTGGCCCCATGTCCCGGGGTAAGGGACTATTCCACCACAGGCTCAAAGGCCAAGGAGACGGGAGATGAGCGCCTGCAGCTACGCGACACTTTCTCTCAGACGTTAACAGCACAAAAATGTACAGAGAAAGGGCTAAAGGCATTCAACATTAGTATACCGTCTTATGAGATCAAACATGAAACATACATTCCAATAAAATGCTGTATGAGGTGCTACGCTCTTGAGGAGCACTATATAACTGAATGCCCACTGCCGAAGGAGTATAAAATCTGTTCGAGATGCAGCAATGTAGGACATGTATGGCATCAATGCCAGGATCTATCTGAGAAGTGCATTAATTGTGGTGGAGATCACAATGCACTTGCTATGAGGTGCAATAAAAGGAAGGAAATTTTGAAGGAGAAAAGAAAACAGATGAATATAAAACAGAACTTGACATATGCAAGTATCAGCCAAGTCACTCCTAAAGTCACAATGCCTAACATGAAAGTCCCATCAATTACAAAGGAAGAAATATTAAAAATTCATACATGTATTGCCCACGCTCAGGGTAAAGACCAAAAGAAGCCTGGCACTTATAAGACTGAACTTGATAAAGTACTTAAAGCAAATAACCTCCCAACTATTATAATTCCCGATGACTCTGATGAAATCACTGAGTGTACCTACGATCAAGCAGCTGATGTGGCAGGGGCTACAAAAGTAAAAAACTCAGAGGTAAAAGAAACTCAGCCGACACCTGGAAAAAGTACTAAAAAAGACATATTTGATGCTACTGATCTTGGCATAGAGATCTATACACACACAGAGCAAGGATGGCCTGTAAACTTTACCACCGAAGAATTAGTTAAAGGAATTGAAAATAAAAGATATAAATGGAAGTACAATAATGCAAGTTTATCTGAGGACCAGATACTAAGGAAAATTAGTAGGGGGGAGATCAAACTGCATAAATGTTTTTATGCAGTAGATAAGGCTGAATTCAGAAAAACTCGAAGTGGCCTTATTCAGGACCGTTCGCCAGCAGATGCTAGAGATCCACGTACCATTAAAAAATCTTTTCATTCCAGTATCAACTAAAAATTTTACAACATAATGTTCTTAACTGGAGGACAAATAAGCAGTCACTAATATCTAACTATCTATCCACTAACCCTGACATCCTTCTTCTTAACAGCCACGGTTTGAAACCCAATGAGGAGCTGAAGATCCCTGGCTACAAAGTATACAAAGTTAACTACAGCGAGAACCTTTCAGACGGTTCTGCCATCTCAGTAAAATATGACATAAAACATAAGCTCATGGATGATTTTGATACAGACTTTTTGGCAATAGAGATAGAAACGAGCCTTGGTCCGATTATAATAGCCACTACATATTTACCTCCTAGACCTTTTTTGCCTTACACAGATATGCATAAACTTTTAAGCAATTCCATTCCAACATACATCCTAGGCGATTTTAATGGCAGACACACCACTTTTGGAAATAGAGATAATAATACAGTAGGAAAAAGTCTAATAAACGTCATTAATCAAGGAATGATGATTAATCTTGGACCTAACTTTCCAACTTTTCTCACACATAACTCAACATCGAGCCCTGATAAAATTTTCTCTAATAAACATAATTATTTAAATTGTATTTGCGAGCCAGGTGATGTCACAACCTCTGATCATTTACCCATAATATTTAAACTTTTCACTGTACCATTTTTGAAAGAAAAACGAGACACTTAAAATACATAAAGCCGATTGGGATCTATTTCAACATAAACTAGATCAACAAATAAATGTATCCGATCTTGAAGGCGATACTCCTGAACAAATAGAAGTTGCTACTTCGACCTGGATAAAAGCGGTTAAAAATGCCATGGATGTAGCTATACCGAAATCAAACTATCAGTACATATATCAATTAAAAACAACACCTGAAGTAAAACACTTAGAAAACCAATATAAAATAATAAGAGAATTTGCTTCACATTTCGGCTGGACATTGCGCAGGATGACGTCATAAGCGTTGAAACGATGGAAGTAAATCTGGCAACCAACAAACAGAGGTACCAGATGAGGTTGTATTCCACTGTTTTTACTTACTCTGTTCACAAGGAAAAGACCGCCAGACATGTTCGAAGGTAATGTCCGCTGGCAACACACGGGTATGCAAGCCAGGCGGTTATTGCTAACGTCTAGTGCGGTGCATCACTACCATGGTGCACAAGAAAAAAAATAATAAAAAAAAGAAAACTGCACTATGCAGCATCATAATTGCTGTGCTATGTGAGGACAAGGAGGTGACAAGAAAGGAATGGTGCAAGGACTGGTTGCATAAACGAAGTGCAACCATTTTACATGAATTGTGAATTGGTTATAAATGAAACTTCACAAACTATATGCGAACATGGGCAGTGTCCAGAACACCTCCTGGTGCTCGCTTTTGACGTCATCAGCGAACCTTTTCGCTTTCCATTGGTAATTGGTAACAATGCTTGTCCGTCGGAAATTGTTCGTCCGTTTGGACGCACCTTAAGGCACCACAGCATTGTAATCACACTGTACTGATTTCATTGAATAGATTTATTTGGCCCAAAGATGACTGACCTGGTAGCACTTGTAAAGACTAATTACGTAGGATTTATGTCACGCACGGCACGCCAAATATGTATACTCATACACATGCATACGCATCCCATTAATATCCTATGTACTGTATTACTGAATTGATTGATTTTAATGAGGATTGATTGACAAGTTTTGAGGTATATATATATATATATATATATATATATATATATATATATATATATATATATATATATATATATATATATATATATATATATATATTATGTATATATCTGTATGATATCATTTATCGTATACCACTATAGAGAGTGGAAGAGAAAGGGTAAGAGAGAGGAAGCAAGAAAGAAGATTGACTGTGCGAGTGACCTGCCAGTCTTTGCCTCTTTTAGGATCATGGAATGGATGGGATGTATTTGACCTGCTTATTAAGGGAATCTTTATTCTGGTACAAGGCAAAAATCTAAATTTTCTCCAATATTTTATATCTTTTTACATGAAATATGTAGTCAGTGGCTCTTAAGCTGCCATATAAAGTGTGTGATATTCAAGTTACCACAGCCTGTGTGTGTGTGCGTCTGTTTGTGTGTTATATAGTACTACCTGGAGCCACACCACGGATTAAGAATCGAGACATAGTTTTAAGAATATAAAGCTCGCCCATTCATTTAGTAATTTCATTCGCTGTAAGATGATGCATTAACTCAAAATGCCACCAAAAAAGTCAAATACTCAAAAATCATCTAAAACGAACTGAAAATACGCTTAATACATCCAAAACACACTTATAACACTCAAAGCACACTCCAAACTCCTAAAAACACTATCAAACACACTTAAAACTTGACAAATACACCAAGGCCCATCCCTCCAAAAGAATGCCAGATTGCATTATATAGAACGTTAAAAATGCAGAGGAAACTTACCTAAATATTGTGGTTTAGGTCCTCCTCCTCCTTGGGGCCGGGTGGCATAGTTGGTTACGGCAGCTCGTCTGGAACCTTCGGTGCTTGCGGCCCGGTTTCCTATCCTTGCCAAACCTAGTTGCCCAGTGGGAGATCTAGCGCTCTCCCGTTAGTTCTAGTGGTGCCATATGACCTAAGCGTTTGCAGCACCTAATGGAATCATTTCCATGTTTTTCTCATCCTCCTCTTCCACCACACCTCCCTTTCTCTGTTCTTCTCCCTCCTCCTCCCTTATTTCTTCGTTCTGTGGCTTCCATCTACACGCATAGAAACACACAAGAGCACATAGAGATCAATAGATATTAGGCAAAATGTTGATGAATTGGGGCCGTGAAAAAGAGACACCAGATAAGAGGGAATAGTGACTTGTCACCTTGACTATAACTTCTCACTTTGATTGCAACGTCATCAACATCAGAGAGAACACCACCAGGACTAACTTGTGTAGATTACATAGACAAATAATTTCAAAATGACTCATTGTAAAAATGAAACCAGAGCCAAGGGCTTCTTATTTTCTGAGTTGGAAGATATTCTAACTGTTTCCACTGCATAAAAAGGTATCCAGCCTGACTATTTTTCAATGAAATGCCAAAGCTGAATATAATAAATTTATAAAGATATTCTCACTTTTAAAACGGCTTTAACATGTACCCATTCCGACTTCAGATTTCTTTTGAAAAATACTACACTATATATATATATATATATATATATTTTTTTTTTTTTTTTTTTAATTATAAACAAGGCCAATACACTATATATTTTTTCTCTTTAAAGTTACATAAACTACCCTATTTTAACTGTTTTATTATTTTTAACAACATTTTGAAGAAAATCTCTTTTTCATGTTACACAAAATGTAATACAAGCCATTTCAATGAGAAAAATATATATTTCTTTTAGAAAAAGGATTTTTCAATGTTTTATCTTTACATTTTCATGTTTTGATAGAAAATAAAGGAAAAAGAAAGAAATATATTAATTTTTCATTGCAATTATTTTTTTTCCCTCAAAATTTCATAAATTATCCTCTTTTCAACGTTTTTAGGAGTATTAACGGCATTTTACACAAAACACATTTTTTACAAGTATAATATATGCAATTTGTATAAAGACAAAATTTCTGCCTAAAAAGTGACTTTTTCAATGTTGATATCTTATTGTCATTTGTTGGTGGAAGAAAACCAAAAAATACATTCTTTTTTGCGACAATATTTCTTTTCTCAAAAATTGCACAAACTACCCATTTTTGTTTTTATCCTTATTTTACGATAATATATTTTTTTTCTCTAAAACTGCCTAAATGACTCTTTTTTCAATGTTTTTCAGAGATTTAGAAAAAAAACATGTTTTTACATCGAAAAGTGAGTTTTTCAATAATTTTCTTTTAATTTTCATGTTTTAATTAAAAACAAGACCAATACACTACATATTTTTTCTCTTTAAAGTTACATAAACTACCAAATTTAAACCTTTTTATTGGTTTTAACAGCATTTTGAAGAAAATCCTTTTTTCATGTTACATAAAATGTAATACAAGCCATTTCAATGAAAAAATATGTATATTTCTTTTAGAAAAAGGATTTTTCAGTGTTTTTTCTTTAGATTTCCATGTTATGATTGAATATGAAGGAAAAAACAAGAAAAAGATTAATTTTTTTAATGCAATTCATTTATTTTCTCTGAAAATTGCATAAATTATCCCCTTTTTAGCGTTTTTAGGAGAATTAAAATCTCATATAACAAAGACCATCTTTTTTTATTGAAGAAGAAAGGAATATATGCCATTTCACGAAAAAAGTTCCTTTTTACTGGAAAAGTAGATTTTTCGAAGATTTTCTGCTTATTTCATTGTTTTCATAAAAAAAATAAACAAAAAACAATGCATATTGCAATAATATACTTTTTTCTCTAGATTTTTATAAATGACGTGTTTTTCAACGTTTTTAGGAGTATTAAGGGCATTTTACACAAAACCCCCTTTTACAAGTATAATATATGCAATTTGTATAAAGACAAAATTTCTGCCTAAAAAGTGACTTTTCAATGTTTTTATCTTATTTTCATTTGTTGGTAGAAGAAAACCATAAAATACTTTTTTTTTTTGCGACAATATTTCTTTTCTCTAAAATTGCACAAACTACCCATTTTTATGTTTTTTTTTAAATTATACGATTTTTTTTTCTCTCTAAAACTGCATAAATGACACTTTTTTCAATGTTTTTCAGAGATTTAGAAAAAAATATGTCTTTACATCCAAAAGTGAGTTTTTCAGTAATTTTCTTTTAATTGTCATGTTTTAATTAAAAACAAGACCAATATACTATTTGTTTTTTTCTCTTTAAAGTTACATAAACTACGCTTTTTAAACCTTTTTATTGGTTTTAACAATATTTTCAAGAAAATCCCTTTTTCATGTTACATAAAATGTAATACAAGCCATTTCAATGAAAAAAAAAAATCTCTTTTAGAAAAAGGATTTTTCAGTGGTTCTTTTTTACATTTAAATGTTTTGATTGAAAATGAAGGAAAAACCAAGAAATACATTAACTTTTTATTGCGATTCATTTTTTTTTCTCTCAAAATTGCATAAATTATCACTTTTTCAGCGTTTTTAGGAGAATTATCATTTCATCTAAGAAATACCATCTTTTCTTTTAAGTTAAGAAGAAAGGAATATATGCCATTTCATAAAAAAAGTTCCTTTTCACCGGAAAAGAAAATATTTGGTAGATTTTCTGCTTATTTCATTGTTTAAAAAAAAAAATAAGCAAAAAACGATTAATATTGTGACAATATATTTTTCTTAAAAATTTCATAAATGACGTGTTTTTCAAAGTTTCTAGTAGTGTTATTGGCATTTTACACAAAAACCTCTTTTACAAGTAAAATATATGCAATTTGTATAAAGTCAAAATTCTGCCTAAAAATAGACAATCTTTTTATCTTGTTTTCATTTCTGGTTGGAAGAAAACCATTTTTTTTTTCTTTTTTTTGTTGCGATAATATTTCTTTTCTCTAAAATTGCACATTTTTTATGTTTATATCCTTATATTACGAGAATATTTTTTTTCTCTAAATCTGCATAAATGACCCTTTTTTCACGTTTTTTCAGATATTTAGAAAAAAAGTATATATATTTTTTTCTCTTTAAAGCTACATAAACTACCCTATGTAATCCTTTTTATTGGTTTTAAGAACATTTTTAAGAAAATCTTTTTTTCATGTTACATAATTTTAATGTAATAAAAGCCATTTCAATGAAAAAATATATATATATTTCTTTAAAAAAAAAATTTCCGTGTTTTTTCTTTACATTTCCATGTTTTGATGGAAAATGAAGGAAAAACCAAGAAATATATTAACTTTTTATTGCAATTATTTTTATTTTTCTCTCAAAATTGCATAAATTATCCCCTTTCCAGAGTTTTTAGGAGAATTAACATCTCATCTTAGAAAGACCATCTTTTTTTTAGTTAAGAAGAAAGGAATATATGCCAATTCACGAAAAAAGTTCCTTTTCACCGGAAGAGTAGATTTTTCGATGACATTTTGCTTATTTCATTGTTTTCATGAAAAAAAAAAAAAACGAATATTGCGATAATATATTTTTTTCTCAAAATTTTTATAAATGATGTGTTTTTCAATGTTTTTAAGAGTATTAACTGCATTTTACACAAAATCCCTTTTATAAGTAATATACATATAATAACATATATAATAATATATTCTATTTGTATAAAGACAGTTTCTGCCTAAAAACTGTCTTTTTCAAAGTTTTTATCTTATTTTCATTTCTTGGTGGAAGAACACCAAAAAATACATTATTTTTTGCGACAATATTTTTTTTCTCTAAAATTGCACAAACTACCCAGTTTTATGTTTTTATCCTTATATTACGAGAATATATTTTTTTCTCTAAAACTGCATAAATGACCTTTTTTTAAATGTTTTTCAGGGATTTAGAAAACAATTATGTTTTTACATCCAAAAGTGAGTTTTTCAGTAATTTTTTTTTAATTTTCAGGTTTTAATTAAAAACAAGACCAATACACTATAATTTTTTCTCTTTAAAGTTACATAAACTTCCTTATTTAAACCTTTTTATTGGTTTTAACAACATTTTGAAGAAAATACCTTTTTCATGGTACAAAAAATGTAATACAAGCCATTTAAATGAAAAAATATATATTTCTTTTAGAAAAAGGATTTTTAAGTGTTTTTTCTTTACATTTCCATGTGTTGATTGAAAATGAAGGAAAAAGCAAAAAAATATATTATTTTTTTATTGTATTTCATTTTTTTTTCTCAAAATTTCAAAAATATCCCTTTTTCAGCGTTTTAAAGGAAAATTAACATCTCTTCTAAGAAAGACTATCTATATTTTAGTTAAGAAGAAAGGAATACATGCCATTTTACGAAAAAAGTTCCTTTTCATTAAAAAAGTAGATTTTTTTAATGATTTTCTGCTTATTTTATTGTTTTCATAAAAATTAAACAAAAAAACAATGAATATTGTGACAATATACTTTTTTCTCAAAAATTTCATAAATGACGTGTTTTTCAACGTTTTTAGGAGTATTAAGGGCATTTTACACAAAACCCCCTTTTACAAGTATAATATATGCAATTTGTATAAAGACAAAATTT
>CM035220.1:16133334-16138334 GCA_020233015.1 Callinectes sapidus | reverse complement strand
ATGTGTCCATACTTCTAAGCTGCTTCTTCATGTGCAACCATAAGTTTTCAATAGGGTTAATATCAGGGCTGTTTCCAGGCCAATCTCGGATATATGAAACTTCACAATCACCTAACCACTTTGTAACTGATTTTGCAATGTGTGCTGGAGCAGAATCCTGCATGAATTGCACAACACATCACATAACAGTTCCAGATAGTTGTATTGATTTACTTTTTCGTTAGCAGGAAGAACTACCAGATCCCCAACACCATGATAGGTAAAACATCCCCAAACCATAAGCGAAGCTGGATGCTTAACGAACTTGGTCGTGTACTTGGGGTCAAGGGCATCACTCCCTGGCTTTCGGTACACTCGATGTGAAGGCGTGCCAGTAACAGTGAAAGATGCCTCATCACTCCAGAGCACTGTTTTCCAGTCCTCCTCACTCCAATTCAGATATTTTTTACAAAATCTTACACGTTTAGCTTTCTGTAACTCATTCAGAAGAGGCTTCTTGCAGGCATGGTAACTCTTGTAACCCAAGTCGTCATGGAGGAGCTGCTGCACGGAACGTAGGGACACATTACCAAGCAACTTAGGGTTTTTTTCCTTTAACTCTCTTGCAGTCAGCTTCGGGTCCTTGTTGACTTGCCTTGGAATCACAGACCGTGTCCTAGCAGAGGTAAGACGAGGCCTGCCAGGCTTGGGAAGTGGGGCAGGCACACTGGCTTCCCCAGTGTCCTGAAAACGTTTCACTATCCTCTGTACTGTCCTCAGCCTTACACCAGTTTGCTGGGCAATAAATGCCAAATCATGACCTGCTTTCACTAGTGCAATAATCTCCACGCGTTTGTCCCTACTTGTGGTCACTTTAGGCATGCTGCAATTACGATAGGAGGTCAAATAAAAAGCCAAATGTAGGTAAAAATAAGTTCATGTGTGTAGGTTAATGATATGATGTGTTCATGTACCAATGTCATCTATTTCCTTTGTTAAGTACTAACCAGCATCTCACATTCCCGCTTGCCCCCCGCGAGAGTCACTTTGTTAGTCTGTCCCCATACTCGCCTCTGTAGGGACGCACGCTCCACTTGATATCTCTTATTAAAGGACCTAAAGTTATTCTCAAGTCTTTCCATCGTCCCCACCCTACGCTAAGGACTTGGATAGACAACGCACATGGCGCAGTGACGTGGAAGAGACCTGTGGACGACCTACGAAGAGGAAATTACGAGTAGCCTGCGGCGGTAACCGGTTCACCGTAGTGACGCCATCTTGCCTCGCCGCTACCCCAGCTCTCAACTCAGTGCTTTTACGTGTGTGCAGTGATCAGTGCAGTGCAGTGTGGTGCCTAGTGTTTGTGCAGTGCTTTGTGGTGTTCGTAGTAGCGATTGAAGACGCCACTACCAGAGGGTAGGCTTCGCGTGGGCATATCACGGAGGACGGCTCAACGTAGTGTCCTCTCACTACGACGTCACAGAGGACACTGCCGGCCGGTCACCGCGTCTAGCCTCGCGGCATGCCCCTCCCTCCCTCCCTCCACACCACAGAGCTGACAGCTGCTACGCTTGCACTTTCCACCACCACCACTGCCCGCTACACCTCTGCACTTGATCGCACACGTACATAGCACGCACACTGCAGACTCACGTGCGCATCACGCTGTCATGCACTGTTCTTTTGTGTGACCGACAGAGTGTATGATGCCACAAGGGAGGAAGAAAGCCGAGCATCGGAGACAAGAGGAGACTGCAGCACACGGCGCGTCGTCCTCGCCTGAGCCCGATGCCCTCCTGGCTGGTGCATCTTCCCCTCTCACACCCGCCCATCCATCGCCAGACCAGCAACATTCACCGATGGACCTCTACGCCTTCCTTACGTACATGAAGGAGAGAGATGATGCGGCACGCGTTGAGCGTGAGGAAGAAGCAGCACGTTACCGGGCAGAACTGGCGGAGCAGAAACAGGAGGATGCAGCACAATTCGAGGCCTTGTTGTCAAAATTGGCCCCGCAACCTGCCTCCTCACCTGCCTTCACGCCTGGACACCCTCCACCTGTCTCATCACATACACCTCAGGTGCCCGTGTCGTCGAGCCCTGTAGGAACACCATCAGCACCTAAGGCAGCTGCTCAGCCTCCACCAGTTCTCTCTACTGACGTCACGTTCCAGTACTTCAGGGAGTGGAGACGACGCTGGGCTGACTACGCCACTATGGTTGACTTGGCCAGTTTACCACAACCCAAGCAGCTGATACAACTCAGGATGTGTCTTTCCCTCGAGACTCAACGAGTGCTGGAACACACGCTGTTGGTGCCCCCCGACTCAACATCTTCCGTCGACGAAGTTCTTAACACTCTTCAACAGCACTTCAAGGACTCAAGCAACGAGGCTCTACGTCGACGAGCTTTCACAAGCTGTAAGCAGGCGCCTGGTGAGACTTTTGCAGACTTCTTTGTGAGGCTTAAAGGTCTCTCGGAGGAGATTGACGTCTGCAAGGCCAACGACAATGACTGTCAGGAGGCCTGGATCAAACACGGCATCCTCACTGGTGTCAGCGACGAGGAGCTGGTACAGAAGATCGTCGCCCTTGATGCCTCCTCCACCCTCTCAGACGTCGTCACGTTATGTCGTGCCCATGAAGCCACCAGATCCGCCGCTACTGCTCTACGGGCTCCACCTGCCGCCCGGGCTGTTTCGCAGTACAAGAAGGGGAAGAAGGCCACCCACAAGAGCAAGGCAGAGTCACAACGGGTCGCCCCTACGTCATCATCCCCTTGCAGCGACTGTGGCAAACAGCAGCACGGCCCCAAGGGATGCCCCTCCGCAACTGCAACCTGTATTGGCTGTGGCAAGACAGGCCACTGGTCACACACTGAGAAGTGTCCTGCGAGGAACGTTCAGTGCAACGCTTGCAACCGGTACGGACACTTCGAGAAATTCTGCAAGTCGTCGATGCCCAAGAAGTCTCAGCGGCCTGCCAAGCCCAAGAATCCGAAGCCGGCGGGGGATAACCGCTCCACATTCCACGTTGTGCGAGCTCAGACCCCTCACCACGTTCCCAGAGCTTTGGAGGATCAAGCTGGCAGCATCAGGAGGGTTCAGTCTTCGGCTCGCGGCAGACCCACACCCTCGCCTACCATCACCGTCGTCGTCACACGTGGTGGTGTGTCTGGCAGCATCGAGGTGATACCTGACACCGGGGCTGACACCACGGTGATAGGCCCACAACACCTCAGGGACTTGGGTCTTACCAAGCAAGAACTCGACCCTCCTCCATCGCTGCGGTACTACAACGCCGATGGATCACGGATGCCTGCAGCTCTGGGTTCCTTCCAGGCGAAGCTGACCTACGGCACACTGTCCTGCACGGGGTGGATTGATGTCCAAGGCTCCCTAAGTACACCTCTGCTGTCCTGGGAGCATTGCAGATCCCTGGCCATCGTCCCGTCGAACTTCCCCATGCAGATCAAGACTTCAAGGACGACCGTCAACCGGGTAGGGGAGTCACCAGATGTCCAGCCAGTGGAAGCTTCACGAGGTGGTGAGCATCCTGACGCTACAGCTGCGTTACTTTCAGCTGCAGCACCTCTACTTCCGTTGCTTAGCACCACCACTCCTCAGGCTGCGAAGGAGTACTTCCTTCGAGAGTACTCGGATGTGCTAGTCAGAAAGGCTGACCTACAGGATGCACCGCTGAAGCCGATGTCTGGCCCACCTATGCGGATACACCTGAAGGAGGACGCACAGCCTTTCGCCATCCATACTCCACGACCCATCCCCCTCGCCTACCAGGACCCGGTGAAGGCAGAACTCGACTCGATGGTGTCCCAGGGAATCATCGCCCCCGTAGGAGATGATCCATCGCCATGGTGTCACCCGATGGTAGTCGTCCCGAAGGCTAGTGGTGGTGTTCGCATCACGACGGACTTGTCGAAACTTAACGGTCAAGTGTCCCGCCCGACCCACCCGTCTCCTACACCGTTTGCAGCCATACGCAGTGTCCACCCTGGAGCTCAGTTCTTCACCACCGTGGATGCGCTGTGTGGCTACTGGCAGCTCCAGTTGGCAGCGGAGGATCAGTCTCTCACTACGTTCATCACTCCCTATGGGCGTTTCCGCTACCTTCGAGGGCCTATGGGTTTTGCTGCTACGGGAGATGCCTTCTGCAGGAGGGGTGACATCGCGCTTCAGGGAGTACCTCAGTGTGTCAAAGTTGTTGACGATATCCTCTTGTACGACGAGGATTATTTGACACACCTTCAGCGCGTCAATGAGGTACTCAGTAGATGTCGCACACATGGCATTACCCTGAATGCTGACAAGTTTGTCCTAGCTTCACAGGATGTTTCCTTCTGCGGCTACCAGCTATCTACCAAGGGCATCGCAGCAGACCCCGAGAAGGTCCGAGCCATCAGGGACTTCGCTAAGCCGGCCAACCTGACGGACCTCCGTTCGTTCATGGGCCTGGTGAATCAACTCACAGAATTCTCACCAGACATCTCAAGCGCTGCTGCCCCCCTTCGCCCTTTGATGAGCCCACGTAAAGCTTTCCTGTGGACCCCCGACCACGACTTGGCCTTCCAGAGGGTCAAGGAGGCCTTGTCGTCCCCACCAGTCCTCGCCACCTTTGATCCGGCCCTTCCAACCATCCTTCAGACCGACGCATCTCGCCTATACGGTCTAGGCTACGCCCTGTTGCAGGATCATGGCGGTGGAAAGCTTCACCTCGTACAATGTGGGTCTCGCTTCTTGACCGATGCGGAGACTCGCTACGCAACCATAGAACTTGAGTTGCTAGCTGCAGTGTGGGCTATGTTTAAGTGTAAATTCTACGTCTTGGGACTTCAGCACTTCGATCTTGTCACGGATCATCGACCTTTAGTTCCCATCCTGAATAGTTACTCACTTGACGCCATCGACAACCCTCGTCTGCAGCGACTTAAGGAGAAGATATCTGCATTTGTCTTCACCGCAACCTGGAGACCGGGGAAGAAGCTGTGCATCCCAGATGCCCTC
>CM035220.1:16110834-16128334 GCA_020233015.1 Callinectes sapidus | reverse complement strand
TGACCATCTCCAGTACAAGACTAAACAGCCATTCTATAATGTGCTGGTTCATGACGGATCTCATAGGTGAGCAGCTCTTGTCCTTTACAAAATGTCACTGCCATGCAACCTTGTTCAAAGAGCAAGGCATTCATGAAAAGTACTATCACACGATCTTGTTGCAACTGATTCAATTCATACAATACTGCCTACATGCTAAACCTTAACCACTTTGCACCAGCGGTTTAAAAAACATACTTCGCTAATAGAAAGAATAGACCCACACATGGTAACGTACTTAATGTGTATCTTGCCCCTGTTTACCTAGCAGCAATTAAGTACGGGATGTAACTTGAGGGGTTGTGGCCTTGCTGTTCCAGTGTGTAGTGTGATATGGTCTCAGCCCAACCCGAAGATTGGTGAGCTCTGAGCTCACTCCATGGGGAAAGGCTGGCTGGATGACCAGCAGGCAACTGTGGTGAATAACACACACACATACACACACACACACACACACACACACACACACACACACACACACACACACACACATACACACACACACACACACACAGTACAGAAACTATAGATAAGATAGTAAAGGGAGAAAAAACATACCAAGCAGCAGAAGAGCTTAGTGAAATCATGAACAAGAGCTTTAAACAAATATTCAAAAGAAGAGGATGCATTTACAGAACCAAGTATGATAGAGGCACAGGAGGGATTCAAGGAAGTTGTGGTACAGAAACAGGATGTTGGCAGACTGATGGAGTGTCAGGCTGGACACTAAGGGAATGTAAGGATCAACTAATACAGCCAATTTGGGAAATGATTAACAGTTCATTAGAGGAGGGAAAGGTGCCACAGGAGTGGAAGAGGGCCAACATAGTGCCCATTTACAAAGGAGAAAAGAAGACCGACCCATCAAACTATAGGCCTGTGTCATTAACAAGTGTGGTCAGCAAAATTTGTGAGATATTAATTAAAGAGAAATGGGTGAGATATCTGGAAGACAATAGAATCATAACTAATAGGCAATTCGGATTGAGGCAAGGAAAATCATGTTTGCCGAACCTACTAAGTTTCTATACAAGAGTAACTGAAGGAATCGATAACATAAAGGGGTGGGATGGATGCAGTCTACCTAGATATCTAAAGAGCATTTGATAGAGTTCCACGCAAAAGACTCTTATGGACTGAGAGGGAAAGTATTAGAATGGATGCAAGACTATTTCAAGGATAGAGAAATGAGAACTGTAATCAGGGAAACAACTTCAAGTTGAGGAATATAACAAGTGGAGTACCGCAGGGGTCAGTCCTAGCACCCATAATGTTCCAAATATATATAAATGATGTGCAGTGTGGCATGACTAACTATATGAATCTGTTTGCAGATGATGCCAAATTGATGGGTTGTCAAGAACACTGATAACTGATAACTGTTGAGAGTTACAAGGAGATATAAATAAGATTGATGAATGGAGTAGGAGGTGGAAACTGGACTTTAATGCAAAGAAATGTCATGTGATGGAGCTAGGCAAAAGCAAAAGAAGGCCACAATGGAACTACAAGATGGGACAGGAGGAAATACTTAAGACCAAGGAAGAAAAGATCTAGGAGTGGTGATACAAGATACACTGAGCCCAGAATGGCATATAAATAAAATATTTGGATCCACATACAGAACATTAACCAACATTAGGGTGGCTTTCCACTACATGAATAAGGACATGATGAAAAGAATTCTAACCAGTATGATACTCCCAAGGTTGGAATATGCTGCTGTGATGTGGTCACCTAATGGAAAAAGGATATTAAGAAATTGGAAAGGATCCAAAGAGTTGCAACAAAAATGGTACCAGAATTAAGGGACCTAACATATGAAGACAGAATAAAAGAAATGGGGCTGCCAACTCTGCAAGATAGAAGAGAAAGGAGATCTAGTAACTCTATATAAAATAGTAAATGGAATTGAAAAGCTGAACAACCAAAACCTGGTGATGATGGAGAAAGAAATCAGACAGATGAGAGGACACTCAAAGATCACAGAGAGTCAGTGTGTAAAGGACACAAGAAAATACAGTTTTCCACATAGAATTGTGGACACCTGGAATGGATTAAAAGAGGAGGTTATTGAAGCAACCAGTATACATATATTTAAAGAAATGTCGGATATATGGAGATATGGAGACAGGACACTATGAGTCCCACTCAAACGCTGTACAATACAACTAGGTAACACACACACCGCAGACCTCGCACAGACCAGATGTGCTTGCCTTTGTTCCAGGAGCTGTTGGCGGATTATTCGGCTTACCGATTGTGGTATGCATATAGGGGGGAGGGGAGATATGTATTGTTGCCGTCTCCATAATAGTTACAGTTACAAAAAGTGGTAGTGACAGTGTGGTGATCCTCCAAAAAGAAGGGAAACAAGCAAAAGAAAAATACATATGGAGCCGAATGGAACTGGTTTCTTTACACCGAAAGGGGCGCACTTCTTGGACAGGGATTTCTCTGGGTTCAAAGAGGAAGATACTGAGATAAACACGAAGATGTGGCAGAGGAGGGTGTTACACCTCGAAAATTAAATGGAGAGGTTAATGGAGAAATTCATAGTGATGGAAGGAATACAGGAACGACAAGGTAATGAGAAAGATACTGAAAACCGAAAATGTGGAGCTGAAAAATAGGTGTAAGGAATTAGAGTCAAAAGTAGAGGCTTGTAGTGAGAAGGTGAAAGGAGGCGCAGAAGCAGTGATCAATCTAAATGAACGACAAGAAAGACAAGAAGCATGGAAGGAACTTCAAGAAGGAAATAAGTTACAATTTAAGAAGAAAGTAGAGGAACTAGAAAAACAACTGAGTGAAAAAGGAACCACCCAAGGAGAAGGTACAAGTTTCAGGAAAATAGTTGAAGAGCAACTGAATGTGGCTAAAATAACTGAAAAGATGGTGAATGTCATTAAGAGCAAAGAGTCCTTAGTAAGAGAAACTGTAGATAAGAAGAAATGCATAATTGTATTTGGTCTGAAGAAAACTAAGGAGGTGAACAAGACAACAAGGAATAAAGAGCTGAGTGAAATTATAAGTAAAGTATTAGAGAAAGTGCAAGAGGAAAATAGATGCCTAAAGAATGAGGTGGAAGAGTGAAGTTATAAGTAAAGTATTAGAGAAAGTGCAAGAGGAAAATAGATGCCTAAAGAATGAGGTGGAAGATTTTCATAGGCTGGGAGATTCAAAGGTGAAGGCTTCAGGCCAATAAGGATTAAGTTTAAGTCCCAGAAAGATGCAGAGGAAGCTCTGGCAGGGGCCTGGAGACTGGCAGGGGAGGCAGCTCTTAAGAATGTGTGGCTGAGAAGAGACTTAAATGGAAAAGAGAGAGAAGAGTTAACTAATCTGAGGGAGGAAGTAAAGACAAAAAACGAGGAGAGGATGGAAGAGCAGAAGGAAATCTTCTACTGGAGAATATTAGACATGAGAATTCGGAAGTGGTACCTGAACAAGAAAGAGAACAAGCAGACAAACTAAAGAAGAGAAAGGGAGTTTGGAAAGTGGCATATACTAACATTGGCATCATCTCCAGCTTAATGGATTTAAATGTTTATTTAGTAAAGAAAGCACACGATATAATGGGACTCAGAGATAAAGCTGTATGAGGAACTTGAAGAAGTGGAGAACATCGGACAAAATATTTACAATATATGGAAAAGAATTAGACCAAATAAGAAAGGTGGAGGAGTGATGTTTATGGTAAAGAAAAGCTTGAAAGTGATGGAAATAGAATATGGTGATGGATCAGCTGAGGTTTTGAAAATCAGCGTGGAAAGTAGACTGAGTAACAGGCATCAATTTATAGTGACCTACATACCACCTAAAACTAATGCCTGGTCTAATGATGAATATGAAGAAATGATAAAAACACGAAGAATTGCTTAAAAAAATGCTAAAAGGAAATAAAGTGGTTATGATGGGAGACTTTAATTGTAAGGTGTGCTGGGAGGAATGGTATATCAATGGATCAGAATCTTCATGGGGAAATAAATTATTAAAATTGGCAATGGACAATGCCCTAACACAGTGGATAAGTGAAGATACCAGATTCAGTAATGAAGGAGAAACATCAAGGCTAGACTTGGTATTCAGTAAAGAACAGGAAGGAATTGAAGACGTTAACATAGGATACCCAGTAGCCAAAAATGAACATGCTACCTTAGAATTTAATGTTGTTGAGGAAGTAGAAAATAAAAGAAAGGAAGAACACTGTGCAGAAAGATTAAACTACAGGAAGACATATTTTGAAAATATGATAAATTTTTTTTTCAAGAAGAGAGATGGAACAAATTCTATAAGGCCACAAATGTACATGAAAAATGGGAACAATTCCTTAAGATTTACAAGGAGGCAGAAGAGAAGTTTGTGCCTAAAAGGAGGAAGAGGATAACAGGTGAAAAAGAATGGTTCAACTTAAGATGTGAGACAGCAAGAAGGAAAAAAGAAGATTCGTGGAACAAGAGGAGAAGAAGTAGAAGAACAAACCTTTGGAATAATTACAAGCAAGCAAGAAATGATTATGTGATGGTCCTCAGAGAAGAACAAAGACAGTTTGAGACAAACATAATTGACAGATGCAATCCAAACTTTTCTATTGATTTGTGACTGGAAAATTAAAAGGAAAAACAGGATTAGATAAATTAAGGGTGGATGGAGTGATTTATGAAGACCCGAAAGCAATGGCAGGTGTGATGAATAGGAGCTTCAATGAGGTTTTCACGAGAGAAAAAGAATTTGTAAGACCACGGGATGTGCAAGATCAAGGGGGAATAGAAGACTTTCAAGTGACTATACAGGAAATAAATTATATACTAAAAAATTTAGATGGGGCAAAAGTTACAGGACCAGATGGAGTGTCAGGGTGGATACTGAAAGAGTGCAGGGATGAACTGAAAGATAAATTAGACAGCATAGTATTTACCTTCATAAATCATGGAACATTTCCACACGACTGGAAAAGGGCAGACATGTTCCCCTGTTCAAGGGAGGTAATGCTGAAAGCCCATCAAATTACAGATCGGTGTCATTGACTATCGTGGTTGCTAAAATTTGTGAAAAGATAATAAAAGACCAAGTTTCTGGAAGATAATAGAATCCTCACAAATTGTCAGATTTGAAAAGGCAGATCTTGTATAACTAACTTCAATCAACTCCTGTGGCACCCTGAGGGATGCATAGGGCCTCAATGAATTCACGCCACCACCATCTATTCTGTGCCAACTCCTCCAAATCCTCCCAACACTCTTCACCAGCTTCTTGCCTCATTGTGCACATCCTTCCTCTCCCTCTTCTACCCTGCAATTGCCAACTGGGTGTTCCCCGTACAATCACTCCCTCCCTTCTGAAGACGTGTCCTAGCCATTTCCATCGAGACAATCTAACGTATTCATCTACCAGTTGCACACCTGTAATTTCTCTCACTCTATCATTTGAAACCCTATCCCACCACTTAACTCCTAAAATCCTTCGCAAAGCCTTATTTTCGAAAACCACGAATTTCTTATCCGATGTTACTGTACTATACCACGATTCATGCCCATAAATCAAAATAGTTCTAACCATAGTTTTATAAATTTTTATTTTAGTGTGTACTGAAAAGTTATTATTATTCCACACAGTTTTTAACATGCCCATCGCTTGATTCGCCTTCCTTAACCTTTCCTCAAACTCCACTTTTAACGATCCATCCATAGACAAAAGCGTACCAAGATATTTAAACTTTTCTACTTGTTTCACAACTCTTCCCCCAATCACGCAAGCTCTTGGGTTAGCAATATTCATATTAATCATTTCCGTTTTTGCACAATTAATAATCAAGCCAACTTTTCCCCCCTCTCTCACTATACAATCTAAGACCCTTTGCATCTCATCTGTTCCTTCGCTAATAAGCACAATGTCATCTGCATAATCCAAATCTGCTAATTTACGTCCATCTCCCCACACAATTCCAGCATTAGTTTCCTCTGCAACCCTCCTCATCACATAATCAATAACAAGGACAAACAACAAAGGGGAAAGAATCCCTCCCTGAATCACACCCGACTTAACTTCAAAAGCCTCACTCAAGGACCCATCACTCATAACCTTACAAAACGTACCCTCCTGCAAATCTTTAACCAACTTCACCAACCACTCTGGAACACCATAATACCTCAACACTTTCCCCGTCGCCTCTCTAGAAACACTGTCAAAGGCTTCTCAAAATCAACAAAACATAAGCTTAAACTAGCCTTCATTTCATTTGCCTGCTGCATCAAATGCCTAACAACAAAGATCTGATCATTACATCCCCGACCTTTTCTGAAACCGGCTTGCTCCTCCCTCAAAACACCATCTAACACCGGCTCAATCCTATTCAACAGAACTTTACAAAATATTTTCAAAGCTATAGGAGACAAAGTAATACCCCTCCAATTCCCACAATCACTTAAATCTCCTTTCTTTGGAATCTTGACAATCACACCATTTTTCCATTCCGACGGTATCATCCCACTTTCTTTAATTTTATTAAGTAACTTAACCAAAATTAGCGGCAACCTATCTTCATCCGCTTTAAACATCTCCGGAAAAACTCCATCTTCCCCTGGTGCCTTATTATTCTTCAACTGCCCTATTGCCTTCTCTACTTCTTCTAACATAATCTCTCCTCCTACATTCAAATCTCTCTCAGCTTCTGGTATGTCCTCTGCTGGTGGTATTGGCCTATTTATAACTAACTTATTATGTTATTATTCAAGAGTGATTGATACAATACAGAAAAGGAATGGTTGGGCAGACAGCATTTATCTAGATCTAAAGAAAGCGTTTGATAAGGTACCATACAATAGACTCCTATGGAAACTGGAAACTCCATCTTCCCCTGGTGCCTTATTATTCTTCAACTGCCCTATTGCCTTCTCTACTTCTTCTAATGTAATCTCTCCTCCTCCTACATTCAAATCTCTCTCAGCTTCTGGTATGTCCTCTGCTGGTGGTATTGGCCTATTTATAACTAACTTATTATGTTATTATTCAAGAGTGATTGATACAATACAGAAAAGGAATGGTTGGGCAGACAGCATTTATCTAGATCTAAAGAAAGCGTTTGATAAGGTACCACACAATAGACTCCTATGGAAACTGGAAAAAATTAGAGATATTAACGGGAAGTTGATGAAATGGATGAAGAATTTTTTGAAAAATCGAGATATGCGAACTGTGATAAGGGACCAGCTATCAGTGTGGAGCCCAGTTTTAAGTGGGGTCCCACAAGGATCAGTGTTTGCACCAATTATGTTTGCAGTTTATATTAATGATATGGTAGAAAATGTAACCAGTTATGTGAGTCTTTTTGCTGATGATGCTACATTTTTTAGAAAAGTGAAGGATATGGAGGACTGTGAAGAACTGCAGAGAGACCTGGATAAGGTATGTGAATGGAGTAACCAGTGGCAGATGGAATTTAATTTTGGGAAGTGCAAAAAGATGGGAGTTAGGAAAAAGCAACAGAAAGTGCACCTATAACTATAAAATGAAAAAAGAAATTATAAATAAGACCTCAGAAGAAACAGATTTGGGAGTAATATTTACAGAGGATTTATCACCAGAACATCAAAATAATAAGATTGTAAGTGAAATGCTCAACCTACTAAGAAACATAAGAACATCATTTACATATTTAGATAAAGAAGTGATGAGGAAGATAATTACATCTATGATAAGACTGAGGCTAGAATATGCAGCAGTGATTTGATCACCTTATCAGAAGAAACATAAAAGGAAGCTGGAACGTGTGCAGAGAGCAGCAACGAAGATGACACCAGAATTGCAAGATTTGCCTTATGAGGAAAGACCAACTAGGATGGAGCTCACAACATTGGAAAAGAGAAGAGAAAGAGAATACATGATTACACTCTTCAGATAGCTGAATGGAATGGAAAATATAGATAGAGGAAACTTATATGAACTGAACATGAGAGAAACAAGAGGTCATGGAAGAAAATTAAAAGCAGCTACCTGCAGAAGAGGCATCAAAAAGAATAGTTTCCCACACAGAAGCATTGAGGCATGGAATGGTCTGGAAGAGGAGGTGGTGTGTGCCAGAAATATTCATATTTTTAAGGAAAAGTTGGATAAATATAGTTATGGAGACAGGACAGTAAGAGCTTAGCTCCCCTCCCGTATATCACACACACACACACACACACACACACACACACACACACACACACACACACACACACACACACGGCACACAGGCGCGAAGGACAAGTGTAGACAGCAACAAATTCTGCACCCCAGAGGAGCCGTGGAATGCCTAGATTGTTGTTAGGGATTGGGGAGGAGCTCGTAGGTGTCCACAACTAAACAGTGAGTAGAAAAGAGAGAAAATTGTTGAAATATGGACAAAAATATGAGTGAGGCGTCGAGAGTGACATCTGGCGGCGGTGCGGTTCCGGGAAGGAATGTAAACATAGGGACTCCAATAGGGTTGAGGAGGCTTACGGAGAGGTCTGGAGACAGGAACTTTTCAGGATTTGCCCCAGAGAGAACGAGTCTGAGAAGAATTTTGGGATTGGAGAAGGAACTGAGATCTATGAAAGAATTAATTGCAGAGGTATGGGAGAAACTGGATTTACTACAAAGTGAGTATTTGGTGTTAAAACAGGATCTCATGGACTCAAGGAAGGACGTTAGTGACCTGAAGAAAGAAATAAAGAACCTAAAAATGGAAAATGAATCCTTAAAGAAAGCAGTTAATACTCAAGAAGGGAAAATAAAAGATGTGAGGGAACAGATTAAGGACATACCGACCAAAGCGCAGACTAACCTAGAGAAAATCCAGGAATTAAAAAACGATTGGAAAAAGGAACAGGAAAGTCAGCAAGTAAGTTTTAGAGAAATTATAAACCAACAAGTGAAGGAAAAGACTAGGGAGACTGTGGTGCAAGTAATTAAGGAGAAACACAACTTAGTGAGAGAAGCAGTGGACAAGAAGAAATGTGTAGTGGTTTTTGGAGTGATAGAAAAAAGAAACCCAGTAAAATTTGTGAGAGATAGAGAGGACATGGAAATTGCAAAAGGTGTAATAAATAAAATACAGGATAAAAATCAAGAGTTGGAGAAGGATATTGAAGAAGTATTTAGAATAGGTAAATATGTTGAAGGAAGACACCGCCCAATTAAGATCAAACTGAAGTCACAAACAACAGTAGAAGAATTGTTAGCACGATCTGCCAGACTAGCAAGCAAGGAAGAGACTAAGGACATTTGGATAAAGAGGGACATGAACATAGAAAAGAGAGAGAAAGAAAAACTACTAGGAGCTGAGGCCAAGGAAAGAAACGAGAAGAGAACAGAGACCGAGAAAATGAAATTCTTTTGGAGGGTAGTGGACATGAGATTGAGGAAGTGGTATATACAGGAACAAAAAGAGGAAGAAGGGGGAGCAACAGCAATAGCATCAAACTAAAGATAGCCTATACAAATATAAATTGATTGATAACGGGAATTAATGAACTCAATGATTATCTGAAGGACTCAAAACCAGACATAATGGGAATTGTAGAAACTAAATTAAAAGGACAGATACCACCAGACAGTGTGGGAAACAAGCTGGTATAGAAACAGAAAAGGAAAACAGGGAGGAGGAGTCATGATACTGGTCAAGGAAAATATAAATGTTAAGAAAGTAATGTATGGAGAGGATAATGCAGAAATGATCACTTTAAGGATAGAAGACAAAGATAGGAAAAATAGGGATTTTACAGTAATGTATGTACCACCAAAAACGAGAGCCTGGAGGGAGAGAGAATACACCGCAATGATCAGTGATACAAAAAACTCTTTAAAGGAGATATTAAAAGAGGGAGAAAATACGATATTGATGGGAGTCTTCAATTGTAAGGAAGTGCACTGGGAAGATATGTCATCGGAAGGAGAAGAATCATGGGGGACCATGTTGTTAGATTTGACCATGGACTACACAATGACACAGTGGATCCGAGAATGCACGAGATATAGAAGTGGTGAAGAACCATCAAGACTGGATCTAGTATTCATGAAAGAACCGGAACTAGTGAGCAATATTGAATACATGACCCCAATAGGAAGAAGTGACCATGTACTAATAGAGTTGGAACTAAGGGAGGGAACATACATAGCAAGGAATGAAAAAGACAAGAGGGGAAGACGAATATATAGTAAAACAGACTTCCATGGCATAAAAAAATTCTTCAAGGAGACAAAATGGAATGAATTTTACAGAGAAGAGGTGGGAGTGGAAGAGAAATGGAGGATGTTTAGGAACATGTACAATAAGGGAGTGGAAACATATGTGCCAAAACAGAGACAAGAAAAAGTATATATACAGGAGTGGTATAACAGAAGATGCAGCGAGGCAAAGGAGCAAAGAGATAAAGCTTGGAACAAATGGAAAAAAAAAAAACACCCTGGAAAGTGGCAAGTAAATATCAGGGAAAGGAATGAGTATGTAAAGATCTGTAGGGAGGAAAAAAGGAAATATGAAAAAGATATAATTGACAAATGTAAGGACCAGCCAAAACTACTTTACAGATATGTAAATGGCTGAAAACCAATCACAATATAGAAAAGTTGAGAAGAGGAAACATAGAATACACAGAAGATCAAGAAATGGCCGAAATAATGAGTGAACATTTTAACAAAGTATTCACCAGAGAGAATTATAAAAATGAAGAAATAGGCTGAGAAAAAAAATCTCCTCCTATGAGTGAAATTATTGTATCACGGCATGATATAGAAAAGGAAATGAAGGATCTCGATACTCTGTGGGGGAAGCTGTTCCTCTTCACATATCTTCTATAATTTTCCTTTTTCAGTTTTTTTCCATGCCCCCTTGTGTTCCTTGTGTCCCAAATTAGGAGGTCCTCTCTATCAAGGATTTCCATGTTCTTCATAATTCTGTAGATGGTCAACAGGTCTCCTCTTTCTCTTCTTTGTTCTAACGTTGGTAATTCCTGTTTTGATAACCATTCTTCATATGTTAATTCAGACAGCTCTGGTGCCAATTTTGTTGTTGCTTTTTGTATTCTTTCAAGTTTCCTTATGTTTTTCTTAGTACTAGGTGACCATAGAATCGCTGCATATTCCAGTCTTGGTCATATTGTAATCAATATCTTTTTTGCCATTTCCTCATCCATATATGCAAATGCCACTTTGATTGATCTTAACAAATTGTAGGTTTCTCCAATGATTTTGTTTATTTGTTTGTCAGGGGTCATATCATTTGTGATAACTACTCCCATGTCTTTTTCAAATTCTACCTTCTTTACTTCTTTGTCTCCCAGATTGTATATTCCTGATATCCTGTTTTTGCTTTTTCCAAATTCCATTACACTACACTTTTTGACATTGAATTCCATTTCCCATTTTTGACCCCATTTCCAAATTTTTTCAAGATCATCTTGCAATTGTTCACAGTCCCTCTTACTTTCCAATCTCCTCAGCAGTTTTGCATCATCTGCAAAAAAACTCATATAACTGGTCACCCCTTCATCCATGTCATTTACGTATATGGCAAACATAATTGGAGCCAACACCGATCCCTGTGGGACTCCACTAATCACTTCTTTCCAAGTAGATACTTTGTCTCTAATCATAACTCGCATTTTTCTTGCATGTAAAAAGTCTCTCATCCACTCTAATAGATTACCATCAGTCCTCCTATGAACTCTAATTTCTCTAACAATTTTCTGTGTGGCACCTTGTCAAACGCTTTCTTTAAGTCCAGAAATACACAGTCAGCCCATCCGTCTCTTTCCTGAATTATATCTAATAATCTTGAGTAGAAACATAGTAGATTAGTGGTACATGATCTTCCATGTCTGAATATAAAAAAGTAATACACATAGAAGTATTTAGTCTGCTGTGATACCAATATTAGGTAGATATCATGCTAACCATGCCAATTTTCCATTTAAATTTACAGATATGCTGCCCAAGAAAACCTGTCAATCTCTCAGGAACCATTACCCATCAGCCACTCAGATATTGGGAAGTATTTCAAGGAGTTCACTGGAGTATGTTATTTGCCCAATGATGAATTGGAACAGCAGTACCCAGATGATGCAACTGTGAAAAACAATCTTTTAAGAGAACAAGGATTTTTTTAGCATTCAAAGAAAATATTAAGATGTATAAAAACCTGATTTCCTTGTGAAATCAGTTCACTCTGGTAATTACCAGTCATTTATGGACTGGATTTCAAATGTCAGTCTCTACTCCTCTATGAGGGAATAAAATCTTAACTGTACATAAGCACAAAAAACACACTTTGCCAATGTACAGAATAAGCCCACAAGGGGTAACTTATCTAATTTCTGGTATAGAATTATAAGTTCATTTAATCTCTCTCTCTCTCTCTCTCTCTCTCTCTCTCTCTCTCTCTCTCTCTCTCTCTCTCTCTGTACATTACTACACCATAGTATCTATTTTTTTCCCATTTGTTTTCAATATATATTAGTACTATCAAGTTGAGTTGTGTTGATTTTAGGCATTGTAATTACAGTGGAGACTCAGTACTCAAACTTAATTAGTTCCAGATGTATGTTCAAGTATTAAAAAGGTTGACTATTGATACCTATAAATCAAGTAATTCATTCTGACCTTAGCAAAACCTCAAGATTATGAAAATTTCAATGTAATTTTTTTATAATGACATTTTGGCCATTTTTCACTGCCGCAGATCGCTCAAGTTCCTTTTCCACATCCATCACCATATCAAATACCTTACTGGCCTCCTTGTTTTTTAATATGATGGCTACTTTAGATTTTGCCATACAATATATTTTGCATTAAAAAACCATGCTGAACTGGAGGTAAAGCTTGTAAACAGTTGATGAAAATATTAGTTTGAGAGAATAAACGTATATATGTTACAGTAAAATCTTCAAAACAGTAAATTTGTAAATTTCCCAAAATTTTCAGGAAATTTACAAAGTGACTGTTTCAATCAGTAAATGTACAAAATTACAAAAAAAATTGGAAATTTACAAATTCATTAGTTTTAGTAGCCAGGAATTTTACAAAAAATTCCTGAATATTCCAGGAAATGTACAAATTTACTTTTTTGAAGATTTTACTGTAAAATGTACGTTTATTTTCTCAAACTAATATTTTCATCAACCTCTTACAAGCTTTACCTCCAAGTCAACATGATTTTATAATGCAAAATATAAAGTTTTTCTTGAAAACGGAAAAATACAGCAGGAGATGAGGAGGCACCAATTACTAAGAATAATGGTCACAAGAAGAAGAAGAAGAAGAAGCAGTTGTTACTCTTAGCAATCACCAATAGAAATTTCCCTCCTACTGTATTTTCAATATTTCATGTAAAATTTCAGTTTTTATTACAAAAACCGTGCTTTTATTTTTTACCTTATTGCTTAAGGATCCTGTGTGCTCCTGTAGTGTCGTTTCTATTCATTTCATTGTTCTTTCTGACTTGTCTCCTACTCCTTCACCATAAATCATTTCATTGCTTCTATGATTCTTTTCGTGTGTTTTGATTTCACCACAATATTTGTGTTTCTGCTCCTCTACTGCCTTCTATTTTGAATATCATATTTATATTATGTATGATATTGTCATGAGGATCACCTTGACTCTGTGGCATTGAGTGGTATTGATACAGTGCCTGAAATCATAACCCTGACACTACAGCACTTGTCAAAATTATGCTACCACCCACCTACAGGCTACAACCACCACATCAAAGTGTCATATTAGAAATCAAATAAAAAACATATTTTCCTGTAGTATTAGTACTTTTTTGGTCCATCCTTCCTCTTAATGACACTTTTCAGATGATTTGGAAGAGATAGAGCCAGGTTCCTGAGGGTATCTGCTTGTATATTCTCCCAACACTTATGTATTGCTTATCTCTAGCTGTGGAACCGAACTCATGTCTTTTCCTCATAAATCCTTCTGTATGAAGACCCATAAGTTTTCTATTGGATTTGTATCAGGGCTGTTATGTAGCCAGTCATCAATAAAGGATACCTCACAAGCTCTGAGCCATGTGTCACAGATTTGGCAGTGTAGGCTAGTGCACCATCCTGCTGCAATATCTTGGTACTGCACATGTCAAAAGATTCTGGCAAATGGTCAGCTAAGGCTCTAAATACACATTTGCTTTCACTTTGAAGTTCTTAGGAAATATCATTAACTTGCAAGTCCAAGGCCAGAAAAGCAGCCCCAAAGCATTAGTGAATCTGGGTGTTTCACTGTGCTTTCAAGGTAGCTTGGTTTGAGAGGATCACTGCCATGGCAGCAATACACTCTGGCATTCTGGTCATTAAAAGTGGCCTCATCTGACCATAACATTGACAGCCAATCGTCATCACCCCACTGTCTTTATTTACGAGCAAATTTGATTCGTTTATCCTTCTGCACTTTCGTAAGGAGAGACTTCTTGGTTGGCTTGTGGCTCCTGAAGCCTAACTCATGACACTGTTCACACAGTCACCCCTTGGAAGGCCCCAGCATTTTGTTCTTGCACCCTCTTTGCTGTGGTTGAAGTAGTAGCCTCTACAGTTTATTAAAAAATGTTTGTAGCACGTTTTGACATCTTTCGTGGACAGCCAAAGTGAGGTTTCTTGTGTGGTAGTTCATCGCTACCACCTTCAGGAAACGGGCATGAGTACTTCTTCACACTAGTACGCCCCAGACCAGTAAGCCAGCAGATTTCAGTTATTGTATGGCCTCCCTCCTTTCAACACATTATCCTAGCAACAGTCACACTAGTCAGATCCTTAGTGTTTGACATAGTATGGTGATAATGCACTCTAAACCACAAAAAAGTTACATGGAGCATGGTCGATTTTGGGAGCAACATGCAACAGACAACCTCTCCATGTGACTACCAGAGGCACACTTCCTCAGGCCTCCATTAACCAACTTGTAGTGTCAAAATGTTCTGACATTATAGGGTGGTTGTGAACTTTTGTTCAACATCACTTCACCCTCATAAACACCATCCTATTTTTCATCATAAATACACAACTGCTTAGAATTGTGGTTGCATATTTTTGACGAGTACTGTACATCACTTCCACCAGGGTTAAGGTCTCAGTATTGGAGAATCATTGTCTCCTTGTTATGTTATGGGATCCACTAGCCATGATGAAAGCACTGTGGTGAGTAGTAGCTGTAAGCATGTGACACTATATCAAAGTTTGTGAACAATTTCACTTCACTTGTTTGACTGCACACTAGGCCAATTAATGAGATGAACGCGCCGCCCCGCGCATTCAGAACTTGACCAACCCGCGCACAGTCGAGTCGTGCGTTTTCCTGTTCATGGGGCACCAGCTGGTGGTTTTTCATCTTTAGTCGTGTGGCTGGCCGGTTCTGCAGAAGGTGACTTGGGTAAGTTTCTTCCGTTTCTTTAGTGTTTTTGTGAAATGTTGTTCACTTTTTGCGTGTTGACTTGCCAAGGCAGTCATGTTTACACGCGATGACATGCCAAGGCGTTCATCATTGCCCTGTCTCAGGCCACCAGCTGGTGGTTTTTTCATCTTTATGACGGGCGGCAGCACGTGTGGCGTTCTGCTAAGGCAGTCGCTATTAACGCATGATTAGCCACGGCGATCATTTGTGCTTTGCCTATAGTATTTTTGGGGGTCTTGACATATGCTGCTTATACACGCCATATGGCTTACCATGGTCGGTTTGGTTTACTTTGCAGTGCCCGGTTATGTCGGAGCAAGGCAGCAGCAGGTTTGATGTCTCGCCATGGCATGCATCGGGGAAGAGTGTTGGCACCCCAGCTATGTCGGGGCAAGGAAGTGGTAGGAAGGATGCGTCGAAAAGGAGTGATTGCACAGCCGTGAGTGATATGACCAGTACAGTGGCCCGTGGCTCCTGAGGAAAAGAGCCAGTGGTGGCGGTGCCTCGTGTCTCAGTCTTTTCCTTCAACAAGCCAGCTGCCACAAACGCCGAGTGAAAGTGCTCAAGTTACCAATGAAAAACTCGACAGGCTCACCACCCTTCTGAGTGGCTTTATTGAAAAATGCAGTGCAGACCGGGTGGTGGCTAGTCCTGATTTTAGTGGTTTTCATGGTGTTTCGTCGTCAGACGAGTTACCAGAGGCTGATGGTGACAGTGATCCTATGGATGGATTGGATGAACTGCTCTCTCCTTCTCAACCTCTTCCCAGTGCATGCTGTAATCAGCAGGAGGATGCCTTTCAGAGTGCCTTAGCTGACTTGGCAGGCTCTTTCCTCAGTGAGGAGGAGAAAGGGGCTCCTTTGTCAGAAAAGTTGGCTAACATTCTGAATCAGAGCTTAAGAGCCATTTGATGGAGCACTACATACCTGGGTTAAACTCTAGTTTAAATAGGGTAGTTTATGTAACTTTAAAGAGAAAAACAATACGCTATAGTGTATTGTTCATATTTTCAATTAAAATATTGAAATTCAAAGAAAATTACCGAAAAACTCACTTTTGGATGTAAAAACATACTTTTATTTTCTAAGGAAAGATGAATTTGACATAAAAATCTTGTAAAATCCTTAAAAACGTTGAAAAATTGATAATTCAAATCGCATATGTTATACTTGGAAAAGGGAGTTTTATGTAAAATGCCGTTAATACTCTTAAAAACTGGAAAAAACGTAATTTTTGGAATTTTACATAGAAAAAGTATATTGTAACATGAAAAAGTTGTTTTCTACAAAATGTGTTTAAACGTCCAAAAAGGTTAAAAATGGATACTTTGTACAGTTTCAGAGAAAGAAAAGTATATAGTGTTTATTTTCTTGTGTTTAGTCAAAACATTGAAATCAATAGAAAATTATTAAAAAAGTGACTTTTGGTGTAAAATCATATTTTTTTCGTAAAAGAGATGGTTTTCCTTTAAAAGTAGTAAATATCCGAAAAAAACATTGAAAAAAAGGTCGTTTATGCTGTTTTAGAGAAAAAAATATATATTGTCGTAAAATAAGGATAAAATCATAAAAATAGGTAATTTGTGCAATTTTAGAGAAAAAAAAATATTGTCGAGATAAAGAATGTATTTTTTTGGTTTTCTTCCACCAACAGATGATAAATAACAACAATAACAACAGGAGTGGCTAAAACAATAAAAACAGAAACAGAAAGAGAAAAGAAAATAAAAAAAGAAGAACAAGAAGAGGACGAAGAGGAAGAGGAGGAGGAGGAGGCCAAAAAACAAATGAAAATGTGAAAAAAAACATTGAAAAAGTCACTTTTTAGGCAGAATTTTCTTCTTTATTCAAATTGCATATATTATACTTGTAAAAGGGGGTTTTGTTTAAAATGACGTTAATACTCCTAAAAACGTTGAAAACCACGTCATTTTGTTGTTTTTTTTTTCAGAAAAAAAGTATATTGTGCCAATATTCATTGTTTTTTGTTTATTGTTTGATGAAAACATTGAAATAAACAGAAAATAATCAAAAAATTAACTTTTTCGGTGAAAAGAAAC
>CM035220.1:16066885-16100332 GCA_020233015.1 Callinectes sapidus | reverse complement strand
AATGTCACTCACCCTAAAGGTCCCAATGGCTGTTTTTTGTGTAATTTTTTGGTTTTGTGTTTTTATTTCTGTGAGTATTTTTAATCAGATTTATGGCGGTCACTTGTCTTTTGTTGTTGGGGTTTTTTTAAGGGTGGTATTTTTTTCTTGTTAATTTATTCTGTCTCTCTCTCTCTCTCTCTCTCTCTCTCTCTCTCTCTCTCTCTCTCTCTCTCTCTCTCTCTCTCTCTCTCTCTCTCTCTCTCTCTCTCTCTCTCAACAATCATCATCTAATCGTAGCCCAAACTGAAGGTGAAAAAGCGCCCCAGTACAGAAGGCGTTAAGAAGATAGAACCAACACTCACCATGGATCAACTGGAAGGCATGATGTTGTCCTTCAAGTTCTCCCTGAGCAGTGTGAGGATCTCCTGTGCCTGCCTGGGAAAGTCGCCGTACCTGAGGGACGGACAAGACACCACTGTTACGTTCACCCCCCTTGTTTCTTCTTCTTCACACCCTCTCTCTGCCCTCAGCAGCACGTCTCAGGCCACCGGGTTCACACAGGCCTCCCCGGTGCACAAGCAGGGCAACAGGGCATAGGGGGGTTGCGTAACTTTCACACGGTTCGGATGGGCAAGTGTAGCGAAGTGTACCTATAGCAGCTCAAAATGGGGGACAAAGCAAACACACAGAGTTCACCTTGGCTAGTTTACTCAGCAAGCACTACAGGTAACACGGGGGACCGTGACACGCCTCACACAATGACAAAGGCGCGCTCAGCAAGACGACACAGCAAGGAGGCAGCTCGGGCCTCCTCACACCTCACACCTCATTCACGGCCTCCCAGCAGGCTTCCACAATGTCAACTAGGCACACACAGTCCAGGCGCACACACTGCCAACGCACAGGCACTATTACATGGCAGTCAGAATATATCTGTCCAGGAACAAGGGGAAGCGAGGCAGCTCTTCCCTCTGTCCTCCTCACTGGGCCCCAACTCTCTTCTCTCTGCTCTCTCCCCTCAATGCCTGTCGCCGGGCGGCGGCAGAAACTATTTGCTGAATCGTCAACATTCCTCTCCCTCGCTCCGATACGCCTCTCTCTCTCCTTCCCCTCCCAGACCCGTTGTTTCTTTTTCTACTCTCACGCCCACCACGCACATTCATACACACATACCCACGGCCACGGCTACCCCCCCATACATGGGTTCGTAACAGTATCTATGTATGTATGTATCTATCTATCTATCTATCTATCTATATCTATCTATCTATCTATCTATCTATCTATATATATATATATATATATATATATATATATATATATATATATATATATATATATATATATATATATATATATATATATATATATATATGTATATATATATGAGGAATTCAAGTGAACCGCGATCCCACGTGAGGCTCGTTGGTTAGCTATTCTGTCTGTGAAACGAACTTAGTGTGTTGGGTTTGGGGGGTGTTTGTTATTGTTGTGGTGGTGCCATGTGGTAGTGGTGGACTGGTGGTGGTGGTGCCTGCTGGTTGTTGTTGTTGTTATTTGTGGGGGTGGGTGGGTGGGGTGCAAGAGGTATTGGATTGGAGGCGTACTAGTAGTGGCATGAGGAAGACGTACCAGCAGCAGCAGCAGCAGCAGTGGTGTGCGCTGGAGATAGGAGGTGACGACGACGACTACTCGTGGCAGCAGTGGTGGTGAAAGGTATTGTTTTTGTTCAGTGTTGGTACAAGGATTGAGGTTTTGAGTTTCATATTGTTATGGTGTATAATTATACCAGTTTTCCTTGGCTGTGCTATTTGTAAGCTGTTACGGTAAATTTGCAGTTTAAGCCAACACACTCCATCATATCTCTA
Source organism: Callinectes sapidus (assembly GCA_020233015.1). Taxonomy (NCBI): domain Eukaryota; kingdom Metazoa; phylum Arthropoda; class Malacostraca; order Decapoda; family Portunidae; genus Callinectes; species Callinectes sapidus. The sequence continues at coordinate 16,098,482 of CM035220.1, read as the reverse complement.
CCCACACCTCCCCCCCCCTCCCTCCCTCCCTTCTGTTAGAGCTTTCCATACTGAGTCATTTGATCCCCATAGCTATGTAAGTGGCGCAAATCAGTTATAATGGCGCTTGAGATTTTTGAAGATTTACCCAATTTGGGGGACGCGGGCAGGACACGACAAGCCACACGGCAACACCGCCCAGTGTTGTGTCTCGAGGGTAACTGAACGTCTGTGGCCAGCAGTGCTCTGAGCTAAAACATTATATGAACTAAACGTAACCTGGGGCGGGGAGGGGGGTCAAATCTAGCCCTGGGCTGCTGCTGCTGCTGCTCCTCCGCCTCCTCCTCCTTTATGCGAGTTCAAGTTGTTTAGGCCGTGATCCCTTTAGGCCGAGAGTCATTTAGGCCGTGATCCCTTTAGGCCGTGATCCTTATTTAATTCAAACAAGAAAAACAATTATTTTATTCATAGCTAACCCTTATATTTTCATTAAAAGTATAAAAACACATTTATATTTTTAAAAATTTTAACATACAAATAAGCGAAATCTTATTACTCAACATGAGGAGCAGACAGGTGGCTGCATGCAGACAGTAGCTGGGATGTCTTGATCTCGTTCCTGTTGTAGCGATCCCATAGGTCAAACAGTCTCCCCTGCATGTTCTTGAACGTTTTTCTCTGGTGTCGCTTCAGTTTGCTCTCTCGCACAAGCTGAACCTGTATTGGCACTAGTTTAGCTTCAGAGTATAGGTTATTGATTAGCATATACATATGCTGGTTGGCACGACCACGAGTGTTAAGTCTTCTGTGCCAACCTTCAGTGTCATTGTTTGTGCGTACACTCCGGTTGAATACACTCCATGATTCTGGTGGCCACATGCTGTTCTGAATCCATGTTTCACGGATGTAGGCTACCAGGTCCTGTAGTGCAGGAGCTGCCAGAGTAGTACTGTCTGCAATTTCTTCAAATGATAATAGGATGTGCTCGGCTGGAAGGTAAGGCAAGGCTAGTAGGTGACGGATGAAACGCCTAAAGTGTATATATATATAAAATTTGTATATATATATATATATATATATAAACTATTAAAAGGATCTCTCGGCCTAAAGGGATCACGGCCTAAACGCCTCTCGGCCTAAAGTGCTCACGGCCGAAACGACCTGCTCCCCTTTATGCACCCGCCCGTGTCCCGCAAATTCGGTTAAGCTTCAAAAATCGCTATCGCCATTATAATTGATTTACGACAGGTAATATGGGGTTCAAAATGCTCCTAACAGTGTGACATACACGGTTAGCTTGTTTATTGTGCCGTGGTATATATGTATTGGCTTAAACTGCAATTATACTGCTGTTAGGAGTAAACCTACCTCTCTCTCTCTCTCTCTCTCTGTCTCTCTCTCTCTCTCTCTCTCTCTCTCTCTCTCTCTCTCTCTCTCTCTCTCTCTCTCTCTCTCTCTCTCTCTCTCTCTCTCTCTCTCTCTCTCATTAGGACATTCAGAGACCGCTTACAACCAAATCACAAGAAAAGCGTTAACACTATTATCATCATCATTATTATTATTATTATTATTATTATTATTATTATTATTATTATTATTATTATTATTATTGTTGTTGTTGTTATTACAATGCTGTACACAATAATGAAAGTGACAGAGATATTATATAACAAGACGAAAAAAATCACAGTAACTTTATTGGTTGTGAACACAATCATTGTACTGGATTCCACTGTGTTAACTTTGGTATATATCTGCCTTACTAATTCATGCCCTTCCTAACTCAGTTATTTAAGTAAGAGTATCAGCAAGCTCTGTTTTCTCAACGACAGCTGTGTCTTCGCCTCACCAATCGCAATAGAATGATCAGGTGGCTCGATTCAGGTATCTCCACACACACACACACACACACACACACACACCATTGACACTAATGAACATGAAATATTGCTTCTTTTACCCTTATATTGAGCTTCTTACCTGAGTCTGCCTTAGTTTAGTCTTATGATGTAATGAAAATGATAGTTTAGAAGACTTGTGGCGAGTTATGACTGAACGTTAAGTAGATATATACAGTATAGTAAATACAGGTAAGATGAAGATTCAGATATTCTAGTTGTGTGTGAGTGAATTTGCAGGAGTTAACAAGTCATTAATTTGTGTTCATTTATTCAGTCTCCTTCATTTTGTTGGTGTGAACGGATAGTAATAATTGCTTTCTTGTTTCCACGCTTACAAAATCTTAAGATGCGAACAGAGAGAGAGAGAGAGATTGGTAAAAGCTTTGGATAAAACGAAGAACTCTCTGCTAAAGGAAAGTTCGTTAAAGTGTATGAAAAAATAGTTCAGTGAGATGAGATAATGCTCCTCTCTCTCTCTCTCTCTCTCTCTCTCTCTCTCTCTCTCTCTCTCTCTCTCTCTCTCGTCTCTCTCTCTCTCTCTCTCTCTCTCTCTCTCTCTCTCTCTCTCTCTCTCTCTCTCTCTCTCTCTCTCTCTCTCTCTCTGTCAATGTTCCTATATGAATGATTTGGTCAAGTTAATGGCAGCAGGAATACACAGCCCTATTCTGTCAAACATGTAATACAGATTATTGTTTAGTTATTGATGTATACTTGTGATATTAGTAGTTATTGTATATATATGTTTTATTGTGTTGTTTTCCACTACAGGACAAGCAACAAACAATAAAACAGCTATAGAGATCACCAAGCCATCGCTCAGTTCAGACATAGAGGAATTTCAAGGTTTTTAACTCCGAATTACATGAAAAACACACAATTTTAAGGTTTTTAAGAAGATTGGAACTTTAAAACTCTCAGAATTACAAGTCATTTTAAAGCAAATCAGTGTCTGTCTTCTTCAAAACTCCACATTGTTGCACTAAATCAGCTAGAAAAGTCAACTAAGGCAAAACTCAAGGTTCACTGGGAAGAATTACCACTGAATGATGGGCCAGAATGCAAAAACCAAAAGAGATTACCCAGTCTCTATGATGACTTATTACCTGATTAGGTTTAAAGTATATCTAAGAGGTTTAAAGCCATTTTTTAGGGTTTTTTAGGGCAGAAATAGTGGTGAAAGGGGTTAGATCAGATTTCAAGTGTATTTAAGTAATTTCTTAGGGATTTTAGGGGTAGAAATAGCAATGAAGGAGATTTTGAGCAAATGTAAGAGGTTTTAAGCCTTTTTTTTGTGTTTTAAGGGCACAAATAACAGTGAATGAGGTTAAACAGATTACCCAGTCACAAAGATGACTTATTTATTTATTACCTGATGCAACACAGGATGGAGAGGCCAAGGGCACAAACAACAAGGCTCATTCATTCAAGGACTCTGCCTGATATCATAGGACTGAAACCCAAGACATGTAAAAAGTAGAATAGTTAATGTTCCGTTATTATGCAGTGTAACAACCCCCAAAATGATCATTGTGGGCAGGAGGGACATGAACCCAAGTAAATCAGCCCATCTTGGAATAAAGGAGAACCAGCAGGAGTGTTTCTCATGTCAGAACAATCAACTATGAGAGAGAAACACAGCCACAAAGAGATGTAATGTATCTTTCCCTCAGAATCCAAACACTTCCCAGGATGTGAATGGAATGGCTTTCGTAGTGAATAAAAGTAATCAGGTGACCAATGGAAGGCCGACCTAATTAGTTGGTATATACCTTTCAATCACCTATTTGCTACTTCCCGTACAGAAACACACACACACACACACACACACACACACACACACACACACACACACACACACTAACACACACACACACTCACACTCACACACACACACACACACACACACACACACACACACACACACACACACACACACCTGTCAATGAAGCAAAGGTGACAGTTTTTGTTCCACCAATGTGATATGAAACAGAGAACCACTTCCCGGGAACCAATTTAAGTACATACATACCTGCCTTACAGAAGAGGAAATCACAACACATAACCCCCAAAACACCAGAAGTCAGTAACTTTTCCAGAAGTGCATATCCTCCACTCAAAGTTTCACTCTCTTGGGACAGGTATTCAACCCACTGATGTAAGACAGGAACACAAACAATGAGTAGTGAGTCTGATTCTTTCCCACCTCTATACCCAGTACTCTCCTTAAGAACAAGTGTAATAGGCAGGAAACCTTTTTTTCTTTTATTTGATTTGAAAATGGTTAATTAAAATTGTGTAATTCATGTATTTACCTCTTTCATTTTACATGTATATACTGAAAAAGGATGCAATGTTTTATCCTCATTTTTCTGTATGAAGAGGATATATCTTATTATTTGTACCTACTCTTTTTATTGGAAGATAATGACAAACATGAAATGACCTTGTACTTGTGTAAAATATTGATTTATAGCCAGCAAGTTGTTGTCAGTTTTTAAAATGTTGGCACACAGGGAATAGGTTACTTTAATAATGGAAAATCTGAGATGGTCTGCATTCTTTATGAAAGTTATGAGGGAAACAGTTAAAATTTAGTCATTTCTAAACCCAAACTGACACTTCATGAGGATTCTATTATCTTCAAGAAATTTGGTCCTTTTATCCTTTATTATCCTTTCACAAGTCTTATCAACCACTCTCGTCAACGACACTGGTCTGAAGTTTGATGGATTTTGAGCATTTCTCCTGTGAATAGTAGGGGAACAATGTCCACCCTCTTCCAGTCTTGAGGAACTGTTCCATGATTTATGGAGGTATATACATAGTAAGCTGTGTAATTCATCTTTCAGTTCATCCGTGCACTCTTTCAGTATATATCAGCCCTGACACTCCATCCGGTCCTGTAGCTTTCCTCTAGTCTAAACTTTTGAGTGTATTATTTATTTCCTGTATAGTCACTTGAAAGTCTTCCATTCTCCCTTGATCTTGCACGTCCTGTGGTCTCACAAATTCTTTTTCTCTCATAAAAACCTCATTGAAGCTCCTATTCATCACATCTGCCATCGCTTTCAGGTCTTTATAAATCACTCCATCCGCCCTTAATTTATCCTATCTGGTTTTTCTTTTTAATTTTCCATTCACAAATCTATAGAAGACTTTGGGTTCATTCTTGCATGTGTTGATTATGTCTTTCTCAAACTGTCTTTTTCTTCTCTAAGGACCATCACGTATGTTGGCTCATTAGATTAAGATTGACAATTGTTCACTGTTTAGGTAGAAGTAAGTTGTTGCAGCCCTCTAACTAGTGGTGTGTACATATTCCAAGTTAACTAGAGGGAATCTATGTCGGGGGTTAAGGAAAGCTTTTGGGTTAGTAAACAGCACTGCTCCATACAGAGAAGTTGTTTCCCTCGTCTTGACCAAACCTCACAATAGAACAATATAATAATTTCTTGCTTGCTTGTATTTATTCCAAAGGTTTGTTCTTCTACTCTTATTCCCCGAATCTTCTTTCTTCCTTCTTGCCGTCCCCACATCTTCAGTTGAAACATTCTTTCTCACCTGTTATCTTCTTCCTCCTTTTAGGCACAAACTTCTCTTCTGCCTCCTTGTAAATTCTAAGAAATTCCTCCCATTTTTCGTGTACATTGTGGCCTCATAGAATTTGTTCCATCTCTCTTCTTGAACAAAATTCCTCATATTTTCAAAATCTGTCTTGCTGTAGTTTAATCTTTCTGCACAGTATTTTTCCTTTCTTTTATTTTCTACTTCCTCAACAACACTAAATTCTGAGGTAGCATGATCACTTTTGGCTACTGGGTATCCTATATTAACATCTTCAATTACTTCCAGTTCTTTATTGAACACCAGATGTATGTGTGTGTGTGTGTGTGTGTGTGTGTGTGTGTGTGTGTGTGTGTGTGTGTGTGTGTGTAATTTGCTGTCGCGGTCGCCTGCTGGTCACCCAGCCAACCTTTTCCCTACGGAGCGAGCTCAGAGCTCATGTAGACTGATCTTTGGGTCTGTAGGGCTGAGACCACATCACACACTACACACCGGGACATTAAGAGGCCACAACCCCTCCAGTTACATCCCGTACCTACTTGCTGCTGCTGCTGTGTGGGTCAACAGGGCCTAGATACACATTAAGAGGCTTGCCCATTTGCCTCGCCGCGCCCAGGACTCGAACCCGGGCCCCCTCGGTTGTGAGTGTGTGTGTGTGTGTGTGTGTGTATTTACTTAGTTGTGCCTTACGGGAGTGGAGCTCTGCTCATACTGTCCCGTCTCCATAATTTTCATCTAACTTTTCTTAAAACTTTGAATATATATTGTTGACATCTCCCACCTCCCCTCCATCTCACCCTCTAATCCATTCCACAAGCTTATGCTTGTTCTGGTATCACTGGTATCCTTCCTTCCATTGATGAAGTGATCTAGCCATTGTTTCCCTTCACCAGCGTTCATTACTGCTCACAGAGAGCTCAGCCGTGACTTATATAAGTTATATATACTTACAAGTACTTATTGACACCAAGGTTTTTGTTAGCATAATTACCAACTGATTATTATTATTATTATTATCACACGGGATGCTCACAGCTTTGCCATCTGATGAGTCATGTTATAAAGCTTTCAGTGTTACTTTACTTGTTATATCAGAATCTCAACTTTACAATTTTTTGTATACATCAATGCTCATCATTATAAGAGAACATATAAGAGAACTTCTTTCAAAATGCTGAGTGATTTTCCCTTGTATAAAAAAAGTGATAGATGTTCAAGAATCTTTTTACTGATATATATATATATATATATATATATATATATATATATATATATATATATATATATATATATATATATATATATATATGAGTAGCTCCGCGGGAGAACAATCCAAGGATTGGATTGTTCTCCCGCGGAGCAAAAGCTGTGAGCAATCTGATGTGGATAGATTTACTGGCTGGCCAAACGATTGACATGTTGTTGATGTTGTTCCTCAAGTGATTGTCAAGGAAGTGAGTTGCCACATGAGCCATTGCTTTCCTGCAGAGCAACCATGTCCAAAGGAAGGAATCTTCAGTCTTTCCTTCTTGCCTTACTATTGCAGTGTGGAAAAGGAGAAAACATAAACACTTCAATCTTTTACTTCCACAATTTCAGAAGGCTTTATTCAAATTGACACACTTTTTTTTAAGGTGTTTTTACAGTTCTAGAAGCAGTGACAACATTACTCCACATTACCAATTGGAGAAACATTATTGGAAACCCCACTAATCATCTCCATGACCTTTGAAAATAGTTTTGAAGAAAGAATAGAGCATTTTTAAGGATGTTTTTACTATTCAAGAAGCTGAGAGACAAGATTTCTACATTATTAACTGGAGAAACACTTAAAAATTCCACTAATCACCTTTGTGGCCTTGGAAAATAGTCATGGTGGTGAGAGAGCAGAGCATTTTCAAGAGTGTCTTTATTCCTCTAGAGGCAGAATGATAAGATTTCCACATTGTTAACTGGAGAAGCACTCTTGAAAACCCACTAATCATCTGCGTGGCCTTGGGAAACAGTCATGGTGGGAGAGCAGAGCATTTCTGAATAATAATGACCTCTGCCTCTGCCAATGGAAAGACATTATATATATATATATATATATATATATATATATATATATCTATATATATATATAGATATATATTATATATATATAGAGATATATATATATATATATATATATATATATATATATATATATATATATATATATATATATATATATATATATATATATATATATTATATATATATATATAATGTATCCTCAGTAAAAAGATTCTTAAACATGTATGACTTGACCATCTTCAATCTAATTGTCAGTATGGCTTCCCTCAAGGTTACTTAAGCAGTGATCTGCTTTTCCTTACCTTATCTTGGGGATCCTCATACACTGAATATCCTCTGTCTGTTCTTTATTTGTAATCTAAACTGGAAACTTCACATCCCACCTCTTGCTAAAACAGCTCTTATGAAGTCAGGAATTCAGAATTGTTTTCACCAGTTTGTTTTACCCTTCTAAATGCTCATCACTCTGTAAAATAGGTGTATCTGTCCATGTATGGAGTAGTGGTTGCTGTGCAAGGCTTTCTTCTTTCACTCACCCTTATTCTGTTTACCTCTCTCCATTGCAAGAGTTAACCAGTATTCTCAACATTCTTACTCTGGTCAATTCTGGAACTCCTTACATGCTTCTGTTTTTTCAAATTCTTATGACAACTTGATTTAAGAGGGAACTTCCAAGACATATATCGGTTCCCTTTGGTTAACTCTTTTGGATTTGTAAAGGGACTGACAACTAACTGGGCCGCCTTTTTACTCTTTTTGTTGCTCTTGACCACTTTTCACCCTCTTACATAAAAGAAATGGAAAGGAATAGGGCAAAGAAAAGAGAATACATATTTCTCAATACTTTCTCTCTGTTTAATACTTTACTCACTCCTGACCCTTGTTGCTTATATCTACTCTTTCTACATTTTTCCCGTCATTCTTCTTTATTCTTCTACAACCTCCTTGTGCATTTCCCCTTCCTCCTTTCTTTCTATTCCTCTTCCATGTCCAAGCAGTAGTTTTAAATGTAGAAATTCCATTTCCATGTACATGTCTTCACTGGGTTATTTTAGTTGTGCAAATTTTGCAATGTACTGCTTCACTTTCTCAGCACAAACCTAGAAAGGAAAAAAAGTCATGTCTTAGAAGTACAATAATACAAAAAAAAGGTCATTCAAATAATGAGCCTGTTTCATAATGGTGATTACCTTTAAGTATAATGGGACAGGATCTCTGGCTGACATTTAATTCATATATAAATCATTATTTAGTTACAAATGTAACAAGCATACTGCTGGATTCAGTTTCTTTAAATTCAGAAATAAAAAAGTTATGGAATCACAACTAGTAATAGTACTGTTGAATATGCAGAATGATGTACTATATAGTAACTATTACACTGCAAAAGTTATTGGGTCAAGAAAAAAATGAAATACTGTATTTGACGGTGTACATATAGGACATACTTATTTTTACAAAATTTTGGCTCAAAAAATTGCCTTGTGTCATATACATCAAAGGTGAAATTAGAAGACCCCCGTATGCCTCGGGGAGCTCATTTTCTCTCTGATGCTCACTCTAACCCAGCATACGCTGCTCAGTATATACTTTTACCTGCCATAAACTCCATGTACCATTGTTTTATTGCTGCTATGTATTAATGGACAGATGCCTCTCGTTTTATGCTTATTTGTTTCACGTGTTTTCAAATTTGTGTGGGGTCAAAAATCACCCCCACCACCCAAACAACAACAGCTACACAATCTCACACACACACACACACACACACACACATATATATATATATATATATATATATATATATATATATATATATATATTGTTACGACCCCAGGTTAAACCCTGACAAGGTTCCCAACCCAACTGGGGAGACCTGTCAATAAGAGAAGTCAATGAATAGTAAGGCCACGTTACAACGGGTTTAACGCTTTGGGTTAACTCAGGGGTGTAACTAGAAAAGAAAAAAAAAGATAAAATTAATATAATGAACATAAGTTCTAGGGGATGGAGACTTAAGAAAAGAGTCTCATATATTCACAAGGTTTATTCACAAATAATTAAGATTAGGAATTAAGTTTAACCAGGATAAAAATAAGTCAGGTCCGTTACCGTTAAGGGAATTATAATCACTTCCAGTAAAATTAAAATAACACAAAAAATTAAATGTTTCACCTCAAAAATAGGAATAATTCAAGAACTAAGAGACACCAAAATAACTGAGAAAGATCCACACACGCTGGTGATCACATACACACCAGTTCAGAAACCGAATAAACCCCGGATTACACAGAGAAAATAATCACCAGATCACACCATAATAACGTTCACAAGAAAATAGCACCACAACTTGTTAACACCCGTAGCTGAATCACCATAATAAGAAATGAACCCAACACAATGCAATAATGATGCTAAGATAAAGGAAACTGGGCGGGCACCTACAAAATGGCGTATCTGAGGGGATTACACGAATCACGAAAAAACACCCGTCACCACTCTCGCCAAAATACCACAATAAATCAAGGACAAACCCTTACACCAAATAACCCGTAAAACATCTCAACACATTGGCAATAATTGTGCCTAAAAGACAGAATCCTAGCACCAAGAATAAGAACAATAGAAAAATACTCAGCCCGGTACAAAGAGAGACACCACAGCGTCTGGTCCCCTCGCCCCTCGCACGCTCGCTCCGGTCTGTCCTTCCCCTGACCGGTTTTCGTCCGTCGCGCTTCTCTCTCCCTCCTCGGCGGAGGAACACCATTACGTCACACAACGCCTCTTCCACCTCAAGGCCTTAATTACAACTCCCTAACGCGAACGGAAATTAAACTATTATTCTAACAATACATTTACACAATTATAATATAGATACATGCATCACAAATAAATTCATATATGGCACTACATAATTAGCTTCCCTCGGGGGAGTGACGCGGTGCGTACTCGACCTTCACAGAGCAGCCTTGTTTGTCACATAAATTCCGCTGACCTGACAAAACGTGACCCGGCTAGTCACCAACGAAACTTCTAGACGCTACGCAGTTATGTGAACATTACAATATATTTACGAATAACGAGATTACATACATATAGTAAAAAATAGTATAAGGTATATATATATAAAGAATGGGCTGTCCTGGGAACATTACATATAGTTACATACAAACAAACATTGCTCGCAGGACACCAATAATAATATTTAACGTCAATACCTGACGGTCGTAACACTTTTCACATGAAATATGTAGTCAGTGGCTCTTAAGCTGCCACATAAAGTGTGTGATATTCAAGTTACCACAGCCTGTGTGTGTGTGCGTCTGTTTGTGTGTTATATAGTACTACCTGGAGCCACACCACGGATTAAGAATCGAGCCATAGTTTTAAGAATATAAAGCTCGCCCATTCATTTAGTAATTTCATTCGCTGTAAGATGATGCATTAACTCAAAATGCCACCAAAAAAGTCAAATACTCAAAAATCATCTAAAACGAACTGAAAATACACTTAATACATCCAAAACACACTTATGACACTCAAAACACACTCCAAACTCCTAAAAACACTATTAAACACACTTAAAACTTGACAAATACACCAAGGCCCACCCCTCCAAAAGAATGCCAGATTGCATTATATAGAACGTTAAAAATGCAAAGGAAACTTACCTAATTATTATGGTTTAGGTCCTCCTCCTCCTTGGGGCCGGGTGGCATAGTTGGTTACGGCAGCTCGTCTGGAACCTTCGGTGCTTGCGGCCCGGTTTCCTATCCTTGCCAAACCTAGTTGCCCAGTGGGAGATGTAGCGCTCTCCCGTTAGTTCTAGTGGTGCCATATAACCTAAGCTGTTGCAGCACCTAAATGAATCATTTCCATGTTTTTCTCATCCTCCTCTTCCACCTCCCTTTCTCTGTTCTTCTCCCTCCTCCTCCCTTATTTCTTCGTTCTGTGGCTTCCATCTACACGCATAGAAACACACAAGAGCACATAGAGATCAATAGATATTAGGCAAAATGTTGATGAATTGGGGCCGTGAAAAAGAGACACCAGATAAGAGGGAATGGTGACTTGTCACCTTGACTATAACTTCTCACTTTGATTGCAACGTCATCAACATCAGAGAGAACATCACCAGGACTAACTTGTGTAGATTACATAAACAAATAATTTCAAAATGACCCATTGTAAAAATGAAGCCAGGGCCAAGGGCTTCTTATTTTCTGAGTTGGAAGATATTCTAACTGTTTCCACTGCATAAAAAGGTATCCAGCCTGACTATTTTTTAATGAAATGCCAAAGCTGAATATAATAAGTTTATAAAGATATTCTCACTTTTAAAACGGCTTTAACATATACCCATTCCGACTTCAGGTTTCTTTTGAAAAATACTACACTATATATATATATATATATATATATATATATATATATATATATATATATATATATATATATATATATATATATATATATATATTTTTTTTTTAATTATAAACAAGGCCAATACACTATATATTTTTTCTCTTTAAAGTTACATAAACTACCCTATTTTAACTGTTTTATTATTTTTAACAACATTTTGAAGAAAATCTCTTTTTCATGTTACACAAAATGTAATACAAGCCATTTCAATGAGAAAAATATATATTTCTTTTAGAAAAAGGATTTTTCAATGTTTTATCTTTACATTTTCATGTTTTGATAGAAAATAAAGGAAAAAGAAAGAAATATATTAATTTTTCATTGCAATTATTTTTTTTCCCTCAAAATTTCATAAATTATCCTCTTTTCAACGTTTTTAGGAGTATTAACGGCATTTTACACAAAACACATTTTTTACAAGTATAATATATGCAATTTGTATAAAGACAAAATTTCTGCCTAAAAAGTGACTTTTTCAATGTTGTTATCTTATTGTCATTTGTTGGTGGAAGAAAACCAAAAAATACATTATTTTTTGCGACAATATTTCTTTTCTCAAAAATTGCACAAACTACCCATTTTTGTTTTCATCCCTATTTTACGATAATATTTTTTTTTCTCTAAAACTGCCTAAATGACTCTTTTTTCAATGTTTTTCAGAGATTTAGAAAAAAACATGTTTTTACATCGAAAAGTGAGTTTTTCAATAATTTTCTTTTAATTTTCATGTTTTAATTAAAAAACAAGACCAATACACTACATATATTTTTCTCTTTAAAGTTACATAAACTACCAAATTTAAACCTTTTTATTGGTTTTAACAGCATTTTGAAGAAAATCCTTTTTTTCATGTTACATAAAATGTAATACAAGCCATTTCAATGAAAAAAAATATATATTTCTTTTAGAAAAAGGATTTTTCAGTGTTTTTTCTTTAGATTTCCATGTTATGATTGAAAATGAAGGAAAAAAACAAGAAAAAGATTATTTTTTTTAATGCAATTCATTTATTTTCTCTGAAAATTGCATAAATTATCCCCTTTTTAGCGTTTTTAGGAGAATTAAAATCTCATATAACAAAGACCATCCTTTTTTATTTAAGAAGAAAGGAATATATGCCATTTCACGAAAAAAGTTACTTTTTACTGGAAAAGTAGATTTTTCGAAGATTTTCTGCTTATTTCATTGTTTTCATAAAAAAATAAACAAAAAACAATGCATATTGCAATAATATACTTTTTTCTCTAAATTTTTATAAATGACGTGTTTTTCAACGTTTTTAGGAGTATTAACGGTATTTTACACAAAACCCCCTTTTAAAAGTATAATATATGCAATTTGTATAAAGACAAAATTTCTGCCTAAAAAGTGACTTTTCAATGTTTTTATCTTATTTTCATTTGTTGGTTGAAGAAAACCATAAAATACATTTTTTTTTTGCGACAATATTTCTTTTCTCTAAAACTGCACAAACTTTTTTTTTTTATGTTTTTATCCTTTTTTTACGATTAATTTTTTTTTTCTCTAAAACTGCATAAATGACCCTTTTTTCAATGTTTTTCAGAGATTTAGAGAAAAAAGTATGTTCTTACATCCAAAAGTGAGTTTTTCAGTAATTTTCTTTTACTTTTCATGTTTTAATTAAAAACAAGACATACTCTATATATTTTTTTTCTCTTTAAAGTTACATTAACTACCCTATTTGTACCTTTTTATTGGTTTTACCAACATTTTGAAGAAAATCCCTTTTTCATGTTACATAAAATGTAATACAAGCTATTTAAATGGAAGAAATATATATTTCTTTTAGAAAAAGGAGTTTTCAGTGTATTTTCTTTACATTTCCATGTTTTGATGGAAAATGAAGGAAAAACCAAGAAATATATTAACTTTTTATTGCAATTCATTTTTTTTTCTTTCAAAATTGCATAAATCATCCCCTTTTCAGCGTTTTTAGGAGAATTAACATCTCGTCTAAGAAAGACCATCATTTTTTAGTTAAGAAGAAAGGAATGTATGCCATTTCACGAAAAAAGTTCCTTTACACCGGAAAAGTAGATTTATCGATGATTTTCTTCTTATTTTATTGTTTTCATAAAAAAAACAATGTATATTCGGATAATATACTTTTTTGTAAATTTTTTTGTAAATTATGTGTTTTTCAACGTTTGTAGGAGAATTTACTGCGTTTTATACAAAACCCCGTTTTACAAGTATAATATATGAAATTTGTATAAAGACAAAAGTTCTGCCTAAAATGTGACTTTTTCAATGTTTTTATCTCATTTTCATTTGTTTGTGGAAGAAAACCAAAAAATACATTTTTTTTGCGACATTATTTCTTTTCTCTAAAATTTTACAAAGTACCCAGTTTTATGTTTTTATCCTTATTTTACGATAATTTTTTTTCTTAAAACTGCATCAATGACGCTTTTTTTCATTTTTTTTTCAGAAATTTAGAAAAAAATTATATTCTTACATCCAAAAGTGAGTTTTTCAGAAAATTAATATTGTTTTAATTGTCATGTTTTAATTAAAAACAAGACCAATACACTATATATTTTTTTCTCTTTAAAGTTACATAAACTACACTATTTTTATCTTTTTATTGATTTTAACAACATTTTGAAGAATTTTTTTTTTTTCATGTTACATAAAATGTAGTACCAGCCATTTTAATTAAAAAAATATATATTTCTTTTAGAAAAATGGATTGTTAGTGTTTTTTCTTTACATTTCCATGTTTTGATTGAAAATGAAGGAAAAAGCAAAAAAATATATTAACATTTTATTGCAATTCATTTTTTTCTCTCAAAATTGCATAAAATATCCCCTTTTCAGCGTTTATAGAACTAACATCTCATATAAGAAAGACACTCTTTTTTTAGTTAAGAAGAAAGGATTATATGTCAATTCACGAAAAAAAAGTTTATTTTCACCAGAAAAGTAGATTTTTCGATGATTTTCTGTTTATTTCATTGCTTTCATAAGAAATAAACAAAAATCAATGAATATTGCGATAATATACTTTTTTTCTCAAAATTTTTATAAATGATGTGTTTTTCAACGTTTTTAGGAGTATTAACGGCATTTTACACAAAATTCCTTTTTACAAGTATAATATATGCAATTTGCATAAAGACAAAATTTCTGAATAAAAAGTGACTTTTTCAATGTTTTTATCTTATTTTCATTTGTTGGTGGAAGAAAAACAAAAAATACATTTTTTTTGCGACAATATTTTTTTTTCTCTAAAATTGCACAAACTACCCATTTTTATGTTTTTATCCCTATTTTACGCTAATATATATTTTTTCTCTAAAACTGCATAAATGACCCTTTTTCAATGTTTTTCAGAGATTCAGGAAAAAAATTATACTTTTATATCCAAAATTGTGTTTTTCAGTAATTTGATTTTAATTTTCATATTTTAATTAAAAAACATGGCCAATACACTATATATTTTATTCTCTTTAAAGTTACATAAACTACCCTAGTTAAACCTTTTTTTTTATTTTAACAACATTTTCAAGAAAATCCCTTTTTCATGTTACATAAAATGTAATACAAGCCATTTCATATATATATATATATATATATATATTTCTTTTAGAATAAGAATTTTTCACTTTTTATTCACATTTCTATGTTTTGATTTAAAATGAAGGAAAAAGCAAAAAATATATAAACTTTTTATAGCAATTCATTTTTTTTTTCTCTCAAAATTGCGTAAATTATCCTCTTTTAAGCCTTTTTAGGAAAATTAACATCTCATCTAAGAAATACAACCTTTTTTTATTAAGAAGAAAGGAATATATACCATTTCACTGAGAATTTCTATGAGTTTTAGTGGCTAGCGTGTCTGGCTATGAATCCGTGGGCCCGAGTTCGATCCCGGACGAGGACGGCGCGGACACCACCCAGGTTTTCATCCTTCACTGGTCGATAAATGGGTACCTAGGGCAACCTAGGGAAGGTATACTGTGGAAACCCGGATTTCATGCTGGCCCCATGTCCCGGGGTAAGGGACTATTCCACCACAGGCTCAAAGGCCAAGGAGACGGGAGATGAGCGCCTGCAGCTACGCGACACTTTCTCTCAGACGTTAACAGCACAAAAATGTACAGAGAAAGGGCTAAAGGCATTCAACATTAGTATACCGTCTTATGAGATCAAACATGAAACATACATTCCAATAAAATGCTGTATGAGGTGCTACGCTCTTGAGGAGCACTATATAACTGAATGCCCACTTCCGAAGGAGTATAAAATCTGTTCGAGATGCAGCAATGTAGGACATGTATGGCATCAATGCCAGGATCTATCTGAGAAGTGCATTAATTGTGGTGGAGATCACAATGCACTTGCTATGAGGTGCAATAAAAGGAAGGATATTTTGAAGGAGAAAAGAAAACAGATGAATATAAAACAGAACTTGACATATGCAAGTATCAGCCAAGTCACTCCTAAAGTCACAATGCCTAACATGAAAGTCCCATCAATTACAAAGGAAGAAATATTAAAAATTCATACATGTATTGCCCACGCTCAGGGTAAAGACCAAAAGAAGCCTGGCACTTATAAGACTGAACTTGATAAAGTACTTAAAGCAAATAACCTCCCAACTATTATAATTCCCGATGACTCTGATGAAATCACTGAGTGTACCTACGATCAAGCAGCTGATGTGGCAGGGGCTACAAAAGTAAAAAACTCAGAGGTAAAAGAAACTCAGCCGACACCTGGAAAAAGTACTGAAAAAGACATATTTGATGCTACTGATCTTGGCATAGAGATCTATACACACACAGAGCAAGGATGGCCTGTAAACTTTACCACCGAAGAATTAGTTAAAGGAATTGAAAATAAAAGATATAAATGGAAGTACAATAATGCAAGCTTATCTGAGGACCAGATACTAAGGAAAATTAGTAAGGGGGAGATCAAACTGCATAAATGTTTTTATGCAGTAGATAAGGCTGAATTCAGAAAAACTCGAAGTGGCCTTATTCAGGACCGTTCGCCAGCAGATGCTAGAGATCCACGTACCATTAAAAAATCTTTTCATTCCAGTATCAACTAAAAATTTTACAACATAATGTTCTGAACTGGAGGACAAATAAGCAGTCACTAATATCTAACTATCTATCCACTAACCCTGACATCCTTCTTCTTAACAGCCACGGTTTGAAACCCAATGAGGAGCTGAAGATCCCTGGCTACAAAGTATACAAAGTTAACTACAGCGAGAACCTTTCAGACGGTTCTGCCATCTCAGTAAAATATGACATAAAACATAAGCTCATGGATGATTTTGATACAGACTTTTTGGCAATAGAGATAGAAACGAGCCTTGGTCCGATTATAATAGCCACTACATATTTACCTCCTAGACCTTTTTTGCCTTACACAGATATGCATAAACTTTTAAGCAATTCCATTCCAACATACATCCTAGGCGATTTTAATGGCAGACACACCACTTTTGGAAATAGAGATAATAATACAGTAGGAAAAAGTCTAATAAACTCATTAATCAAGGAATGATGATTAATCTCGGACCTAACTTTCCAACTTTTTTCACACATAACTCAACATCGAGCCCTGATAAAGTTTTCTCTAATAAACATAATTATTTAAATTGTATTTGCGAGCCAGGTGATGTCACAACCTCTGATCATTTACCCATAATATTTAAACTTTTCACTGTACCATTTTTGAAAGAAAAACGAAAGACACTTAAAATACATAAAGCCGATTGGGATCTATTTCAACATAAACTAGATCAACAAATAAATGTATCCGATCTTGAAGGCGATACTCCTGAACAAATAGAAGTTGCTACTTCGACCTGGATAAAAGCGGTTAAAAATGCCATGGATGTAGCTATACCGAAATCAAACTATCAGTACATATATCAATTAAAAACAACACCTGAAGTAAAACACTTAGAAAACCAATATAAAATAATAAGAGAATTTGCTTCACATTTCGGCTGGACATTGCGCAGGATGACGTCATAAGCGTTGAAACGATGGAAGTAAATCTGGCAACCAACAAACAGAGGTACCAGATGAGGTTGTATACCACTGTTTTTACTTACTCTGTTCACAAGGAAAAGACCGCCAGACATGTTCGAAGGTAATGTCCGCTGGCAACACACGGGTATGCAAGCCAGGCGGTTATTGCTAACGTCTAGTGCGGTGCATCACTACCATGGTGCACAAGAAAAAAAATAATAAAAAAAAGAAAACTGCACTATGCAGCATCATAATTGCTGTGCTATGTGAGGACAAGGAGGTGACAAGAAAGGAATGGTGCAAGGACTGGTTGCATAAACGAAGTGCAACCATTTTACATGAATTGTGAATTGGTTATAAATGAAACTTCACAAACTATATGCGAACATGGGCAGTGTCCAAAACACCTCCTGGTGCTCGCTTTTGGCGTCATTAGCGAACCTTTTCGCTTTCCATTGGTAATTGGTAACAATGCTTGTCCGTCGGAAATTGTTCGACCGTGTGGACGCACCTTAAGGCACCACAGCATTGTAATCACACTGTACTGATTTCATTGAATATATTTATTTGGCCCAAAGATGACAGACCTGGTAGCACTTGTAAAGACTATTTACGTAGGATTTATGTCACGCACGGCACGCCAAATATGTATACTCATACACATGCATACGCATCCCATTAATATCCTATGTACTGTATTACTGAATTGATTGATTTTAATGAGGATTGAGTGACAAGTTTTGTGGTATATATATATATATATATATATATATATATATATATATATATATATATATATATATATATATATATATATATTATGTATATATCTGTATGATATCATTTATCGTATACCACTATAGAGAGTGGAAGAGAAAGGGTAAGAGAGAGGAAGCAAGAAAGAAGATTGACTGTGCGAGTGACCTGCCAGTCTTTGCCTCTTTTAGGATCATGGAATGGATGGAATGTATTTGACCTGCTTATTAAGGGAATCTTTATTCTGGTACAAGGCAAAAATCTAAATTTTCTCCAATATTTTATATCTTTTCACATGAAATATGTAGTCAGTGGCTCTTAAGCTGCATATAAAGTGTGTGATATTCAAGTTACCACAGCCTGTGTGTGTGTGCGTCTGTTTGTGTGTTATATTGTACTACCTGGAGCCACACCACGGATTAAGAATCGAGCCATAGTTTTAAGAATATAAAGTTCGCCCATTCATTTAGTAATTTCATTCGCTGTAAGATGATGCATTAACTCAAAATGCCACCAAAAAAGTCAAATACTCAAAAATCATCTAAAACGAACTGAAAATACACTTAATACATCCAAAACACACTTATAACACTCAAAGCACACTCCAAACTCCTAAAAACACTATCAAACACACTTAAAACTTGACAAATACACCAAGGCCCACCCCTCCAAAAGAATGCCAGATTGCATTATATAGAACGTTAAAAATGCAAAGGAAACTTATCTAAATATTGTGGTTTAGGTCCTCCTCCTCCTTGGGGCCGGGTGGCATAGTTGGTTACGGCAGCTCGTCTGGAACCTTCGGTGCTTGCGGCCCGGTTTCCTATCCTTGCCAAACCTAGTTGCCCAGTGGGAGATGTAGCGCTCTCCCGTTAGTTCTAGTGGTGCCATATGACCTAAGCTGTTGCAGCACCTAATGGAATCATTTCCATGTTTTTCTCATCCTCCTCTTCCACCTCCCTTTCTCTGTTCTTCTCCCTCCTCCTCCCTTATTTCTTCGTTCTGTGGCTTCCATCTACACGCATAGAAACACACAAGAGCACATAGAGATCAATAGATATTGGGCAAAATGTTGATGAATTGGGGCCGTGAAAAAGAGAGACACCAGACGAGAGGGAATGGTGACTTGTCACATTGACTATAACTTCTCACTTTGATTGCAACGTCATCAACATCAGAGAGAACATCACCAGGACTAACTTGTGTAGATTACATAAACAAATAATTTCAAAATGACCCATTGTAAAAATGAAGCCAGGGCCAAGGGCTTCTTATTTTCTGAGTTGGAAGATATTCTAACTGTTTCCACTGCATAAAAAGGTATCCAGCCTGACTATTTTTCAATGAAATGCCAAAGCTGAATACAATAAGTTTATAAAGATATTCTCACTTTTAAAACGGCTTTAACATGTACCCATTCCGACTTCAGATTTCTTTTGAAAAATACTACACTATATATATATATATATATATATATTTTTTTTTTTTTTTTTTTAATTATAAACAAGGCCAATACACTATATATTTTTTCTCTTTAAAGTTACATAAACTACCCTATTTTAACTGTTTTATTATTTTTAACAACATTTTGAAGAAAATCTCTTTTTCATGTTACACAAAATGTAATACAAGCCATTTCAATGAGAAAAATATATATTTCTTTTAGAAAAAGGATTTTTCAATGTTTTATCTTTACATTTTCATGTTTTGATAGAAAATAAAGGAAAAAGAAAGAAATATATTAATTTTTCATTGCAATTATTTTTTTTCCCTCAAAATTTCATAAATTATCCTCTTTTCAACGTTTTTAGGAGTATTAACGGCATTTTACACAAAACACATTTTTTACAAGTATAATATATGCAATTTGTATAAAGACAAAATTTCTGCCTAAAAAGTGACTTTTTCAATGTTGTTATCTTATTGTCATTTGTTGGTGGAAGAAAACCAAAAAATACATTCTTTTTTGCGACAATATTTCTTTTCTCAAAAATTGCACAAACTACCCATTTTTGTTTTTATCCCTATTTTACGATAATATTTTTTTTTCTCTAAAACTGCCTAAATGACTCTTTTTTCAATGTTTTTCAGAGATTTAGAAAAAAAAAACATGTTTTTACATCGAAAAGTGAGTTTTTCAATAATTTTCTTTTAATTTTCATGTTTTAATTAAAAACAAGACCAATACACTACATATTTTTTCTCTTTAAAGTTACATAAACTACCAAATTTAAACCTTTTTATTGGTTTTAACAGCATTTTGAAGAAAATCCTTTTTTCATGTTACATAAAATGTAATACAAGCCATTTCAATGAAAAAATATGTATATTTCTTTTAGAAAAAGGATTTTTCAGTGTTTTTTCTTTAGATTTCCATGTTATGATTGAAAATGAAGGAAAAAACAAGAAAAAGATTAATTTTTTTAATGCAATTCATTTATTTTCTCTGAAAATTACATAAATTATCCCCGTTTTAGCTTTTTTAGGAAAATTAAAATCTCATATAACAAAGACCATTCTTATTTATTTAAGAAGAAAGGAATATATGCCATTTCACGAAAAAAGTTCCTTTTTACTGGAAAAGTAGATTTTTCGAAGATTTTCTGCTTATTTCATTGTTTTCATAAAAAAAATAAATAAAAAAACAATGCATATTGCAATAATATACTTTTTTCTCTAAATTTTTATAAATGACGTGTTTTTCAACGTTTTTAGGAGTATTAAGGGCATTTTACACAAAACCCCCTTTTACAAGTATAATATATGCAATTTGTATAAAGACAAAATTTCTGCCTAAAAAGTGACTTTTCAATGTTTTTATCTTATTTTCATTTGTTGGTTGAAGAAAACCATAAAATACATTTTTTTTTTTTTGCGACAATATTTCTTTTCTCTAAAATTGCACAAACTACCCATTTTCATGTTTTTTTTTTTTTTTTAATTATACGATAATTTTTTTTTCTCTCTAAAACTGCATAAATGACACTTTTTTCAATGTTTTTCAGAGATTTAGAAAAAAATATGTCTTTACATCCAAAAGTGAGTTTTTCAGTAGTTTTCTTTTAATTGTCATGTTTTAATTAAAAACAAGACCAATACACTATTTGTTTTTTTCTCTTTAAAGTTACATAAACTACGCTTTTTAAACCTTTTTATTGGTTTTAACAATATTTTCAAGAAAATCCCTTTTTCATGTTACATAAAATGTAATACAAGTTATTTCAATGAAAAAAAAAAATCTCTTTTAGAAAAAGGATTTTTCTGTGGTCCTTTTTTACATTTAAATGTTTTGATTGAAAATGAAGGAAAAACCAAGAAATACATTAAATTTTTATTGCAATTCATTTTTTTTTTCTCTCAAAATTGCATAAATTATCACTTTTTCAGCGTTTTGAGGAGAATTATCATTTCAACTAAAAAATACCATCTTTTCTTTTAAGTTAAGAAGAAAGGAATATATGCCATTTCATAAAAAAAGTTCCTTTTCACCGGAAAAGAAGATATTTGGTAGATTTTCTGCTTATTTCATTGTTTAAAAAAAAATAAACAAAAAACAATTAATATTGTGACAATATATTTTTTCTCAAAAATTTCATAAATGACGTGTTTTTCAAAGTTTTTAGTAGTGTTATTGGCATTTTACACAAAAACCTCTTTTACAAGTAAAATATATGCAATTTGTATAAAGTCAAAATTCTGCCTAAAAATAGACAATGTTTTTATCTTGTTTTCATTTGTGGTTGGAAGAAAACCAATTTTTTTTTCTTTTTTTTGTTGCAACAATATTTCTTTTCTCTAAAATTGCACATTTTTTATGTTTATATCCTTATATTACGAGAATATTTTTTTCTCTAAATCTGCATAAATGACCCTTTTTTCACGTTTTTTCAGATATTTAGAAAAAAAGTATGTATTTTTTTTCTCTTTAAAGCTGCATAAACTACCCTATTTAATCCTTTTTATTGGTTTTAAGAACATTTTTAAGAAAATTCTTTTTTCATGTTACATAAAATGTAATAAAAGCCATTTCAAAGAAAAAATATATATATTTCTTAAAAAAAGAAAAATTTCCGTGTTTTTTCTTTACATTTCCATGTTTTGATGGAAAATGAAGGAAAAACCAAGAAATATATTAACTTTTTATTGCAATTCTTTTTTTTTTCTCTCAAAATTGCATAAATTATCCCCTTTTCAGAGTTTTTAGGAGAATTAACATCTCATCTTAGAAAGACCATCTTTTTTTTAGTTAAGAAGAAAGGAATATATGCCAATTCACGAAAAAAAGTTCCTTTTCACCGGAAGAGTAGATTTTTCGATGACATTTTGCTTATTTCATTGTTTTAGTGAAAAAAAACAATGAATATTGCGATAATATATTTTTTTCTCAAAATTTTTATAAATGATGTGTTTTTCAATGTTTTTAGGAGTATTAACTGCATTTTACACAAAATCCCTTTTATAAGTAATATACATAAAATAACATATATAATAATATATTCTATTTGTATAAAGACAAAATTTCTGCTTAAAAAGTGTCTTTTTCAATGTTTTTATCATATTTTCATTTCTTGGTGGAAGAACACCAAAAAATACATTATTTTTTGCGACAATATTTTTTTTCTCTAAAATTGCACAAACTACCCAGTTTTATGTTTTTATCCTTATATTACGAGAATATATTTTTTTCTCTAAAACTGCATAAATGACCTTTTTTTAAATGTTTTTTCAGGGATTTAGAAAACAATTATGTTTTTACATCCAAAAGTGAGTTTTTCAGTAATTTTATTTTTAATTTTCAGGTTTTAATTAAAAACAAGACCAATACACTATATTTTTTTCTCTTTAAAGTTACATAAACTTCCTTATTCAAACCTTTTTATTGGTTTTAACGACATTTTGAAGAAAATACCTTTTTCATGGTACAAAAAATGTAATACAAGCCATTTAAATGAAAAAATATATATTTCTTTTAGAAAAAGATTCTTAAGTGTTTTTTCTTTACATTTCCATGTGTTGATTGAAAATGAAGGAAAAAGCAAAAAAATATATTATTTTTTTATTGTATTTCATTTTTTTTTCTCAAAATTGCAAAAATATCCTTTTTTCAGCGTTTTAAAGGAAAATTAACATCTCTTCTAAGAAAGACTATCTATTTTTTAGTTAAGAAGAAAGGAATACATGCCATTTTACGAAAAAAAGTTCCTTTTCATTAAAAAAGTAGATTTTTTTATGATTTTCTGCTTATTTTATTGTTTTCATAAAAATTAAACAAAAAACAATGAATATTGTGACAATATACTTTTTTCTCAAAAATTTCATAAATGACGTGTTTTTCAACGTTTTTAGGAGTATTAACGGTATTTTACACAAAACCCCCTTTTAAAAGTATAATATATGCAGTTTGTATAAAGACAAAATTTCTGCCTAAAAAGTGACTTTTTCAATGTTTTTATCTTATTTTCATTTGTTGGTGGAAGAAAACCAAAAAAATACATTCTTTTTTGAGGCAATATTTCTTTTCTCTAAAACTGCACAAACTTTTTTTTTAATGTTTTTATCCTTTTTTTACGATTATATTTTTTTTCTCTAAAACTGCATAAATGACCCTTTTTTCAATGTTTTTCAGAGATTTAGAGAAAAAAGTATGTTCTTACATCCAAAAGTGAGTTTTTCAGTAATTTTCTTTTACTTTTCATGTTTTAATTAAAAAGAAGACATACTCTATATATTTTTTTCTCTTTAAAGTTACATTAACTACCCTATTTGTACCTTTTTATTGGTTTTACCAACATTTTGAAGAAAATCCCTTTTTCATGTTACATAAAATGTAATACAAGCTATTTAAATGGAAGAAATATATATTTCTTTTAGAAAAAGGAGTTTTCAGTGTATTTTCTTTACATTTCCTATGTTTTGATGGAAAATGAAGAAAAAGCCAAGAAATATATTAACTTTTTATTGCAATTCATTTTTTTTCTTTCAAAATTGCATAAATCATCCCCTTTTCAGCGTTTTTAGGAGAATTAACATCTCGTATAAGAAAGACCATCATTTTTTAGTTAAGAAGAAAGGAATGTATGCCATTTCACGAAAAAAGTTCCTATACACCGGAATAGTAGATTTTTCGATGATTTTCTTCTTATTTTATTGTTTTCATAAAAAAAACAATGAATATTCCGATAATATACTTTTTTGTAATTTTTTTTATAAATTATGTGTGTTTCAACGTTTGTAGGAGAATTTACTGCGTTTTATACAAAACCCCGTTTTACAAGTATAATATATGAAATTTGTATAAAGACAAAAGTTCGTCCTAAAAAGTGACTTTTTCAATGTTTTTATCTCATTTTCATTTGTTTGTGGAAGAAAACCAAAAAATACATTTTTTTTGCGACATTATTTCTTTTCTCTAAAATTTTACAAAGTACCCAGTTTTATGTTTTTATCCTTATTTTACGATAATTTTTTTTTCTTAAAACTGCATCAATGACGCTTTTTTTCAATTTTTTTTCAGAAATTTAGAAAAAAATTATATTCTTACATCCAAAAGTGAGTTTTTCAGAAATATTCTTTTAATTGTCATGTTTTAATTAAAAACAAGACCAATACACTATATATTTTTTTCTCTTTAAAGTTACATAAACTACACTATTTTTACCTTTTTATTGGTTTTAACAACATTTTGAAGATTTTTTTTTTTTTTTTCATGTTACATAAAATGTAGTACCAGCCATTTCAATAAAAAAAATATATATTTCTTTTAGAAAAAGGAATTGTTAGTGTTTTTTCTTTACATTTCCATGTTTTGATTGAAAATGAAGGAAAAAGCAAAAAAATATATTAACATTTTATTGCAATTCATTTTTTTCTCTCAAAATTGCATGAAATATCCCCTTTTCAGGGTTTTTAGAACTAACATCTCATATAAGAAAGAAACTCTTTTTTTTTAGTTAAGAAGAAAGGATTATATGTCAATTCACGAAAAAAAGTTTATTTTCACCGGAAAAGTAGATTTTTCGATGATTTTCTGCTTATTTCATTGCTTTCATAAGAAATAAACAAAAATCAATGAATATTGCGATAATATACTTTTTTTCTCAAAATTTTTATAAATGATGTGTTTTTCAACGTTTTTAGGAGTATTAACGGCATTTTACACAAAATTCCTTTTTACAAGTATAATATATGCAATTTGCATAAAGACAAAATTTCTGAATAAAAAGTGACTTTTTCAATGTTTTTATCTTATTTTCATTTGTTGGTGGAAGAAAACCAAAAAATACATTCTTTTTTGCGACAATATTTCTTTTCTCTAAAATTGCACAAACTACACATTTTTATGTTTTTATCCTTATTTTAGGATTATATTTTTTTCTCTAAAACTGCATAAATGATCTTTTTTTCAATGTTTTTCAGTGATTTAGAAAAAAAAGAATGTTTTTACATCCAAGAGTGAGTTTTTCAGTAATTCTTTTTAATAATCATGTTTTAATTGAAAACAAGACCAATACACTATATATTTTTTCTCTTTAAAGTTACATAATCTACACTATTTAAACCTTTTTATTGGTTTTAACAACACTTTCAAGAAAATCTCTTTTTCATGTTATATAAAATATAATACAATCCATTTAAATGAAAAAAATATATAGTTCTTTTAGAAAAAAGAGTTGTCAGTATTTTTTCTTTACATTTCCATGTTTTGATTGAAAATGAAGGAAAAAGCAAGAAATATGTTAAGTTTTTAATGCAATTAATTTTTTTTCTCAAAATTGCATAAATTATCCTCTTTTCAGCATTTTTAGGAGAATTAACATCTCATTTAAGAAACACCATCTTTTTTTTTTTAGTTAAGAAGAAAGAAATATATGCCATTTCACGAAAAAGTTCCTTTTCACCGAAAAAAATAGATTTTTTGATGATTTTCTGCTTATTTCATTGTTTTCATAAAAATTAAACAAAAAAGAATATTTTGACAATATACTTTTTCTCAAAAATTTCATAAATGACGTGTTTTTCAACGTTTATATGAGTATTAATGGCATTTTACACAGAACCCCCTTTTACAAGTATAATATATGCAATTTGTATAAAGAAAAAATTTCTGCCTAAAAAGTTATTTTTTCAATGTTTTTATCTTATTTTCATTTGCTGGTGAAAGAAAACAAAAAAATAAATTATTTTTTGCAACAATATTTCTTTTTTTCTAAAATTGCACAAAATACCCATTTTTATGTTTTTATCCTTATTTTACAATAGTATTTTTTCTCCAAAACTGCATAAATGACCCTTTTTTCAATGTTTTTCAGAGAGTTAGAAAAAAAGTAAGTTTTTACATCCAAAAGTTAGTTTTTCAGTAATTTTCTTTTAAATGTCATGTTTTAAATAAAAACAAGACCAATACACTATATATTTTTTTCTCTTTAAATTTACATAAGCTACATTATTTAAAACTTTTTATTGGTTTTAACAATATTTTGAAGAAAATCCCTTTTTCATGTTACATAAAAAGTAATGCAAGCCATTTCAATTAAAATTATATATATTTCTTTTAGAAAAAGGATTTTTCAGTGTTTTTTCTTTACATTTCCATGTTTTGATTGAAAATGAAGGAAAAAACAAGAAATAATTAACTTTTTATTGCAATTCATTTTTTTCTCTCAAAATTGCATAAATTATCTCCTTAGTGTTTTTAGGAGAAATAACATCTCATCTAAGAAATAACATATTTTTTTTAGTTAAGAAGAAAGGAATATATGCAATTTCACGAAAAAAGTTCATTTTCACCGGAAAAGTAGATATTTCGATGATTTTCTGCTTATTTCATTGTTTTCATAAAAAAATAAACTAAAAACAATGAATATTGCGACAATATATTTTTTCTCAAAAATTTATTAAATGACGTGTTTTCAACGTTTTTTTTTTTTTTGGAGTATTAATGGCATTTTACACAAAACCCCCTTTTACAAGTATAATATATGCAATTTGTATAAAAACAAAATTTCTGCCTAAAAAGAGACTTTTTCAGTGCTTTTATCTTATTTTCATTTGTTGGTGGAAGAGAACCAAAAAATACATTTTTTTTGCGACTATATTTCTTTTCTCTAAAATTGCAGAAACTACCCATTTTTATGTTCTTATTCTTATTTTACTATAATATTTTTTTCTCTAAAACTGCATACATTTTTTCAATGTTTTTCAGAGATTTAGAAAAAAATTATGTTTTTACATAAGAAAGTGAGTTTTTCTGTAATTTTCTTTTAATTTTTATGTTTTAATTGAAAACAAGACAAATACACTATATATTTTTTTCTCTTTAAATTACATAAACTACCCAATTTAAACCTTTTTATTGGTTTTAACCACATTTTGGAGAAAATGTCTTTTTCATGTTACATAAAATGTAATACAAACCATTTTAATAAAAAAAAACATTTCTTTTAGAAAAAAAAAATTTCAGTATTTTTTCTTAACATTACCATGTTTTGATTAAAAATGAAGCAAAAAGCAAGAAAAATATTAAACTTTTATTGCAATTCACTTTTTGTTCTCAAAATTGCATTCATATTTCATTGTTTTCATAAAAAATAAACAAAAAACAATGAATATTGTGACAATATACTTTTTTCTCAAAAATTTATTAAATGACGTGTTTTTCAACGTTTTTAGGAGTATAAACGGCATTTTGCACTAAACCCCCTTTTACAAGTATAATATATGCAATTTGTATATAGACAAAATTTCTGCCTAAAAAGTGACTTTTTCAATGTTTTTATCTTATTTTTATTTTTTGGTGGAAGAAAACCAAAAAATACAATTTTTTTCGACAATATTTTTTTTCTCTAAAAAAGAACAAACTGCCAATATTTATGTTTTTATCCTTATTTTACGATATTTTTTTTCTTTTTAAAACTGCATTAATGACCTTTTTTATTTTTTTACAGAGATTTAGAAAAAAGTATGTTTTTACATCGAAAAGTGAGTTTTTCAGTAATTTTTTTTATTTTTATGTTTTAATTAAAAACAAGACAAATACACTATATATTTTTTTCTCTTTAAAGTTACATAAACTACCCTATTTAACCCTTTTATTGGTTTTAACAACATTTTGAAGAAAATCACTTTTTCATGTTACATAAAATGTAATACAAGCAATTTCAATGAAAAAATATATATAACTTATAGAAAAATGATTTTTCAGTGTTTTTTCTTTATATTTCCATGTTTTGATTGAAAATTAAGGAAAAACCAAGAAATATATTAACTTTTATTGCAATTCATTTTTTTTCTCCTAAAATTGCATAAATTATCCCATTTACAGCGTTTTTAGGAGAAATAACATCTCATCTAAGACCATCTTTTTTTAGTTAAGAAGAGAGGAATATATGCCCTTTCACGAAAAAAGTTCCTTTTCACCGGAAAAGTAGATTTTTCGATGATTTTCTGATTATTCCATTGTTTTCATGAAAGATAAACAAAAAACAATGAATATATCCAAAATATACTTTTTTCTCAAAAATTTAATAAATGACGTGTTTTTCAACGTTTTTAGAAGTATTAACGGCATTTTACACAAAACCCCTTTTTACATGTATAATGTATCCAATTTGTATTTAGACAAAATTTCTGCCTAAAAAGTGACTTTTTCAATGATTTAATCTTATTTTCATTTGTTGGTGGAAGAAAAACAAAAAATACATTTTTTTTGCGACAATATTTTTTTTCTCTAAAATTGCACAAACTACCCATTTTTATGTTTTTATCCCTATTTTACGCTAATATATATTTGTTCTCTAAAACTGCGTAAATGACCCTTTTTTCAATGTTTTTCAGAGATTCAGGAAAAAAAGTATATTTTTATATCCAAAATTGTTTTTCAGTAATTTGATTTTAATTTTCATATTTTAATTAAAAACATGGCCAATACACTATATATTTTATTCTCTTTAAAGTTACATAAACTACCCTAGTTAAACCTTTTTATTGATTTTAACAACATTTTCAAGAAAATCCCTTTTTCATGTTACATAAAATGTAATACAAGCCATTTCAATAAAAAAATATATATATATTTCTTTTAGAATAAGGATTTTTCACTTTTTTTCACATTTCTATGTTTTGATTTAAAATAAAGGAAAAAGCAAAAAATATATAAACTTTTTATAGCAATTCATTTTTTTTTCTCTCAAAATTGCGTAAATTATCCCCTTTTCAGCCTTTTTAGGAAAATTAACATCTCATCTAAGAAATACAACCTTTTTTTTATTAAGAAGAAAGGAATATATACCATTTCACGAAAAAACTTCCTTTTCACGGAAAAATTAATATATTTTTTGCTTTTTCCTTCATTTTAAATCAAAACATGAAAATGTAAAACAAAACAAAACAAAAACTGAAAAACCCTTATTATAAAAGATATATATATTTTTTACATTGAAATGGTTTGTATTACATATTATGAGAGAAAAAAATGAATTGCCATGAAAATTTTTTATATTTCTTTCTTTTATCTTCATTATCATTCAAAACATGGAAATGAAAAGTTTTTCTTTAAAAGTAGTAAATATCCAAAAAACATTGAAAAAAAGGTCATTTATGCAATTTAGGAGAAAAAAAATATATTATCGTAAAATAAGAATAAAAGCATAAAAATAGGTAATTTGTGCAATTTTAAAGAAAAAAAATATTGTCGAGAAAAGAATTTATTTTTGGGATTTTCTTCCACCAACAAATAAAAAAATAAAAAAAAACCTTGAAAAAGTCACTTTTTAGGCAAAATTTTCTTCTTTATTCTAATTGCATATATTATACTTAAAAAAGGGGGTTTTGTTAAAAATGCCGTTAATACTCCTAAAAACGTTGAAAAACACGTCATTTATGATTTTTTTCAGAAATTAAGTATTTTGTGGCAATATTTAGTGTTTTTTTGTTTATTTTTTTATAATAACAATAAAATAAGCAGAAAATCATCGAAAAATTCACGTTTTCAGTGAAAAAAACTTTTTTCTTGAAATGGCATATATTCCTTTTTTCTGGACTAAAAAAAAAAATCTTTCTAAGATAAGATATTAATTCTCCTAAAAACGCTGGAAAGGGGATATTTTATGCAATTTTGAGAAAAAAAAATGAATTGCCATGAAAAGTTAATATATTTCTTGCTTTTTCCTTCATTTTCATTCAAAACATGGAAATGAAAAGAAAAAAACACTGAAAATACCTTATTCTTAAAGAAATATATATTTTTTCCTTGAAATAACTTGTATTACATTTTATCTAACATGAAAAAGGAATTTTCTTCAAATGTTGTTAAACCAAATAAAAAGGTTTAACTAGGGTAATTTATGTAACGTTAAAGAGAAAAAAACAATACCCTATAGCGTACAGTTCATGTTTTTAATAAAAACATGGAAATTCAAAGAAAAATACTGAAAAACTCACTTTTGGAGGTAAAAACATACTTTTTTTCTAAGTGAAAACGGATTTCTTATAAAAATATTGTAAAACCCTTAAAAACATTGAAAAATGGATAATTCAAATCGCATATGTTATAACTAAAAAAAGGGGTTATATGTAAAATGCCGTTAATACTCTTAAAAACTAAAAAAAAAAAAAAAAACGTTATTTATGAAATTTTAGAGAGGAAAAGTATATTGTAACATGAAAAAGTTGTTTTCTACAAAACATTTTAAAACATCCAAAAAGGTTAAAATTGGGTACTTTTTACAGTTTACGAGAAAAAAAATGTATATAGTGTTTATTTTCTTGTTTTTAATCAAAACATTGAAATCAATAGAAAATTATTAAAAAAGTGACTTTTGGTGTAAAATCATATTTTTATTCGTAAAAGAGAAGAGATGGTTTTCTTTTAAAAGTAGTAAATCTCCGAAAAACATT
>CM035220.1:16041510-16057751 GCA_020233015.1 Callinectes sapidus | reverse complement strand
ATATATATATATATATATTTTTTTTTTTTTTAATTACAAACAAGGCCAAAACACTATATATTTTTTCTCTTTAAAGTTACATAAACTACCATATTTTAACTGTTTCATTGTTTTTAACAACATTTTGAAGAAAATCTCTTTTTCATGTTACACAAAATGTAATACAAGCCATTTCAAGGAGAAAAATATATTTTTCTTTTAGAAAAAGGATTTTTCAATGTTTTATCTTTACATTTCCATGTTTTGATAGAAAATAAAGGAAAAAGAAAGAAATATATTAATTTTTCATTGCAATTATTTTTTTTCCCTCAAAATTTCATAAATTATCCTCTTTTCAACGTTTTTAGGAGTATTAACGGCATATTACACAAAACACATTTTTTACAAGTAAATATATGCAATTTGTATAGATAAAATTTCTGCCTAAAAAGTGACTTTTTCAATGTTGTTATCTTAATGTCATTTGGAAGAAAACCAAAAAATACATTCTTTTTTGCGACAATATTTCTTTTCTCAAAAATTGCACAAACTACCCATTTTTATGTTTTTATCCTTATTTTACGATAATATATTTGTTTTCTCTAAAACTGCCTAAATGACCTCTAGAACTGCCTAAATTACTCTTTTTTCAATGTTTTTCAGAGATTTAGAAAAAAGTATGTTTTTACATCAAAAAGTGAGTTTTTCAGTAATTTTAATTTTTTTATTTTTATGTTTTAGTAAAAAACAACACCAATACACAATATATATATTTTTCTCTTTAAAGTTTCATAAATTACCCTATTTAAACCTTTTTATTGGTTTTAAGAACATTTTGAAGGAAATCCCTTTTTTATGTTACATAAAATGTAACACAAGCCATTTCAATGAAAAAAATATATATTTCTTTAAGAAAAAGCGTTTTTCAGTTTTTTTTTCTTTACATTTCCATGTTTTGATTTAAAATGAAGGGAAAACTAAGAAGTAGATTAACTTTTTATTGCAATTAATTTTTTTTTCTCTCAAAATTGCATAAATTATCCTCTTTTCAGCGTTTTTAGGAGAATTAACATATCATCTAAGAAAGACCATCTTTTTTCGAGTTAAGAAAAAAACAATATATGCCACTTCACGAAAAAAGTTCCTTTTCAACGGAGAAGTAGATTTTCGGTGAGTTTCTGCTTATTTCATTCTTTTCATAAAAATAAACAAAATACAATGAATATTGCGACAATATACTTTTTTCTCAAAATCTTCATAAATGACGTGTTTTTCAACGTTTTTAGGAGTATTAACGCTATTTTACACAAATCCTCTTTTTACATGTATAATATATGCAATTTGTATAAAGACAAAATTTCTGCCTAAAAAGTGACTTTTTCAATGTTTTTATCTTATTTTCATTTGTTGGTGGAAGAACACCAAAAATTATTATTCTTTTTTGCGACAATATTTATTTTCTCTAAAATTGCACAAACTACCCATTTATGTTTTTATCCTTATTTTGAAATAATATTTTTTTTCTCTAAAACTGCACAAATGACCCTTTTTTCAATGTTTTTTAGAGATTTAGAAAAATAGTATGTTTTTACATCCAAAAGTGAGTTTTTCAGTAATTTTCTTTAAATTTTCATGTTTTAATTAAAAACAAGACCAATTCACTATATATATTTTTCTCTTTAAAAGTATATAAACTATCCTATTTTAACCTCTTTTTTTAGAAAAAGAATTTTTCAGTGTTTTTCCTTTACATTTCCATGTTTTGATTGAAAATGAAAGAAAAAGCAATAAGTATATTACTTTTTTATAGCAATTCATTTTTTTTCTCTCAAAATTGCATAAATTATCATCTTTTCAGCGTTATTAGGAGAATTAACATCTCTTCTAAGAAAGACCATCTTTTTTTAGTAAACAAGAAAGGAGTTAATGCCATTTCACAAAAAAAAAAAAAAAAAAATTCACCGGAAAAGTAGATTTTTCGATGATTTTCTGCTTATTTCATTGTTTTCATAAAAAATAAACAAAAAACAATGAATATTACAATAATATACTTTTTTCTCAACCTTTTTATAAATGACGTGTTTTTCAACGTTTTTAGGATATTAACGGCATTTTACACAAAACCCCCTTTTACAAGTATAATATATGCAATTTATGTAAAGACAAAATTTCTGCCTAAAAAGTGACTTTTTCAATGTTTTTATCTTATTTTCATTTGTTGGTGGAAGAAAACACAGAAATATATTCTTTTGTGCGACAATATTTCTTTTCTCTAAAATTGCAGAAACTACCCATTTTCATGTTTTTTTTTTTTTTATTATTTTACGATAATATTTTTTTTCTCTAAACTGCATAAATGACCTTTTTCTCAAATGTTTTTCAGAGATTTATAAAAAAAGTATGTTCTTACATCCAAAAGTGAGTTTTTCAGTAATTTTCTTGTAATTGTCATGTTTTAATGAAAAACAAGACAAATACACTGTATATTTTTTTCTCTTTAAAGTTACATAAACTACCCTATTTAAAAATTTTCTTGGTTTTAACAAGATTTTGAAGAAAATCCCTTTTTCATGTTACATAAAATGAAATACAAGCGATTTGAATGATAAAAATATATATTTCTTATAGAATAAGGAGTTTTCAGTGTTTTTTCTTTACATTTCCATGTTTTGATTGAAATTGAAGTAAAAAGCAACAAATATATTAACTTTTTTTTGCAATTCTTTTTTTTTTCTTTCAAAATTGCATAAATTATCCTCTTTTCTTCGTTTTTAGGAGAATTAACATCTCATCTAAGAAAGACCATTTTTTTTTAGTTAAGAAGAAAGGAATATATGCCATTTCACAAAAAAGTTCGTTTTCACCGGAAAAAAAGATTTTCGGTGATTTTCTGCTTATTTCATTGTTTTCATAAAAAATAAACAAAAAAACAATGAATATTGCGATGATATACTTTTTTTTGAAATTTTTTATAAATGACGTGTTTTTCAACGTTTTTAGGAGTATTAACAGCATTTTACAATAAACCCCCTTTTACAAGAATAATATATACAATTTGTATAAACCTAAATTTCTGCCTAAAAAGTGACTTTTTCAATGTTTTTATCTTATTTTCATTTGTTTGTGGAAGAAAACCAAAAAATATATATTTTTTTCCGACAATATTTCTTTTCGCTAAAATTGCAAAAACTACCCATTTTTATGTTTTTATCCTTATATTACGAGAATATATTTTTTTCTCTAAAACTGCATAAATAATCCTTTTTTCAATGTTTTTCAGGGATTTAGAAAAAAAATGTATATATATTTTCTTCTCATTAAAGTTACATAAACTACCCTATTTAAACATTTTTATTGGTTTTAACAACATTTTGAAGAAAAATCCCTTTTTCATGTTACATAAAATGTAATACAAGCCATTTCAATGGAAAAAATATATATTTCTTTTAGAAAAAGGATATTTTAGTGTTTTTTTCTTTAAATTTCCATGTTTTGATTGAAAATGAAGGAAAAAGCAAGAAACATATTAAGTTTTTATTGCAATTTATTTTTTTTCTCTAAAAATTGCATAAATCATCCTCTTTTCAGCGTTTTTAGAAGAATTAACATCTCATCTAAAAAGGACCATCTTTTTTTTAGTTAAGAAGAAAGGAATATATGTTATTTAAAGATAAAAGTTCCTTTTAACCGGAAGAGTAGATTTTTCGATGATTTTCTGCTTATTTGATTCTTTTCATAAAAAAAATTAATATTGCGACAATATACTTTTTTCTCAAAAAAAAATCATAAATGACATGTTTTTCAACGTTTTTAGGAGTATTAACGGCATTTTTTACAAAACCCTTTTTTACAAGTATGATATATTCAATTTGTATTAAGACAAAATTTCTGCCTGAAAAGTGACTTTTTCAGTTTTTTCATCTTATTTTTATTTGTTGGTGGAAGAAAACCAAAAAATACATTCTTTTGTGCGACAATATTTCTTTTCTCTTAAATTGCACAAACTACATATTTTTATGTTTTTATCATTATTTTACGATAATATATTTTTTTCTCTAAAACAGCAAAAATGACCCTTTTTTCAATGTTTTCCAGTAAAGGATTAACCATCTTTTTTATGTTAATAAGAAAGGAGTATGTGCCATTTCATGAAAAAAGCTCCTTTTCACCGGAAAAGTAGATTATTCGATGATTTTCTGCTCATTTCATTGTTTCCAGAAAAAAAAGAAAAAACAATGAATATTAAAATAATATACTTTTTTTTCAAAATTTTCATAAATGACGTGTTTTTCAACGTTTTTAGGAGTATTAACTGAATTTTTCACAAAACCTTTTTTTTAGAAGTATAATATATGCAATTTGTATAAAGACAAAATTTTTGCCTAAAAAGTGACTTTTTCAATGTTTTTATCTTATCTTCATTTGTTGGTGGAAGAAAACCAAAAAATACATTTTTTTTGCGACATTATTTCTCTTCTCTAAAATTCCACAAAGTACCCATTTTTATGTTTTTATCCTTATTTTACGATAATAGATTTTTTTTCTCTAAAACTGCATGAATG
This sequence comes from Callinectes sapidus, assembly GCA_020233015.1. Lineage (NCBI taxonomy): Eukaryota > Metazoa > Arthropoda > Malacostraca > Decapoda > Portunidae > Callinectes > Callinectes sapidus. The sequence continues at coordinate 16,053,210 of CM035220.1, read as the reverse complement.
ACCCTTTTGTCACTGATTTTTCAGAGATTTAGAAAAAAAGTATGTTTTTACATCGAAAAGTGAGTTTTTCAATAATTTTCTTTTAATTTTCATGTTTTAATTATAAACAAGACCAATACACTACATATTTTTTTCTCTTTAAAGTTACATAAACTACCAAATTTAAACCTTTTTATTGGTTTTAACAACATTTTGAAGAAAATCCTTTTTTCATGTTACATAAAATGTAATACAACCCATTTCAATAAAAAAAAAAAATATACATATTTCATTTAGGAAAAGGATTTTTCAGTTTTTTCTTTAGATTTCCATGTTATGATTGAAAATGAAGGAAATAACAAGAAAAAGATTAACTTTTTAATGCAATTCATTTATTTTCTCTCAAAATTGCATAAATTATCCCCTTTTTAGCGTTTTTAGGAGAATTAATATCTCATATAAGAAAGACCATACTTTTTTATTTAAGATGAAAAGAATATATGCCATTTGACGAAAAAAGTTCCTTTTTACTGGAAAAGTAGATTTTTCGAAGATTTTCTGCTTATTTCATTGTTTTCATAAAAAAATAAACAAAAAAACAATGCATATTGCAATAATATACTTTTTTCTCAAAATTTTTATAAATGACGTGTTTTTCAACGTTTTTAGGAGTATTAAGGGCATTTTACACAAAACACCCTTTTACAAGTATAATATATGCAATTTGTATAAAGACAAAATTTCTGCCTAAAAAGTAACTTTTCAATGTTTTTATCTTATTTTCATTTGTTGGTTGAAGAAAACCATAAAATACATTCTTTTTTCCGATAATATTTCTTTTCTCTAAAATTGCACAAACTAACAAATTTTATGTTTTTTTTTAAATTATACGATAATTTTCTTTTCTCTCTAAAACTGCATAAATGACCCTTTTATCAATGTTTCTCAGAGATTTAGAAAAATATATGTCTTTACATCCAAAAGTGAGTTTTTCAGTAATTTTCTTTTAATTGTCATGTTTTAATTAAAAACAAGACCAATACACTATTTGTTTTTTTTCTCTTTAAAGTTACATAAACTACGCTTTTTAAACCTTTTTATTAGTTTTAACAATATTTTGAAAAAAAAATCCCTTTTTCATGTTACATAAAATGTAATACAAGCCATTTCAATGAAAAAAAATAAATATCTTTTTTAGAAAAAGGATTTTTCAGTGGTTCTTTTTTACATTTAAATGTTTTGATTGAAAATGAAAGAAAAAGGAAGAAATACATTAACTTTTTATTGCAATTCATTTTTTTTCTCTCAAAATTGCATAAATTATCGCTTTTTCAGCGTTTTTAGGAGAATTATAATTTCATCTAAGAAATACCATCTTTTTTTTTAAGTTAAGAAGAAAGAAATATATGCCATTTCACGAAAAAAGTTCCTTTTCACCGGAAAAGAATATATTTGGTAGATTTACTGCTGATTTCATATTTTTCATAAAAAAATAAGCAAAAAACAATTAATATTGTGACAATATATTTTTTTCTCAAAAATTTAATAAATGACGTGTTTTTCAAAGTTTTTAGTAGTGTTATTGGCATTTTACACAAAACCCTCTTTTACAAAAATAATATATGCAATTTGTATAACGTCAAAATTCTGCCTAAAAATAGACTTTTTCAATGTTTTTATCTTGTTTTCATTTGTGGTTGGAAGAAAACCAAACATTTTTTTTTTTTTTTGCGACAATATTTCTTTTCTCTAAAATTGCACATTTTTTATGTTTATATCCCTATATTACGCGAATATATATTTTTTCTAAATCTGCATAAATGACCCTTTTTCACGTTTTTTCAGATATTTAGAAAAAAAGTATATATATATTTTTCTCTTTAAAGCTACATAAACTACCCTATTTAATCCTTTTTATTGGTTTTAAGAACATTTTGAAGAAAATCCCTTTTTCATGTTTTTCAATGAAAAAAAAATATATATTTCTTTAAAATAAAAAAAATTCCGTGTTTTTTTCTTTACATTTCCATGTTTTGATGGAAAATGAAGGAAAAACCAAGAAATATATTAACTTTTTATTGCAATTCTTTTTTTTTCTCTCAAAATTGCATAAATTATCCCCTTTTCAGAGTTTTTAGGAGAATTAACATCTCATCTTAGAAAGACCATCTTTTTTTTTAGTTAAGAAGAAAGGAATATATGCCAATTCACGAAAAAAGTTCCTTTTCACCGGAAGAGTAGATTTTTCGATGACTTTTTGTTTATTTCATTGTTTTCATGAAAAAAAAAACAATGAATATTGCGATAATGTACTTTTTTCTCAAAATTTTTATAAATGATGTGTTTTTCAATGTTTTTAGGAGTATTAACTGCATTTTACACAAAATCCCTTTTATAAGTAATATGTATATAATAATATATATAATAATATATTCTATTTGTATAAAGACAAAATTTCTGCCTAAAATGTGTCTTTTTCAATGTTTTTATCTTATTTTCATTTGTTGGTGGAAGAACACCAAAAAATACATTCTTTTTTGCGACAATATTTTTTTTCTCTAAAATTGCACAAACTACCCAGTTTTATGTTTTTATCCTTATTTTACGAGAATGTATTTTTTTTCTCTAAAACTGCATAAATGACCTTTTTTTTTTAATTTTTTTCAGGGATTTAGAAAAAAAATATTTTTTACATCCAAAAGTGAGTTTTTCAGTAATTTTATTTTTATTTTTAGGTTTTAATTAAAAACAAGACCAATACACTATATTTTTTTCTCTTTAAAGTTACATAAAGTTCCTTATTTAAACCTTAGACCTTTTTATTGGTTTTAACAACATTTTGAAGAAAATACCTTTTTCATGGTACAAAAAAATGTAATACAAGCCATTTAAATGAAAAAAATATATATTTCTTTTAGAAAAAGGATTTTTAAGTGTTTTTTCTTTATATTTCCATGTGTTGATTGAAAATGAAGGAAAAAGCAAAAAAAATATTATTTTTTATTGTATTTCATTTTTTTTTCTCAAAATTACAAAAATATCCTTTTTTCAGCGTTTTAAAGGAGAATTAACATCTCTTCTAAGAAAGACTATCTATTTTTTAGTTAAGAAGAAAGGAATACATACCATTTTACGAAAAAGTTCCTTTTCATTAAAAAGTAGATTGTTTTAATGAGTGTCTGCTTAATTTATTGTTTTCATAAAAATTAAACAAAAAACAATGAATATTGTGACAATATAGTTTTTTCTCAAAAATTTCATAAATGACGTGTTTTTCCACGTTTTTAGGAGTATTAACGGTATTTTACACAAAACCCCCTTTTAAAAGTATAATATATGCAATTTGTATAAAGACAAAATTTCTGCCTAAAAAGTGACTTTTTCAATGTTTTTATCTTATTTTCATTTGTTGGTGGAAGAAAACCAAAAAAATACAATTTTTTTTGAGGCAATATTTCTTTTCTCTAAAACTGCACAAACTTTTTTTTTAATGTTTTTATCCTTTTTTTACGATTATATTTTTTTCTCTAAAACTACATAAATGACCCTTTTTTCAATGTTTTTCAGAGATTTAGAGAAAAAAGTATGTTCTTACATCCAAAAGTGAGTTTTTCAGTAATTTTCTTTTAATTTTCATGTTTTAATTAAAAACAAGACATACTCTATGTATTTTTTTCTCTTTAAAGTTACATAAACTACCCTATTTGTACCTTTTTATTGGTTTTACCAACATTTTGAATAAAATCCTTTTTTCATATGACATAAAATGTAATACAAGCTATTTAAATGGAAAAAATATATATTTCTTTTAGAAAAAGGAGTTTTCAGTGTATTTTCTTTACATTTCCATGTTTTGATGGAAAATGAAGGAAAAACCAAGAATTATATTAACTTTTTATTGCAATTAATTTTTTTATCTTTCAAAATTGCATAAATCATCCTCTTTTCAGCGTTTTTAGGAGAATTAACATCTCATCTAAGAAAGTCCATCATTTTTTAGTTAAGAAGAAAGGAATGTATGCCATTTCACGAAAAAAAGATCCTTTACACCGGAAAAGTAGATTTTTCGATGATTTTCTTCTTATTTTATTGTTTTCATAAAAAAACAATGAATATTGCGGTAATATACTTTTTTGTAATTTTTTTTTATAAATTATGTGTTTTTCAACGTTAGTAGGAGAATTTACTGCATTTTATACAAAACCCCGTTTTACAAGTATAATATATGAAATTTGTATAAAGACAAAATTTCTGCCTAAAATTTTACTTTTTCAATGTTTTTGATCTCATTTTCATTTGTTTGTGGAGGAAAACCAAAAAATACATTTTTTCTTGCGACATTATTTCTTTTCTCTAAAATTTTACAAAGTACCCAGTTTTATGTTTTATCCTTATTTTACGATATTTTTTTTTTCTAAAACTGCATAAATGACCCTTTTTTTCAATGTTTTTTTTCAGAAATTTAGAAAAAAATTATGTTCTTACATCCAAAAGTGAGTTTTTCAGAAATATTCTTTTAATTGTCATGTTTTAATTAAAAACAAGACCAATACACTATATATTTTTTTCTCTTTAAAGTTACATAAACTACACTAGTTTTACCTTTTTATTGGTTTTAACAACATTTTGAAGAATTTTTTTTTTTCATGTTACATAAAATGTAGTACCAGCCATTTCAATTAAAAAATATATATATATTTCTTTTAGAAAAAGGAATTGTTAGTGTTTTTTCTTTACATTTCCATGTTTTGATTGAAAATGAAGAAAAAAGCAAAAAAATATATTAACATTTTATTGCAATACATTTTTTTCTCTCAAAATTGCATAAAATATCCCCTTTTCAGTGTTTTTAGGAGAACTAACATCTCATACAAGAAAGATACTTTTTTTTTTAGTTAAGAAGAAAGGATTATATGTCAATTCACGAAAAAAAATTCATTTTCACCGGAAAAGTAGATTTTTCGATGATTTTCTGCTTATTTCATTGCTTTCATAAAAAATAAACAAAAAACAATGAATATTACGATAATATACTTTTTTTCTCAAAATTTTTATAAATGGTGTGTTTTTCAACGTTTTTAGGAGTATTAACCGCATTTTACACAAAATTCCTTTTTACAAGTATAATATTTGCAATTTGCATATAGACAAAATTTCTGAATAAAAAGTGACTTTTTAAATGTTTTTATCTTATTTTCATTTGTTGGTGGAAGAAAACCAAAAAATACATTCTTTTTTGCCACACTATATATTTTCTCTAAAATTACACAAACTACACATTTTTATGTTTTTATCCTTATTTTACGATTATATTTTTTCCTCTAAAACTGCATAAATGATCTTTTTTTCAATGTTTTTCAGTGATTTAGAAAAAAAGAATGTTTTTACATCCAAAAGTGAGTTTTTCAGTAATTATTTTTAATAATCATGTTTTAATTGAAAACAAGACCAATACACTATATATTTTTTTCTCTTTAAAGTTACATAATCTACACTATTTAAACCTTTTTAAATGGCACCAGTTTGGGAACCATTCCTCTAGCTTATACATTATGGTTTAAGGTGTCGAATGCCTTGGAAAGGTTAACAAATATTCCTAGAACAAATAACTTATATATATATATATATATATATATATATATATATATATATATATATATATATATATATATATATAATATTGCTGAGAAACTGTAGCACTACTGTTTCTGTTGAGTGATTTCCTCTAAATCCGTACTGACTGGGGCTTAAAAAGTTATTTCTTTCAAGAAAATTACAAATTCTGTTAGAAATTGATCTTTCAATAATATTACTAAAAGATGGTAGTAATGAAATGGGGCGATAATTTGAAAGGTTGTTTTTGCAGCCAGATCTGTGAATAGAAGTTACTTTAGCTATTTTTAAGTTGTCTGGAAATATTCCTTTTCGAAATTATGTACTTATAATGTGTGTTAATAGTTTGGCAAGACATGTGGCTGTATATTTCAATATCTTAGGGGGAATATCGTCATAGCCTGGAGCATTGGGTTTTAGTGCTTTTAAATAACTTTCAACCTCTTCATTAGTTACAGGTAACAAATAGAAGGAATAATCAGAAGAATTGGTAAATATCGTCTATGACTATTGCTGTTATCTTGCTGTGGTATATTTGCAACATTTTAAAAGTGATCATTAAACTTATTTGCAACATCCACTTGTTATTACCATTGTTTGTAGTTCTGCCGAGTATGTTATTGATACATTTCCAGTGGAATTTGTGGTTTCCCTGGTTACATTTTAACTTGTCTTGATAGTATTTTTTTTGTTGCAGTTCTTAGGGTTGATGTTAACGTATTTCTATACTTCCGATAGTATTCTCTGTATGTTAAAGGCCATTTCTTCGCGAGTCTTTCGAGCCTATTCCTTTCTTTTAACGAACTTTTTAGTGCAGGTGTAACATGTGGGGTTACTTCTCGCTTTTTATTTAGTTTAACTTATTTCATTGGGAAAGGAGTTTTTTTTTTTTTTTTTTTTTTTTTTTTTAATGGTGTAGGAAATGTTTCATGACGAAAGCTTCATTTGGGCATTGAGACTCGAAGACGTTTGACCAATTAAGTTCGCTTATTTCATCACAAAATTTCCTTGGAGTTTTATTATGTAAACAGAATCATTATTTTTATTTTGTTCTTGGTACTTGAATTTAGAGACTATGGGGAAATGATCAGTTAAATCTGTGCGTATTATATAACAAATGGTAGTTAATTCTATCTGAGATGTCCAAATACTGTCAGTGAGTGTGGCAGTTGTCCCAATTATTCTGGTTGGCCTAGTAGTTACAGGAAAAAAGAGAAAAGTGATACATTAAATTAATACATTCAAATACACTTTTGCTTTTGTTATGTTTAAGAAAGTCTATATTCCAATCCCCTAGAAATTGCACACTATTGTATTTTTTATGTGACACAAATCAAAGAATACCAGTTAATGTGTTAAGAAAATCATCAATATTACCAATTGGAGATCTATATATACAAGCACAGAAATGTGATTTACCCGAGAAGATACATTCAACACTGATACATTCATCATCAGGCTCAAAATAATAATAAAAAAAGGGGACTGAAAAACTAAGAAGCCATTGATGTTTCCTCTCTGCTTTGATTGAAGGACTTTTCGCTCACTGGTTATTCTTGCAGCGGTGCAAGGAGGAGAGTAAGGAAAGGTTGCCGGGGACAGAATACCATGCTGAGTCCTGTCTGTGTATTCCTGTGCTTCCATTCTTGGTGATTCGCTCTATTTTGGTATATCTTCAGTGGGTTTTTTTATCATTCTCTTCCTCCTTTCTCCTTTCTCACACACTCGTTTTATTTCCTCCTAGCTCTCTTCTTCACCTTCTTTTCTTGGTGATTCGCTCTATTCCGATACATTCTTGGTGTTTTTTTTTTCTTAGCCTTCTCTTCCTTCCTCCTCTTCCTCCTTTCTCCTTTCTCACACACTCCTTTTATTTCCTCCTAGCTCTTTCTCTCACTTTCAATTCTAAATGATTCCCTCTATTGTGATGCATCTTGAGTGTTTTTTTATCCTTCTCTTCTCTTTATCCTTCCTCCTCTTCCTCTTTTCCCCCCTCTCTCTCACTCCTTTTATTTTTTCTACCTCCCTCTCTTACCTTCTATTCTTGGTGATTCTCTGTTTTCCGATACATCCTCAGTGTTTTTCTTTTCTTTTTATATGTTTCTCTTCTCCTTATCCTTCTTTCTCTTCTTTTTCTCTCCTCTTTCATTCCTTTTTCTCCCTCCTACCTCCCTCTCTTACCTTCCTCTCGATTTCCTCTTCCCCGCCTCCCCCTTCCTACTCCTCTTCTTCCTCCACTCTTTTTTACCTTTTTTGTTGTTGATCAGACGTACCTCTTGATGTGTCTGAAAGGAAGTTGAAGACATTGAAAGGTAGCAATTGTCTATTAACCTTCCTCCCTCATTGGTTCTTTGGTACACTGCTCGACTCGCGGACTTGAGACTGTGGGTTCGATTAATGGTTCACGGTACTTAGCTTTCAGTGTAGGAGACATAACGCTACGTTACCGAGTCCTTCCATTCCAGCGAAATCTCATTATTACGGCAGTGTAACTCTATCAAATCTATTTTTTTTTAAAGGGACGTAACAAGATTGGTATCTTTTTTTCCCTTTTTTTTTTTTCTTCACCGTGACGAAGGAAATTTTTTTCCCCTATGCTTGTCATTCATGTTCCTTTTGTTAATTGTTAAGGTTGATTAGTTGGTCACTATGATTAGTAGCGTGATGACTTTGTTTATTCATTTACTTATCTATTTATTCATTTGTTTATGTAAATATTTTTAACAGTTTAGCATGTTTAAAGCAGCAGGCTTTTTGATGGTGCTATTTTTATTTTATTTATTTTATATAAGCATAAAAAACGAGTAGCATTAAGCCCAGTTTTATTTGTTTTCTATTGTGAGAGAGAGAGAGAAAGAGAGAGAGAGAGAGAGAGAGAGAGAGAGAGAGAGAGAGAGAGAGAGAGAGAGAGAGAGAGAGAGAGAGAGAGAGAGAGAGGGAGGGAGGTGCGCATTTTGAAACGCTTGGCCCTCTCATCATCACTATTTTGCAAAGGCTTCAGTTGAAGACATTCATGTTTTTAAGGGCATCTTTATAGTTCTATTGATAGATTGGTAATACTTCTAGTTATTCTAATAAGGAATGTAATGTAATGTAATTCTGATATTTGATGCTGCTGGTGTTGTAACCTGTCTTTATTTGACTTGACGCCTTGATAAAGTCATCATTTTGTGGAGGTGTTGATTCACCGTCTCCCAAAACTCGATCATCTTGCCGGAATTAAAATATCAAATCGGAAACAAACATGGTCTTGTTTGGAATCCGTTTTGTGTACGGCCAGCCGCAGCTGAACGACCATCAGCAGCGGCTGGCTTCCACCAGGGCGGCCTTCGCCCAGTGGAGCAGCGATAAGGCCCGGGGGTTCGCCGCGGCCAGAAGGAAGGATCCAATAACGAGGGGGGAGGAGGGTCGAGGAAGACCACCCTCCTCCCGCCAGGGAGAGGCACACAGTGGCAGTGGGCCCCATTTCTCCTACCAAGGAGAAGGAGATGGTGACAGTGGGCCCAGAGGAGACTGTGTGCATCCCTCCTCTGTACAGCGACCTCCCTGCCTGGGACGGGAGCAAGGAGATCGTAACTGTGAGGCTGTAGGACACCGGCGAGGCGGCCGGCAGGGGTTGAGCGCTCCCCCTGTCAGGCTGCCCCCACACTAGGATGTGACGGACACTTGGCAAGGCGGCCGGTGAGGGGAAAGCGGTCCCCGTGCTAGGCGGCCTCCGGGACACCGGCGAGGCCGCCGGCTAGGAGAAAGCGCACCCCTTGCTAGGCTGCCCCCAGTAGACGATATGCAAGGAAAGGGTGACCGCAGCCCCGCAGGACACTCCTTGACCCAAGGAGGGATTGAGGTCATCTTGTGACCAGAATATGAATGTGTAAAGCATGACCAAAAGGATGACCTCTTATTTTTGATGACCAAAAAACGACCTCCTCTTATATAGGATCAAAGGATGACTTTTCATGTGTAGGAATAAAGGATGACCTCCATGTTTATAACCAAAGGATGATTTTTATGTTGATGACCGAAGGATGACCTCCATGTTTATGTACAAAGGATGATTTTTATGTTGATGACCGAAGGATGACCTCCATGTTTATGTACAAAGGATGATTTTTATGTTGATCGAAGGATGACCTCCACGTTTATGTACAAAGGATGATTTTTATGTTGATGATCGAAGGATGACCTCCATGTTTATATACAAAGGATGATTTTTATGTTGATGACCAAAGGAAGAATTTTATGTTGATAAAAGGAAGGATATTATGTTGACCAAAGGAAAAAAAATATGTTGAGAAAAGGAAGAATTTTATGTTGACCGAAGGATGACCTCCATGTATATGAACAAAGGATGAATTTTATGTTGACAAAAGGATGAATTTTATGTTGATCAAAGGAAGAATTTTATGTTGACCAAAGGAAGAATTTTATGTTAACCGAAAGAAGAATTTTATGTTGATGACCGAAGGATGACCTCTTTTTGTTTATGTTTCAACGATGGATTTCGCTATTTTTTTGACCGAAGAAGGATTTTCGTTTCGTTTAAATGTCTTAAAGAATATCAATTTGAATTAGTTTGTTTCACCATCTTATGTAATGAAATCCCTTTCATTTATTCAATGCATCTATTTATAAAGAAATCATTTAATCATTGATAAATTACCACACTTTGAATAATAACTAAGTACAGATCACGTGTTACAATGTTATTACTATATTTTCTTCTTTCTCTATGGAGCAGCCTTTATTTACAGCTGTAGTGGATGAGGGTCAGAACAGTACGTTGTGTAATTTAAGGAGTTGTGATGCTGTTTCTTGGTTGTAGTGAAGGGTTGAGACTCGAGCCTGGTTGTGTGTGTGTGTGTGTGTGTGTGTGTGTGTGTGTGTGTGTGTGTGTGTGTGTGTGTGTGTGTGTGTGTACTGTACAGATGTTGTGAATGTGTACAAATCCCCTATGTCAGAAATGGCCGAGCTCATATTCTGATGCTTAAGAAAAAAAGTTAATATGTAAGGTATCTAGATTAGTAAATACAAATATATAGTAAGTAAGTAAAAAAAAATTTAAGTAAGTAAATTTATTGCTATTAAATATATACAAACAATACAACAATACTTATATTGAAGTAGCTTTAGCATCATCTGTCGAGTTGATGCTCATTGACAGAGGAGTTAAAGAGACAAAAACATCATTTGTGCAGGAGTACAGGCAAAATACTTGTATGCATATACATAAGAAAATTGTATATAAATATAGCTTAGAATTCTAAGAATACAAAGAAGTACAAACTCTCCCACAGAAGCAAGCAATTATAACATTAGTACATAGAATTTTATGAAAAAAAATAAAGACAGAAAGAAAAAGAACGCGTCACAACATTCTGCGAGAAATAACGTAAGCTATAATTGTGATTGACAAGAGTATAAATAATTTTTAATTTTCTTTTTAAATTGAAGTACATTATTAGTGCATAACAAAGATTTAAAGTCTGTAGGCAGGGAATTCCATAGTTGAGGACCGTTACATAACACACTATTTTTGTAGAGAGATGTATGAAACTGTGGACATACCAGATTAACATTACTACTTCTTGTATTACGGATACTGTCTAACACTGTGAAAAGTTTCTTACCTGGAAATATATTAACATTCTTGTAAATGAGCAATAACACGAAATACGTTTTAATGAATTTAAAATTTAATAAATTTAATTGAGGATAAATACAGCTAGCAGAATCAAATTTTTTCTTAAACATAATACATCTAACAATTTTATTTTGGGCAATGAATATTTTACTTAAAAACGACGGCCATGTAGAACTCCAAATCGAGACACAGTAGATCAGATGGGGATAACATAGGGTATAGTAAATGCTAAGCAGAGATTCTGTAGTTAGTTGGTCACGAACCCGATATAAAACCCCACATATTTTTGATAATTTAGTGCACACTTCGTTAATGTGGTATGACCAGTTTACGTTCTCATCTATGTGTAAACCTAGAAATTTGGTATGAGAAACACGTTGGACTTGGTCACCTTTTACAATTACTTGAGGTATATAATACTTTCTCGAACGATTCTGAAATAATATATAGTTTGTTTTATTAAGGTTAAG
>CM035220.1:16026326-16039283 GCA_020233015.1 Callinectes sapidus | reverse complement strand
TTTTTTTTTTAATTACAAACAAGGCCAATACACTATATATTTTTTCTCTTTAAAGTTACATAAACTACCATATTTTAACTGTTTCATTGTTTTTAACAACATTTTGAAGAAAATCTCTTTTTCATGTTACACAAAATGTAATACAAGCCATTTCAAGGAGAAAAATATATTTTTCTTTTAGAAAATGGATTTTTCAGTGTTTTATCTTTACATTTCCATGTTTTGATAGAAAATAAAGGAAAAAGAAAGAAATATATTAATTTTTCATTGCAATTATTTTTTTTCCCTCAAAATTTCATAAATTATCCTCTTTTCAACGTTTTTAGCAGCATTAACGGCATATTACACAAAACACATTTTTTACAAGTAAATATATGCAATTTGTATAAAGATAAAATTTCTGCCTAAAAAGTGACTTTTTCAATGTTGTTATCTTAATGTCATTTGGAAGAAAACCAAAAAATACATTCTTTTTTGCGACAATATTTCTTTTCTCAAAAATTGCACAAACTACCCATTTTTATGTTTTTATCCTTATTTTACGATAATGTATTTGTTTTCTCTAAAACTGCCTAAATGACCTCTAGAACTGCCTAAATTACCCTTTTTTCAATGTTTTTCAGAGATTTAGAAAAAAGTATGTTTTTACATCGAAAAGTGAGTTTTTCAGTAATTTTTATTTTTTATTTTTATGTTTTAGTAAAAAACAACACCAATACACAATATATATATTTTTCTCTTTAAAGTTTCATAAACTACCCTATTTAAACCTTTTTATTGGTTTTAAGAACATTTTGAAGGAAATCCCTTTTTTATGTTACATAAAATGTAACACAAGCCATTTCAATGAAAAAAATATATATTTCTTTAAGAAAAAGCAATTTTCAGTTTTTTTTCTTTACATTTCCATGTTTTGATTTAAAATGAAGGGAAAACCAAGAAGTAGATTAACTTTTTATTGCAATTCATTTTTTTTTTCTCTCAAAATTGCATAAATTATCTTCTCAGCGTTTTTAGGAGAATTAACATATCATCTAAGAAAGACCATCTTTTTTTAGTTAAGAAAAAAACAATATATGCCACTTCACGAAAAAAGTTCCTTTTCAACGGAGAAGTAGATTTTCGGTGATTTTCTGCTTATTTCATTATTTTCATAAAAATAAACAAAATACAATGAATATTGCGACAATATACTTTTTTCTCAAAATCTTCATAAATAAACGTTTTTAGGAGTATTAACGCTATTTTACACAAATCCTCTTTTTACATGTATAATATATGCAATTTGTATAAAGACAAAATTTCTGCCTAAAAAGTGACTTTTTCAATGTTTTTATCTTATTTTCATTTGTTGGTGGAAGAACACCAAAAATTATTATTCTTTTTTGCGACAATATTTATTTTCCCTAAAATTCCACAAACTACCCATTTATATGTTTTTATCCTTATTTTGAAATAATATATTTTTTTCTCTAAAACTGCACAAATGACCCTTTTTTCAATGTTTTTCAGAGATTTAGAAAAATAGTATGTTTTTACATCCAAAAGTGAGTTTTTCAGTAATTTTCTTTAAATTTTCATTATTGAATTAAAAACAAGACCAATTCACTATATATATTTTTCTCTTTAAAAGTATATAAGCTATCCTATTTTAACCTTTTTTTTAGAAAAAGAATTTTTCAGTGTTTTCCTTTACATTTCCATGTTTTGATTGAAAATTAAAGAAAAAGCAATAAATATATTACTTTTTTATAGCAATTCATTTTTTTCTCTCAAAATTGCATAAATTATCATCTTTTCAGCGTTATTAGGAGAATTAACATCTCTACTAAGAAAGACCATCTTTTTTTAGTAAACAAGAAAGGAGTTAATGACCTTTCACAAAAAAAAAAAAAAAAAAAAAAAAAATCACCGGAAAAGTAGATTTTTCGATGATTTTCAGCTTATTTCATTGTTTTCATAAAAAATAAACAAAAAACAATGAATATTACAATAATACTTTTTCTCAAACTTTTTATAAATGACGTGTTTTTCAACGTTTTTAGGAGTATTAAGGGTATTTTACACAAAACCCCCTTTTACAAGTATAATATATGCAATTTATGTAAAGACAAAATTTCTGCTTGAAAAGTGACTTTTTCAATGTTTTTATCTTATTTTCATTTGATGGTGGAAGAAAACCAAGAAATATATTCTTTTGTGCGACAATATTTCTTTTCTCTAAAATTGCACAAACTACCCATTTTTATGTTTTTTTTTTTTTTTTTTTTAATTTTAAGATAATATATTTTTTCTCTAAAACTGCATAAATGACCTTTTTCTCAAATGTTTTTCAGAGATTTATAAAAAAAGTATGTTCTTACATCTAAAAGTGAGTTTTTCAGTAATTTTCTTGTAATTGTCATTTTTTAATTAAAAACAAGACAAATACACTGTATAATTTTATTCTCTTTAAAGTTACATAAACTACCCTATTTAAAAATTTTCTTGGTTTTAACAAGATTTTGAAGAAAATCCCTTTTTCATGTTACATAAAATGAAATACAAGCCATTTAAATTATAAAAATATATATTTCTTATAGAATAAGGAGTTTTCAGTGTTTTTTTCTTTACATTTCCATGTTTTGATTGAAATTGAAGTAAAAAGCAACAAATATATTAACTTTTTATTGCAATTTTTTTTCTCTCAAAATTGCATAAATTATCTTCTTTTCATCGTTTTTAGGAGAATTAACATCTCATCTAAGAAAGACCATCTTTTTTTAGTTAAGAAGAAAGGAATATATGCCATTTCACGAAAAAGTTCGTTTTTACTAGAAAAAAAGATTATTCAATGATTTTCTGCTTATTTCATTGTTTTCATAAAAAAATAAACAAAAAAACAATGAATATTGCGATAATATATTTTTTTCTCGAAATTTTTATAAATGACGTGTTTTTCAACGTTTTTAGGAGTATTAACAGCATTTTCACAAAACTACCTTTTACAAGTATAATATATACAATTTGTATAAAGCCTAAATTTCTGCCTAAAAGTGACTTTTTAAATGTTTTTATCTTCTTTTCATTTGTTTGTGGAAGAAAACTAAAAAATGTATTTTTTTTCCCGACAATATTTCTTTTCGCTAAAATTGCAAAAACTACCCATTTTATGTTTTTATCCTTATATTACGAGAATATATTTTTTTTCTCTAAAACTGCATAAATAATTCTTTTTTCAATGTTTTTCAGAGATTTAGAAAAAAAGTATATATATTTTTTTCTCATTAAAGTTACATAAACTTTTTTTTAAACATTTTTATTGGTTTTAACAACATTTTGAAGAAAAATCCCTTTTTCATGTTACATAATATGTAATACAAGCCATTTCAATGGACAAAATATATATTTCTTTTAGAAAAGGATTTTTTAGTGTTTTTTCTTTAAATTTCCATGTTTTGATTGAAAATGAAGGAAAAAGCAAGAAATATATTAAGTTTTTATTGCAATTCATTTTTTTTCTCTAAAAATTGCAGCGTTTTTAGAAGAATTAACACCTCATCTAAAAAGGACCATCTTTTTTTAGTTAAAAAGAAAGGAATATATGTTATTTAAAGAAAAAAGTCCCTTTTAACCGGAAGAGTAGGTTTTTCGATGATTTTCTGCTTATTTGATTCTTTTCATAAAAAAAAAAATTAATATTGCGGCAATATACTTTTTTCTCAAAAAAATTCATAAATGACATGTTTTTCAACGTTTTTAGGAGTATTAACGGCATTTTTTATAAAACCCTTTTTTACAAGTATAATATATGCAATTTGTATAAAGACAAAATTTCTGCCTGAAAAGTGACTTTTTCAGTTTTTTCAACTTATTTTTATTTGTTGGTGGAAGAAAATCAAAAAATACATTCTTTTGTGCGACAATATTTCTTTTCTCTTAAATTGCACAAACTACACATTTTTATGTTTTTATCATTATTTTACAATAATATATTTTTTTCTCTAAAACTGCAAAAATGACCCTTTTTTCAATGTTTTCCAGTAAAGGATTAACCATCTTTTTTTATGTTAATAAGAAAGGAATATGTGCCATTTCACGAAAAAAAGCTCCTTTTCACCGGAAAAGTATATTATTCGATGATTTTCTACTCATTTCATTGTTTCCAGAAAAAAAAGAAAAAACAATGAATATTAAAAAAATATACTTTTTTTCAAAATTTTTATAAATGACGTGTTTTTCAACGTTTTTAGGAGTATTAACGGAATTTTTCACAAAACCTTTTTTTTTAGAATTATAATATATGCAATTTGTATAAAGACAAAATTTTTGCCTAAAAAGTGACTTTTTCAATGTTTTTATCTTATTTTCATTTGTTGGTGGAAGAAAACCAAAAAATACATTCTTTTTTGCGACATTATTTCTCTTCTCTAAAATTCCACAAACTACCCATTTTTATGTTTTTATCCTTATTTTACGATAATATATTTTTTTTCTCTAAAACTGCATGAATGACCCTTTTGTCACTGTTTTTTTTCAGAGATTTAGAAAAAAAAGTATGTTTTTACATCGAAAAGTGAGTTTTTCAATAATTTTCTTTTAATTTTCATGTTTTAATAATTATTATAAACAAGACCAATACACTACATATTTTTTTCTCTTTAAAGTTACATAAAGTACCAAATTTTAATTTTTATTGGTTTTAACAACATTTTGAAGAAAATCCTTTTTTCATGTTACATAAAATGTAATACAAGCCATTTCAATAAAAAAATACATATATTTCTTTTAGAAAAAGGATTTTTCTGTGCTTTTTTTTTAGATTTCCATATTATGATTGAAAATGAAGGAAATAACAAGAAAAGATTAACTTTTTAATGCAATTCATTTATTTTCTCTCGAAATTGCATAAATTATCCCCTTTTTAGCGTTTTTAGGAGAATTAAAATCTCATATAAGAAAGACCATCCTTTTTTATTTAAGATGAAAGGAATGTATGCCATTTGACGAAAAAAGTTCCTTTTTACTGGAAAAGTAGATTTTTCGAAGATTTTCTGCTTATTTCATTGTTTTCATAAAAAAATAAACAAAAAAACAATGCATATTGCAATAATATACTTTTTTCTCAAAAATTTTATAAATGACGTGTTTTTCAACGTTTTTAGGAGTATTAAGGGCATTTTACACAAAACACCCTTTTACAAGTATAATATATGCAATTTGTATAAAGACAAAATTTCTGCCTAAAAAGTAACTTTTCAATGTTTTTATCTTATTTTCATTTGTTGGTTAAAGAAAACCATAAAATACATTATTTTTTGCGATAATATTTCTTTTCTCTAAAACTGCACAAATTACCCATTTTTATGTTTTTTTTTTTTTAATTATACGATAATCTTTTTTTCTCTCTAAAACTGCATAAATGACCCTTTTATCAATATTTTTCAGAGATTTAGAAAAATATATGTCTTTACATCCAAAAGTGAGTTTTTCAGTAATTTTCTTTTAATTGTCATGTTTTAATTAAAAACAAGACCAATACACTCTTTGTTTTTTCTCTTTAAAGTTACATAAACTACGCTTTTTAAACCTTTTTATTGGTTTTAACAATATTTTGAAAAAAATCCCTTTTTCATGTTACATAAAATGTAATACAAGCCATTTCAATGAAAAATAAATAAATATCTCTTTTAGAAAAAGGATTTTTCAGTGGTTCTTTTTTTACATTTAAATTTTTTGATTGAAAATGATGGAAAAAGGAAGAAATACATTAACTTTTTATTGCAATTCATTTTTTTTTCTCTCAAAATTGCATAAATTATCACTTTTTCAGCGTTTTTAGAAGAATTATCATTTCATCTAAGAAATACCATCTTTTTTTTTAAGTTAAGAAGAAAGAAATATATGCCATTTCACGAAAAAAGTTCCTTTTCACCGGAAAAGAAGATATTTGGTAGATGTTCTGCTGATTTCATTTTTTTCATAAAAAAAAAGCAAAAAACAATTAATATTGTGACAATATATTTTTTTCTCAAAAATTTAATAAATGACGTGTTTTTCAAAATTTTTAGTAGTGTTATTGGCATTTTACACAAAACCCTCTTTTACAAAAATAATATATGCAATTTGTATAAAGTCAAAATTCTGCCTAACAATAGACTTTTTAAATATTTTTATCTTGTTTTCATTTGTGGTTGGAAGAAAACCAAAATTTTTTTTTTTGTTGCAACAATATTTCTTTTCTCTAAAATTGCACATTTTTTATGTTTATATCCTTATATTAGGAGAATATATATTTTTTTCTAAATCTGCATAAATAACCTTTTTTTCACGTTTTTTTCAGATATTTAGAAAAAAAGTATATATATTTTTTTCTCTTTAAAGCTACATAAACTACCCTATTTAATCCTTTTTATTGTTTTTAAGAACATTTTGAAGAAAATCCCTTTTTCATGTTACATAAAATGTAATAAAAGCCATTTCAATGAAAAAAATATATATATTTCTTTAAAATAAAAAAAATTCCGTGTTTTTTCTTTACATTTCCATGTTTTGATGGAAAATGAAGGAAAATCCAAGAAATATATTAACTTTTTATTGCAATTCATTTTTTTCTTTCAAAATTGCATAAATCATCCCCTTTTCAGCGTTTTTAGGAGAATTAATATCTCATCTAAGAAAGTCCATCATTTTTTAGTTAAGAAGAAAGGAATGTATGCCATTTCACGAAAAAAAAAAATCCTTTACACCTGAAAAGTAGATTTTTCGATGATTTTCTTCTTATTTTATTGTTTTCATAAAAAAAAAACAATGAATATTGCGATAATATACTTTTTTGTAAAAAAAAATTATAAATTATGTGTTTTTCAACGTTTGTAGGAGAATTTACTGCATTTTATACAAAACCCCGTTTTACAAGTATAATATATGAAATTTGTATAAAGACAAAATTTCTGCCTAAAAATCTACTTTTTCAATGTTTTTATCTCATTTTTATTTGTTTGTGGAAGAAAACCAAAAAATACATTTTTTCTTGCGACTTTATTTCTTTTCTCAAAAATTTTACAAAGTACCCAGTTTTATGTTTTTATCCTTATTTTACGATAATTTTTTTTTCTAAAACTACATAAATGACTATTTTTCAATGTTTTTTTTCAGAAATTTAGAAAGAACTTATGTTCTTACATCCAAAAGTGAGTTTTTCAGAAATATTCTTTTAATTGTCATGTTTTAATTAAAAACAAGACCAATACACTATATATTTTTTTCTCTTTAAAGTTACATAAACTACACTATTTTTACCTTTTTATTGGTTTTAACAACATTTTGAAAAAAAAAAAAAATTATGTTACATAAAATGTAGTACCAGCCATTTCAATTAAAAAATATATATTTCTTTTAGGAAAAGGAATTGTTAGTGTTTTTTCTTTACATTTCCATGTTTTGATTGAAAATGAAGAAAAAAGCAAAAAAATATATTAACATTTTATTGCAATTCATTTTTTTCTCTCAAAATTGCATAAAATATCCCCTTTTCAGCGTTTTTAGTAGAACTAACATCTCATACAAGAAAGACACTTTTTTTTAGTTAAGAAGAAATGATTATATGTTAATTCACGAAAAAAAGTTCATTTTCACAGGAAAAGTAGATTTTTCGATGATTTTCTGCTTATTTCATTGCTTTCATAAAAAAATAAACAAAACACAATGAATATTACGATAATATACTTTTTTTCTCAATTTTTTTTATAAATGATGTGTTTTTCAACGTTTTTAGGAGTATTAACGGCATTTTACACAAAATTCCTTTTTACAAGTATAATATTTGCAATTTGCATAAAGACAAAATTTCTGAATAAAAAGTGACTTTTTCAATGTTTTTATCTTATTTTCATTTGTTGGTGGAAGAAAACCAAAAAATACATTCTTTTTTGCCATACTATTTTTTTTTTTTTCTAAAATTGCACAAACTACACATTTTTATGTTTTTATCCTTATTTTACGATTATATTTTTTCCTCTAAAACTGCATAAATGATCTTTTTTTCAATGTTTTTCAGTGATTTGGAAAAAAAGAATGTTTTTACATCCAAAAGTGAGTTTTTCAGTAATTATTTTTAATAATCATGTTTTAATTGAAAACAAGACCAATACACTATATATTTTTTTCTCTTTAAAGTTACATAATCTACACTATTTAAACCTTTTTATTGGTTTTAACAATATTTTCAAGAAAATCCCTTTTTCATGTTATATAAAATGTAATATAATCCATTTAAATGAAAAAAGTATATAGTTCTTTTAGAAAAAAGAGTTTTCAGTATTTTTTTTTACATTTCCATGTTTTGATTGAAAATGAAGGAAAAAGCAAGAAATATGTTATGTTTTTAATGCATTTAATTGTTTTTTTTTTTTTTCAAAATTGCATAAATTATCCTCTTTTCAGCGTTTTTAGGAGAATTAACATCTCATTTAAGAAACACCATCTTTTTTTTTTAGTTAAGAAGAAAGAAATATATGCCATTTCACGAAAAAGTTCCTTTTCACTGAAAAAATAGGTTTTTTGATGATTTTCTGCTTATTTCATTGTTTTCATAAAATTTAAACAAAAAACAAAGAATATTTTGACAATATACTTTTTCTCAAAAATTTCATAAATGATGTGTTTTTCAACGTTTATATGAGTATTAACGGCATTTTACACAAAACCCCCTTTTACAAGTATAATATATGCAATTTGTATAAAGACAAAATTTCTGCAAAAAATGATTTTTCAATGTTTTTATCTTATTTTCATTTGCTGGTGAAAGAAAACAAAAAATAAATCATTTTTTGCAACAATATTTCTTTTCTCTAAAATTGCACAAAATACCCATTTTTACGTTTTTATCCTTATTTTACGATAATATTTTTTTCTCCAAAAGTGCATAAATGACCCTTTTTTCAATGTTTTTCAGAGAGTTAGAAAAAAAGTAAGTTTTTACATCCAAAAGTTAGTTTTTCAATAATTTTCTTTTAAATGTCATGTTTTAAATAAAAACAAGACCAATACACTATATATTTTTTTCTCCTTAAAGTTACATAAGTTACATTATTTAAAACTTGTTATTGGTTTTAACAATATTTTGAAGAAAATCCCTTTTTCATGTTACATAAAATGTAATGCAAGCCATTTCAATGAAAATAATATATATTTATTTTAGAAAAAGGATTTTTCAGTGTTTTTTCTTTACATTTCCATGTTTTGATTGAAAATGTAATAAAAAGCAAGAAATAACTAACTTTTTTTCTCTCAAAATTGCATAAATTATCCTCTTTTTAGCGTTTTTAGAAGAAATAACATCTCATCTAAGAAATAACATCTTTTTTTAATTAAGAAGAAAGGAATATTTCACGAAAAAAGTTCATTTTCACCGAAAAAGTAGATATCTCGATGATTTTTTGCTTATTTCATTGTTTTCATAAAAAAAATAAACTAAAAACAATGAATATTGCGACAATATATTTTTTTCCCAAAAATTTATTAAATGACATGTTTTCAACATTTTTTTTTTGGAGTATTAATGGCATTTCACACAAAACACCCTTTTACAAGTATAATATATGCAATTTCTATAAAACAAAATTTCTGCCTAAAAAGAGACTTTTTCAGTTCTTTTATCTTATTTTCATTTGTTGGTGGAAGAGAACCAAAAAATACATTTTTTTGCGACTATATTTCTTTTCTCTAAAATTGCAGAAACTACCCATTTTTATGTTCTTATCCTTATTTCACTATAATATTTTTTTTCTCTAAAACTGCATAAATGACCCTTTTTTCAATGATTTTCAGAGATTTAGAAAAAAAAAAGTTTTTACATAAGAAAGTGAGTTTTCTGTAATTTTCTTTTAATATTTATGTTTTAATTAAAAACAAGACCAATACACTATATATTTTTTTCTCTTTAAATTTCATAAACTACCCAATTTAAACCTTTTTATTGGTTTTAACCACATTTTGAAGAAAATCCCTTCTTCATGTTACATAAAATGTAATACAAGCCATTTTAATGAAAAAAATATATATTTCTTTTAGAAAAAAAAATTTTCAGTGTTTTTTCTTAACATTACCAGGTTTTGATTAACAATGAAGCATAAAGCAAGAAAAATATTAAACTTTTATTGCAATTCACTTTTTTTTCTCAAAATTGCATTCATATTTTATTGTTTTCATAAAAAATAAACAAAAAACAATGAATATTGTGACAATATATTTTCTTCTCAAAAATTTGTTAAATGACGTGTTTTTCAACGTTTTTAGGAGTATAAACGGCATTTTGCACAAAACCCCCTTTTACAAGTATAATATATGCAATTTGTATATAGACAAAATTTATGCCTAAAAAATGACTTTTTCAATGTTTTTATCTTATTTTTATTTGTTGGTGGAAGAAAACCAAAAAATACATTTTTTTTTCGACAATATTTATTTTTCTCTAAACAAGCACAATCTACCAATTTTTATGTTTTTATCCTTATTTTACGATAATATTTTTTTCTTTTTAAAACTGCATTAATGACCTTTTTTCAATTTTTTACAGGGATTTAGAAAAAAGTATGTTTTTACATCCAAAAGTGAGTTTTTCAGTATTTTTTTTTAATTTTTATGTTTTAATTAAAAACAAGACAAATACACTATATATTTTTTTCTCTTTAAAGTTACATAAACTACGTATTTAACCCTTTTTATTGGTTTTAACAACATTTTGAAGAAAATCCCTTTTTCATGTTACATAAAATGTAATACAAGCCATTTCAATGAAAAAATATATATTTCTTTTAGAAAAAGGATTTTTCAGTGTTTTTTCTTTACATTTCCATGTTTTCATTGAAAATTAAGGAAAAACCAAGAAATATATTATTTTTTATTGAAATTCATTTTTTTTTCTCTTAAAATTGCATAAATTATCGCATTTACAGGGTTTTTTGGAGAAATAACATCTCATCTAAGAAAGACAATCTTTTTTTAGTTAAGAAGAGAGGAATATATGCCCTTTCAGGAAAAAAGTTCCTTTTCACCGGAAAAGTAGATTTTTCGATGATTTTCTACTTATTCCATTGTTTTCATGAAAAATAAACAAAAAACAATGAATATATCCAAAATATACTTTTTTCTAAATAAATTCATATATGACATGTTTTTCAAGGTTTTTAGGAGTATTAACGGCATTTTACACAAAACCCCTTTTTACTAGTATAATGTATCCAATTTGTATTTAGACAAAATTTCTGCCTAAAAAGTGACTTTTTCAATGTTTTTATCTTATTTTCATTTGTTGGTGGAAGAAAAACAAAAAATATATTTTTGTTTGAGACAATATTTTTTTTCTCTAAAATTGCACACACTACCCATTTTTATGTTTTTATCCGTATTTTACGCTAATATATATATTTTCTCTAAAACTGCATAAATGACCCTTTTTTCAATGTTTTTCAGAGATTTAGAAAAAAAGTATATTTTTATATCCAAAATTGTGTTTTTCAAAAAAGTAATTTTATTTTAATTTTCATATTTTAATTAAAAACATGGCCAATACACTATATATTTTAATCTCTTTAAAGTTACATAAAGTACCCTACTTAAACCTTTTTATTGATTTTAACAACATTTTCAAGAAAATCCCTTTTTCATGTTACATAAAATGTAATACAAGCCATTTCAATAAAAAAAATATATATATGTATTTCTTTTAGAATAAGGATTTTTCACTTTTTTTCACATTTCTATGTTTTGATTTAAAATGAAGGAAAAAGCAAAAAATATATAAACTTTTTATAGCAATTCTTTTTTTCTCTCTCTCTCAAAATTGCGTAAATTATCCCCTTTTCAGCCTTTTAGGAGAATTAACATCTCATCTAAGAAATACCACCTTTTTTTTATTAAGAAGAAAGGAATATATACCATTTCACGAAAAAACTTCCTTTTCCCCGAAAAATTAATATATTTTTTGCTTTTTCCTTCATTTTCAATCAAAATATGGAAATGTAAAAAAAAAAAAAAAAAAAAAAAAAAAAAAAAACTGAAAAACCCTTATTCTAAAAGGAATATATATTTTTTACATTGAAATGGTTTGTATTACATTTTATGAGAGAAAAAAATGAATTGCCATGAAAAGTTAATATATTTCTTGCTTTTTTCTTCATTTTCATTCAAAACATGGAAATGAAAAGTTTTTCTTTAAAAGTAGTAAATATCCAAAAAACAGTGAAAAAAAGGTCATTTATGCAATTTAGGAGAAAAAAATATATTATCGCAAAATAAGAATAAAAGCATAAAAATAGGTAATTTGTGCAATTTTAAAGAAAAAAAATATTGTCGAGAAAAGAATGTATTTTTTGGGTTTTCTTCCACCAACAAATAAAAATATAAAAAACCCTTCAAAAAGTCACTTTTTAGGCAAATTGTTTTTCTTTTTTCTAATTGCATATATTATACTAAGTCTTATGAAAAGGGGTTTTGTTAAAAATGGCGTTAATACTCCTAAAAACGTTGAAAAACACGTCATTTATGATTTTTTTCAGAAATTAAGTATTTTGTGGCAATATTTAGTGTTTTTGTTTATTTTTTTATAATAACAATAAAAAAAGCAAAAAATCATCGAAAAATTAACGTTTTCAGTGAAAGAAATTTTTTTTTCGTGAAATGGCATATATTCTTTTTTTATGGTCTAAAAAAAAAATAATCTTTCTAAGATAAGATGTCAATTCTCCTAAAAACGCTGGAAAGGGGATATTTTATGCAATTTTGAGAAAAAAAATGAATTGCCATGAAAATTTAATATATTTCTTGTTTTTCCTTTTATTTTCATTCAAAACATGGAAATGAAAAGAAAAAACACTGAAAATACTTTATTCTTAAAGAAATATATATTTTTTCCTTGAAATGGCTTGTCTTACATTTTATGTAACATGAAAAAGTAATTTTCTTGAAATGTTGTTA
>CM035220.1:15959201-15974246 GCA_020233015.1 Callinectes sapidus | reverse complement strand
ATCTAATATATATATATATATATATATATATATATATATATATATATATATATATATATATATATATATATATATATATATATATATATATAAAACTATCTTAAGTTTATTGACATTCATATTGGCTGTGAATACTTTTAAGCTTAGTTGTTCTGTTTTACAATGTTAAATATATAGGTACGTATTAAACAATGTTTCAGGCAACTAAAGTGTTTACCATTCAGAGATTGCTATGAAATAAGTAGGCCACGCCACTAGGCTACGATGCTGGCGCCACGAGACCCTTGATTGATTGGCCTTGTTTGAAGCCTATAGACAATGGCTGCCTTCCACACCAGAGAAATGTTATAGATATATTGTGTTGATACAATGATGGGGTTGAACTCATAATGCGTGAATGGATCAGCAGAGGTGGTCCACAAGATGCCCTTGCTTCACCACATACCCGACAGTGTATGTCAGTTATATGTACAGTAGATCCTAGTAACTTGGTCCAGAACATACATATAATTAAGTAACATGTAAGCTGACAGAAGAGCAATGAAACATTTTTGCAGAAAGCCTAGACAAAGTTTTTTTTTTTTTTTTTTTAATGAGTAGCAAACGTTATTATGAAACTAAGTTCACCATATTATACAATCTTTAATTGAATGTTGAAATTGTAAAGAGTAACTTTATCTACAAATTTGCAGGCACTTCCTCTAGTGGGGAAACAGAGGTCCCAGCTGCTGGCCCTCATCCAGGAGAGGGAGGCTATCCTCATCTCCAAGGCCTCCAACCCTCACCTACCTGGAAAGAAGGCCAAGTCCTGGATTGATATCACAGCATCATTTCATGCTTGCAATCCAGGCCATGAAGCCAGGACCACCGAGCAGCTAAAAATAAGCTGGGACCATATCAAGAAGTATGTTTGATTTTAAAGTTATTCTGTTTCATCTGTGCATTATATTATACTCATTTGGAAACATTCCCGTTCTTTATAGTGGGCATATGATTGTATATCTATATTTCTTTTATGCTTTTATAATGAACTATTTTTATGAATTCATTTTAGCACCACATACAAGGTAGAATGTTATTTTATGAAACTACATTTTACTGTTAATTTGTTAGTAGTCATTATTATTCAATCTATAAACTATGAATAAGATAAGGTTTGCATCTAATGGCATGCAATTAAATGTGTTAACTTTTTGATAACAATTTCTCCAGAAAAAAAGCTGAAGATCTTGCATACCGCAGAAAGGTATGCAAGACTGGAGGAGGGGCACCACCACCACAGCCCAAGTTCACAGTAGATGAGGAGATAGCCATGGCCTTAATGTCCCAGGACCTGGCCATGCCCTCACAGGCCAAGGAATTTGGCCAGCTTCACCGTCTGGACGAGGAGGGTAATCTAGTACTGGATGTGATCATAAGTAAGATATACTTGTCTCGTAGAGTAACATACGTATATAAAAATTGTTGGTTAATATGCTATAGAAGGTTAAGATTGTAGATTTCCTTTCAAGTATATTATGTAGTATGCATGAAGAGTGTAAGGTGTATTCATATAGAAAAATTATCTATTCATTTGTAGGGTGTACTTGTGTTTAAATAAAGTAGTGAATGGTGACAGAAGACAAGCAAATTTATCTTCAATATTACATGTCAGAATTAGGTTCAAGCAAATAACTAGATTTTTTGATAATGCATAATGGACAAAAAGGTCAATGGTTCAGTGGTGTGTAAATTAAAGAACATAATTAAAAATGCATTAAATATTATAAATCTTACATGTTGTGGAAGTTCAGCATATACAGAAAAATAAGACACTATGCTTGTATTATACCAACTCTAATATATGAAACTAAGAAAGGAGTGTGATATAGTCAGTAGTGATATATAGTATATATATATATATATATATATATATATATATATATATATATATATATATATATATATATATATATATATATATATATATATATATATTGTATATTCACACACATACAAGGTTTTAAAAAAATTTCCTTTATCTTTGCAGATTATGAAGAACAGGGCACCTCATCTGCCTTGGCAAGCCCTCCTCTCCTTCGAAACCCCTCTGCTTCTCTTTATTCCTCTTTAGATCCTCCACCTGCCCTTTTAAATACTTCCACCTATTCTTCCTCTCCATCCTCATCACAGCCACGTCCCACCCTAATGTCTTCTAAGAAGACTGAAAACATGGCTGTGGTGTTGGATGACTTTTCCCAGAGGGCTTTACAGCTGCAGATGAGGGTAGAGGAGGTGAAGAAGCTACAAGCTGAACCTGCCAGGAAAGATGCTTTCCTGAAAATGGGTGCCTTCATCGAGAATCTTGATAGAGCGCTAACTCCTTCAAGGTTCTTGGGGCAAACCTTGCCAGGAATGTGGACGCCCTTTTCAAAGAGGGCAAGGGGGCCTTCGAGGCTGTGGCCCTTTCCAACAACCTCCCTAACCCACAATCTCCCTGAAGTGAATAGGTTGGTTTTATGTGTGTGTGTGTAAAGGATATTGCATTTTGTATTATTATATATATTTTGTGTGTGTTTGTGTGTAAAGGAAATTTTATTTTCTATTGTTATAATATATTTTGTGTGAATGTGTGTGTGTAAAGAAAATGTTTTTTTTTATAAATTTAATTTATTTTTTGTATAATTAAAATGGAATTTCAAATGAATTCACTTTTTTTTATTTCCACAAAATCTTTTCATTTTTGAAACAGGGCTTAACAGAGCTTAAAAGTATTCACAGCCAAAATGGGTGTCAGTTACAATATCTATCAATCTATCTATCTATCTATCTATCTATCTATCTATCTATCTATCTATCTATATATATATATATATATATATATATATATATATATATATATATATATATATATATATATATATATATATATATATATATATATATATAAAATCACATATTAGTGCCTTCAAAAGAACCTTTCTCATAAAATACCACCTTCCACAACTGTTCTGTCCAGTCATTTATTGATTTCACGAAGACCTCTGGGCTGGCCACTTGTTCCCAGGGTTAAAACTGCATGACCCCCAACCTTGTAATGGAGAACGAACAACACAATACCAATTTATAATCAGAATTGCACTGTTGTGTAAGTGGAATCCCATCACATATGAGAGCAAGCCTTAGGAAAAAACCTTGCTGCAATCTCTGCTCGCTTGGTGTTACCTGATGCTGCGTTTTCTTGATGGGTTAATTCCGGGACATTTTCCACTGCTGTGACCTCTAGCCCTTCCTCCAGTGGCAACTTGTTTCTGACAGCAATGTTGTGAAGTACAACTGTGGCCACAATGATATCACTTCTTAATGGCATAGGGAGTAAGTAGGTAAGAATGGCATGGATAGCCACCATCACCAAGAAGGAAGCCACGACTGCGGGCAGAGCTGCGACTCATTAAAAATTCTAGAGTCGTGTGCACTGCCAGGCCAGGTTACAACAAGGTTAGTGACTAAAAGTGAGGCATCACACACAGGCATCACACTGTACGCAAAGTAGCCCTTGCGTCCACGATACAGCTCCGTATCATGTCCACTAGGTCCTCTGATGGGTATGAGAGTTCCATCAATGCAACCTATGCATCCAGGCATGCCTGCGATGGTAGAGAAGGCTTGCATGATAGCATCCTCCTCTGCTGGTGTAGGGAACCTGATGTGCCTTGCTGAGACTTTTGTGATGGCACGGACTACCCTCCTAATGCAGCGAGATGCACTGGCCTGCGACATATCTGCCGTGTCAGCAACTGTCAGCTGGAAGTTACCTGTTGCAAGGTAACGTAGAGCAACTAACAGTTGCAAACCAGGCAAGATACGGAGACCTGGAACTGTTAATTACTACGTTTTAGTTTAAACACGTGAAATATCATCGCCTAATATGTACAACGGCGTTATACACTTTTATTATGTGGTATATTACTTGAAAATTTGGTCTTCATACCATCTAAAAAAAAATAAATAAAGTTTTGGATACATCAATTCATTTCCATATACTTAAAGAATTATACAATGAATAACTATGCTCTCACAACCTAATCAATAAAAAAGTATTCTACTGCTCTTGAGCATTAATCCCTATATAAAACTTACATACTTTTGTAACTGTACATGCAATAGATACAACATATTATCCAGTATGAAAATCAAAGTGTATGCATGTGTACCTACACTAGATATTTGGGAAGTAAAATCTTACCTCTCCTGTCCCTAGAAGATGGAAGAAGAGGTTTAATTTCTGCCAGTAAGGTGCTAAAACTTTCTTTTGAGTCTGTACCGTGACATAAATTCCTCGTCACAGTAGTGCTGGAGCGGGTCAATCCGGTGACTGACAGTCCTCCTTTCATGGTGGCGGTGATGACCTACTAGTTCAGCCAGCTCAACCACCTCTCTCAAATTAATGAGGTGTCGGAGGGAACACAGTTCTGCCATGCTGTAACCAATTACCTTTAAGTTATTGTTCATTGCGAGCCAACATAACAGAACAATATCTACAAAAACTGGAAGAAATATTGGAATAGAAATATATTTTTTGTGAATTGCTCACTACAAATCATGCCTTAATTCCTAGTATTTAACGTACTTCTTGATTTGTTACCATTGCAAATGACAGATAACCTTGTGGTCTGAAGTGATGAGGGTAATATGTGGATATTTACCGGGCCAGACTAAATTCAGCACAGGAAAAAGGGATTTTCTTGAAAATGTTGTTAAAATCAATAAAAAGGTTTAACTAGGGTAGTTTATGTAACTTTAAAGAGAATAAAATATATAGTGTATTGGCCATGTTTTTTAATTAAAATATGAAAATTAAAATCAAATTACTGAAAAACACAATTTTGGATATAAAAGTATAATTTTTTTCCTGAATCTCTGAAAAACATTGAAAAAGGGTCATTTATGCAGTTTTAGAGAAAAAATATATATTAGCGTAAAATAGGGATAAAAACATAAAAATGGGTAGTTTGTGCAATTTTAGAGAAAAAAAAATATTGTCGCAAAAAAAATGTATTTTTTGTTTTTCTTCCACCAACAAATGAAAATAAGATAAAAACATTGAAAAAGTCACTTTTTATTCAGAAATTTTGTCTTTATGCAAATTGCATATATTATACTTGTAAAAAGGAATTTTGTGTAAAATGCCGTTAATACTCCTAAAAACGTTGAAAAACACATCATTTATAAAAATTTTGAGAAAAAAAGTATATTATCGCAATATTCATTGATTTTTGTTTATTTCTTATGAAAGCAATGAAATAAGCAGAAAATCATCGAAAAATCTACTTTTCCGGTGAAAATAAACTTTTTTGTGTGAATTGACATATAATCCTTTCTTCTTAACTAAAAAAAGAGTGTCTTTCTTATATGAGATGTTAGTTCTAAAAACGCTGAAAAGGGGATATTTTATGCAATTTTGAGAGAAAAAAATGAACTGCAATAAAATGTTAATATATTTTTTTGCTTTTTCCTTCATTTTCAATCAAAACATGGAAA
The DNA here is from genome assembly GCA_020233015.1 of Callinectes sapidus. Taxonomy (NCBI): domain Eukaryota; kingdom Metazoa; phylum Arthropoda; class Malacostraca; order Decapoda; family Portunidae; genus Callinectes; species Callinectes sapidus. Next base: position 15,968,726 of record CM035220.1, on the reverse strand, counting down.
TGTAAAGAAAAAACACTAACAATTCCTTTTTCTAAAAGAAACATATATTTTTTTAATTGAAATGGCTGGTACTACATTTTATGTAACATGAAAAAAAAAATTTCTTCAAAATGTTGTTAAAACCAATAAAAAGGTAAAAATAGTGTAGTTTATGTAACTTTAAAGAGAAAAAAATATATAGTGTATTGGTCTTGTTTTTAATTAAAACATGACAATTAAAAGAATATTTCTGAAAAACTCACTTTTGGATGTAAGAATATAATTTTTTTCTAAATTTCTGAAAAAAAATTGAAAAAAAGCGTCATTGATGCAGTTTTAAGAAAAAAAATTATCGTAAAATAAGGATAAAAACATAAAACTGGGTACTTTGTAAAATTTTAGAGAAAAGAAATAATGTCGCAAAAAAAAATGTATTTTTTGGTTTTCTTCCACAAACAAATGAAAATGAGATAAAAACATTGAAAAAGTCACTTTTTAGGCAGAACTTTTGTCTTTATACAAATTTCATATATTATACTTGTAAAACGGGGTTTTGTATAAAACGCAGTAAATTCTCCTACAAACGTTGAAAAACACATAATTTATAAAAAATTTTACAAAAAAGTATATTATCGGAATATTCATTGTTTTTTTATGAAAACAATAAAATGAGAAGAAAATCATCGAAAAATCTACTTTTCCGGTGTAAAGGAACTTTTTCGTGAAATGGCATACATTCCTTTCTTCTTAACTAAAAAATGATGGTCTTTCTTAGATGAGATGTTAATTCTCCTAAAAACGCTGAAAAGGGGATGATTTATGCAATTTTGAAAGAAAAAAAATGAATTGCAATAAAAAGTTAATATATTTCTTGGTTTTTCCTTCATTTTCCATCAAAACATGGAAATGTAAAGAAAATACACTGAAAACTCCTTTTTCTAAAAGAAATATATATTTCTTCCATTTAAATAGCTTGTATTACATTTTATGTAACATGAAAAAGGGATTTTCTTCAAAATGTTGCTAAAACCAATAAAACGGTACAAATAGGGTAGTTAATGTAACTTTAAAGAGAAAAAAATATATAGAGTATGTCTTGTTTTTAATTAAAACATAAAAAGTAAAAGAAAATTACTGAAAAACTCACTTTTGGATGTAAGAACATACTTTTTTCTCTAAATCTCTGAAAAACATTGAAAAAAGGGTCATTTATGCAGTTTTAGAGAAAAAAAAATATAATCGTAAAAAAAGGATAAAAACATTAAAAAAAAAAGTTTGTGCAGTTTTAGAGAAAAGAAATATTGCCTCAAAAAAGAATGTTTTTTTTTTTTGTTTTCTTCCACCAACAAATGAAAATAAGATAAAAACATTGAAAAAGTCACTTTTTAGGCAGAAATTTTGTCTTTATACAAATTGCATATATTATACTTTTAAAAGGGGGTTTTGTGTAGAATACCGTTAATACTCCTAAAAACGTTGAAAAACACGTCATTTATGAAATTTTTGAGAAAAAAGTATATTGTCACAATATTCATTGTTTTTTTGTTTAATTTTTATGAAAACAATAAAATAAGCAGAAAATCATTAAAAAAATCTACTTTTTTAATGAAAAGGAACTTTTTTCGTAAAATGGCATGTATTCCTTTCTTCTTAACTAAAATATAGATAGTCTTTCTTAGAAGAGATGTTAATTTTCCTTTAAAACGCTGAAAAAGGGATATTTTTGCAATTTTGAGAAAAAAAATGAAATACAATAAAAAAATAATATATTTTTTTGCTTTTTCCTTCATTTTCAATCAACACATGGAAATGTAAAGAAAAAACACTTAAAAATCCTTTTTCTAAAAGAAATATATATTTTTTCATTTAAATGGCTTGTATTACATTTTTTGTACCATGAAAAAGGTATTTTCTTCAAAATGTTGTTAAAACCAATAAAAAGGTTTAAATAAGGAAGTTTATGTAACTTTAAAGAGAAAAAATTATAGTGTATTGGTCTTGTTTTTAATTAAAACCTGAAAATTAAAAAAAAATTACTGAAAAACTCACTTTTGGATGTAAAAACATAATTGTTTTCTAAATCCCTGAAAAACATTTAAAAAAAGGTCATTTATGCAGTTTTAGAGAAAAAAATATATTCTCGTAATATAAGGATAAAAACATAAAACTGGGTAGTTTGTGCAATTTTAGAGAAAAAAAATATTGTCGCAAAAAATAATGTATTTTTTGGTGTTCTTCCACCAAGAAATGAAAATAAGATAAAAACTTTGAAAAAGACAGTTTTTAGGCAGAAACTGTCTTTATACAAATAGAATATATTATTATATATGTTATTATATGTATATTACTTATAAAAGGGATTTTGTGTAAAATGCAGTTAATACTCTTAAAAACATTGAAAAACACATCATTTATAAAAATTTTGAGAAAAAAATATATTATCGCAATATTCGTTTTTTTTTTTTTTCATGAAAACAATGAAATAAGCAAAATGTCATCGAAAAATCTACTCTTCCGGTGAAAAGGAACTTTTTTCGTGAATTGGCATATATTCCTTTCTTCTTAACTAAAAAAAAGATGGTCTTTCTAAGATGAGATGTTAATTCTCCTAAAAACTCTGGAAAGGGGATAATTTATGCAATTTTGAGAGAAAAATAAAAATAATTGCAATAAAAAGTTAATATATTTCTTGGTTTTTCCTTCATTTTCCATCAAAACATGGAAATGTAAAGAAAAAAACACGGAAATTTTTTTTTTAAAGAAATATATATATATTTTTTCATTGAAATGGCTTTTATTACATTAAAATTATGTAACATGAAAAAAAGATTTTCTTAAAAATGTTCTTAAAACCAATAAAAAGGATTAAATAGGGTAGTTTATGTAGCTTTAAAGAGAAAAAAATATATATACTTTTTTTCTAAATATCTGAAAAAACGTGAAAAAAGGGTCATTTATGCAGATTTAGAGAAAAAAAATATTCTCGTAATATAAGGATATAAACATAAAAAATGTGCAATTTTAGAGAAAAGAAATATTATCGCAACAAAAAAAAGAAAAAAAAAATGGTTTTCTTCCAACCAGAAATGAAAACAAGATAAAAAGATTGTCTATTTTTAGGCAGAATTTTGACTTTATACAAATTGCATATATTTTACTTGTAAAAGAGGTTTTTGTGTAAAATGCCAATAACACTACTAGAAACTTTGAAAAACACGTCATTTATGAAATTTTTAAGAAAAATATATTGTCACAATATTAATCGTTTTTTGCTTATTTTTTTTTAAACAATGAAATAAGCAGAAAATCTACCAAATATTTTCTTTTCCGGTGAAAAGGAACTTTTTTTTATGAAATGGCATATATTCCTTTCTTCTTAACTTAAAAGAAAAGATGGTATTTCTTAGATGAAATGATAATTCTCCTAAAAACGCTGAAAAAGTGATAATTTATGCAATTTTGAGAGAAAAAAAAATGAATCGCAATAAAAAGTTAATGTATTTCTTGGTTTTTCCTTCATTTTCAATCAAAACATTTAAATGTAAAAAAGAACCACTGAAAAATCCTTTTTCTAAAAGAGATTTTTTTTTTTTTCATTGAAATGGCTTGTATTACATTTTATGTAACATGAAAAAGGGATTTTCTTGAAAATATTGTTAAAACCAATAAAAAGGTTTAAAAAGCGTAGTTTATGTAACTTTAAAGAGAAAAAAACAAATAGTGTATTGGTCTTGTTTATAATTAAAACATGACAACTAAAAGAAAATTACTGAAAAACTCACTTTTGGATGTAAAGACATATTTTTTTCTAAATCTCTGAAAAACATTGAAAAAAGTGTCATTTATGCAGTTTTAGAGAGAAAAAAAAATCGTATAATTTAAAAAAAAACATAAAAATGGGTAGTTTGTGCAATTTTAGAGAAAAGAAATATTGTCGCAAAAAAAAAAAAGTATTTTATGGTTTTCTTCTACCAACAAATGAAAATAAGATAAAAACATTGAAAAGTCACTTTTTAGGCAGAAATTTTGTCTTTATACAAATTGCATATATTATACTTGTAAAAGGGGGTTTTGTGTAAAATGCCCTTAATACTCCTAAAAACGTTGAAAAACACGTCATTTATAAAAATCTAGAGAAAAAAGTATATTATTGCAATATGCATTGTTTTTTGTTTATTTTTTTATGAAAACAATGAAATAAGCAGAAAATCTTCGAAAAATCTACTTTTCCAGTAAAAAGGAACTTTTTTCGTGAAATGGCATATATTCCTTTCTTCTTCAATAAAAAAAGATGGTCTTTGTTATATGAGATTTTAATTCTCCTAAAAACGCTAAAAAGGGGATAATTTATGCAATTTTCAGAGAAAATAAATGAATTGCATAAAAAAAATTAATCTTTTTCTTGTTTTTTCCTTCATATTCAATCATAACATGGAAATCTAAAGAAAAAACACTGAAAAATCCTTTTTCTAAAAGAAATATACATATTTTTTCATTGAAATGGCTTGTATTACATTTTATGTAACATGAAAAAAGGATTTTCTTCAAAATGCTGTTAAAACCAATAAAAAGGTTTAAATTTGGTAGTTTATGTAACTTTAAAGAGAAAAAATATGTAGTGTATTGGTCTTGTTTTTAATTAAAACATGAAAATTAAAAGAAAATTATTGAAAAACTCACTTTTCGATGTAAAAACATGTTTTTTTTTTCTAAATCTCTGAAAAACATTGAAAAAAGAGTCATTTAGGCAGTTTTAGAGAAAAAAAATATATTATCGTAAAATAGGGATAAAAACAAAAATGGGTAGTTTGTGCAATTTTTGAGAAAAGAAATATTGTCGCAAAAAAGAATGTATTTTTTGGTTTTCTTCCACCAACAAATGACAATAAGATAACAACATTGAAAAAGTCACTTTTTAGGCAGAAATTTTGTCTTTATACAAATTGCATATATTATACTTGTAAAAATGTGTTTTGTGTAAAATGCCGTTAATACTCCTAAAAACGTTGAAAAGAGGATAATTTATGAAATTTTGAGGAAAAAAAGTAATTGCAATGAAAAATTTATATATTTCTTTCTTTTTCCTTTATTTTCTATCAAAACATGGAAATGTAAAGATAAAACACTGAAAAATCCTTTTTCTAAAAGAAATATATATTTTTCTCATTGAAATGGCTTGTATTACATTTTGTGTAACATGAAAAAAAGATTTTCTTCAAAATGTTGTTAAAAACAATAAAACAGTTAAAATAGGGTAGTTTATGTAATTTTAAAGAGAAAAAATATATAGTGTATTGGCCTTGTTTATAATTAAAAAAAAAAAAAAAAAAAAATATATATATATATATATATATATATATATATATATATATATATATATATATATATATATATATATATATATATATATATATATATATAGTGTAGTATTTTTCAAAAGAAATCTGAAGTCGGAATGGGTACATGTTAAAGCCGTTTTAAAAGTGAGAATATCTTTATAAACTTATTATATTCAGCTTTGGCATTTCATTGAAAAATAGTCAGGCTGGATACCTTTTTATGCAGTGGAAACAGTTAGAATATCTTCCAACTCAGAAAATAAGAAGCCCTTGGCCCTGGTTTCATTTTTACAATGAGTCATTTTGAAATTATTTGTCTATGTAATCTACACAAGTTAGTCCTGGTGATGTTCTCTCTGATGTTGATGACGTTGCAATCAAAGTGAGAAGTTATAGTCAAGGTGACAAGTCACCATTCCCTCTTATCTGGTGTCTCTTTTTCACGGCCCCAATTCATCAACATTTTGCCTAATATCTATTGATCTCTATGTGCTCTTGTGTGTTTCTATGCGTGTAGATGGAAGCCACAGAACGAAGAAATAAGGGAGGAGGAGGGAGAAGAACAGAGAAAGGGAGGTGTGGTGGAAGAGGAGGATGAGAAAAACATGGAAATGATTCCATTAGGTGCTGCAAACGCTTAGGTCATATGGCACCACTAGAACTAACGGGAGAGCGCTAGATCTCCCACTGGGCAACTAGGTTTGGCAAGGATAGGAAACCGGGCCGCAAGCACCGAAGGTTCCAGACGAGCTGCCGTAACCAACTATGCCACCCGGCCCCAAGGAGGAGGAGGACCTAAACCACAATATTTAGGTAAGTTTCCTCTGCATTTTTAACGTTCTATATAATGCAATCTGGCATTCTTTTGGAGGGATGGGCCTTGGTGTATTTGTCAAGTTTTAAGTGTGTTTGATAGTGTTTTTAGGAGTTTGGAGTGTGCTTTGAGTGTTATAAGTGTGTTTTGGATGTATTAAGCGTATTTTCAGTTCGTTTTAGATGATTTTTGAGTATTTGACTTTTTTGGTGGCATTTTGAGTTAATGCATCATCTTACAGCGAATGAAATTACTAAATGAATGGGCGAGCTTTATATTCTTAAAACTATGTCTCGATTCTTAATCCGTGGTGTGGCTCCAGGTAGTACTATATAACACACAAACAGACGCACACACACACAGGCTGTGGTAACTTGAATATCACACACTTTATATGGCAGCTTAAGAGCCACTGACTACATATTTCATGTAAAAAGATATAAAATATTGGAGAAAATTTAGATTTTTGCCTTGTACCAGAATAAAGATTCCCTTAATAAGCAGGTCAAATACATCCCATCCATTCCATGATCCTAAAAGAGGCAAAGACTGGCAGGTCACTCGCACAGTCAATCTTCTTTCTTGCTTCCTCTCTCTTACCCTTTCTCTTCCACTCTCTATAGTGGTATACGATAAATGATATCATACAGATATATACATAATATATATATATATATATATATATATATATATATATATATATATATATATATATATATATATATATATATATATATATATATACCACAAAACTTGTCAATCAATCCTCAATAAAATCAATCAATTCAGTAATACAGTACATAGGATATTAATGGGATGCGTATGCATGTGTATGAGTATACATATTTGGCGTGCCGTGCGTGACATAAATCCTACGTAAATAGTCTTTACAAGTGCTACCAGGTCTGTCATCTTTGGGCCAAATAAATCTATTCAATGAAATCAGTACAGTGTGATTACAATGCTGTGGTGCCTTAAGGTGCGTCCACACGGTCGAACAATTTCCGACGGACAAGCATTGTTACCAATTACCAATGGAAAGCGAAAAGGTTCGCTGATGACGTCAAAAGCGAGCACCAGGAGGTGTTCTGGACACTGCCCATGTTCGCATATAGTTTGTGAAGTTTCATTTATAACCAATTCACAATTCATGTAAAATGGTTGCACTTCGTTTATGCAACCAGTCCTTGCACCATTCCTTTCTTGTCACCTCCTTGTCCTCACATAGCACAGCAATTATGATGCTGCATAGTGCAGTTTTCTTTTTTTTATTATTTTTTTTCTTGTGCACCATGGTAGTGATGCACCGCACTAGACGTTAGCAATAACCGCCTGGCTTGCATACCCGTGTGTTGCCAGCGGACATTACCTTCGAACATGTCTGGCGGTCTTTTCCTTGTGAACAGAGTAAGTAAAAACAGTGGAATACAACCTCATCTGGTACCTCTGTTTGTTGGTTGCCAGATTTACTTCCATCGTTTCAACGCTTATGACGTCATCCTGCGCAATGTCCAGCCGAAATGTGAAGCAAATTCTCTTATTATTTTATATTGGTTTTCTAAGTGTTTTACTTCAGGTGTTGTTTTTAATTGATATATGTACTGATAGTTTGATTTCGGTATAGCTACATCCATGGCATTTTTAACCGCTTTTATCCAGGTCGAAGTAGCAACTTCTATTTGTTCAGGAGTATCGCCTTCAAGATCGGATACATTTATTTGTTGATCTAGTTTATGTTGAAATAGATCCCAATCGGCTTTATGTATTTTAAGTGTCTCGTTTTTCTTTCAAAAATGGTACAGTGAAAAGTTTAAATATTATGGGTAAATGATCAGAGGTTGTGACATCACCTGGCTCGCAAATACAATTTAAATAATTATGTTTATTAGAGAAAACTTTATCAGGGCTCGATGTTGAGTTATGTGTGAAAAAAGTTGGAAAGTTAGGTCCGAGATTAATCATCATTCCTTGATTAATGAGGTTTATTAGACTTTTTCCTACTGTATTATTATCTCTATTTCCAAAAGTGGTGTGTCTGCCATTAAAATCGCCTAAGATGTATGTTGGAATGGAATTGCTTAAAAGTTTATGCATATCTGTGTAAGGCAAAAAAGGTCTAGGAGGTAAATATGTAGTGGCTATTATAATCGGACCAAGGCTCGTTTCTATCTCTATTGCCAAAAAGTCTGTATCAAAATCATCCATGAGCTTATGTTTTATGTCATATTTTACTGAGATGGCAGAACTGTCTGAAAGGTTCTCGCTGTAGTTAACTTTGTATACTTTGTAGCCAGGGATCTTCAGCTCCTCATTGGGTTTCAAACCGTGGCTGTTAAGAAGAAGGATGTCAAGGTTAGTGGATAGATAGTTAGATATTAGTGACTGATTATTTGTCCTCCAGTTTAGAACATTATGTTGTAAAATTTTTAGTTGATACTGGAATGAAAAGATTTTTTAATGGTACGTGGATCTCTAGCATCTGCTGGCGAACGGTCCTGAATAAGGCCACTTCGAATTTTTCTGAATTCAGCCTTATCTACTGCATAAAAACATTTATGCAGTTTGATCTCCCCCTTACTAATTTTCCTTAGTATCTGGTCCTCAGATAAGCTTGCATTATTGTACTTCCATTTATATCTTTTATTTTCAATTCCTTTAACTAATTCTTCGGTGGTAAAGTTTACTGGCCATCCTTGATCTGTGTGTGTATAGATCTCTATGCTAAGATCAGTAGCATCAAATATGTCTTTTTCAGTACTTTTTCCAGGTGTCGGCTGAGTTTCTTTTACCTCTGAGTTTTTTACTTTTGTAGCCCCTGCCACATCAGCTGCTTGATCGTAGGTACACTCAGTGATTTCATCAGAGTCATCGGGAATTATAATAGTTGGGAGGTTATTTGCTTTAAGTACTTTATCAAGTTCAGTCTTATAAGTGCCAGGCTTCTTTTGGTCTTTACCCTGAGCGTGGGCAATACATGTATGAATTTTTAATATTTCTTCCTTTGTAATTGATGGGACTTTCATGTTAGGCATTGTGACTTTAGGAGTGACTTGGCTGATACTTGCATATGTCAAGTTCTGTTTTATATTCATCTGTTTTCTTTTCTCCTTCAAAATTTCCTTCCTTTTATTGCACCTCATAGCAAGTGCATTGTGATCTCCACCACAATTAATGCACTTCTCAGATAGATCCTGGCATTGATGCCATACATGTCCTACATATCTGCATCTCGAACAGATTTTATACTCCTTCGGAAGTGGGCATTCAGTTATATAGTGCTCCTCAAGAGCGTAACACCTCATACAGCATTTTATTGGAATGTATGTTTCATGTTTGATCTCATAAGACGGTATACTAATGTTGAATGCCTTTAGCCCTTTCTCTGTACATTTT
>CM035220.1:15946845-15959101 GCA_020233015.1 Callinectes sapidus | reverse complement strand
TGTAACGTGGCCTTACTATTCATTGACTTCTCTTATTGACAGGTCTCCCCAGTTGGGTTGGGAACCTTGTCAGGGTTTAACCTGGGGTCGTAACATAGAAAGTGGCGACCTCGCCAGGATAGTTAATAATTATAATTACTTCCAAGTATGTCACTAACCTATTTGTGTTCCAGCAGTGTTGTAAAGGTTTGTGACTACATTAATATTTTCCTGAATGTGTAATTTCTGTGGAAGTGTTTTGTGAACATTACATCATGGAGAATGATCAGGAGTCAGAGCGTCCGGTTAACATTATTAACCATACTGATGTGGATAAATTTTTAGCCTCTAATCCTTCGCCAGAGGAGTTAGAGGAGCTTGATAAACATGAGTTGGGATTACTGGCTTCTTATTATCAACTTAGCCTCCCATTGGGGAGCAACAAAAGGTCTTTGCTTAATGCCCTGAAGGAAGAAATTTACGGTATTTTAAACCCTGACGTTGGTGGCGATCGAGGTAGAGATGAACGAAATCGCTCACCTTCCCCCACCTCTAGTGTTCATCCTGAGGTAATTCCCCCTGCTTTGAGTTCTAGTGAGTATCTCAGACTTAAGGAATTAGAGCTAGAACAGGATAAAATTAGGCTTGAACGTGAGAAACTTCAGGCAGGAGGATTAACTGGCTCTCCTCACCAACAGTCTAGCTTCTGTAAAAACTTCTCTGATCGCATCAAGGTTATTCCCTCTTTTAATGAAAATGATGTGTTAGGGTTTTTCAATGCATTTGAGAAAACAGCCATGGGTCTGGAGTGGCCGAGGAAGGAATGGTCAGTAATTGCCCAGACTTCTTTTACGGGGAAAGCCAGAAAAGTTTATGATAACCTTACATTTTCTCAGTGCGCTGATTATGATTACATGAAATCTGAGATTCTTAAAATATACACTCTTACTCCTGAAGCCTACCGGCAAACTTTTAGGAAAGTTCATAAAAAGCCTGAGGAGTCATACATGGATTTTGCTACCAGGCTTGAACATTCATTTTTGATGTGGCTCAGATCCTGTGATGTAATGAATGGTGATGAGGAGGTGGATGGTGCCAAATTGTATCAGTTGGTGTTAGTGGAACAATTTTTGTCAAAAGTGCCAAAGGAGACAGACTTCTACCTCAGAGATAAGAACATTGATCTCAGCCAAGTTAAATTTGCTGCCACTCAGGCTGACCATTACTGGGTTAATATGAGAGCTGCGTATGGTGCTGGTGACCTTGACCCTGCTCGGGGTCTGACTAATCGTCCTACCAACACTAACCATCCTTTTCAACCTCACAAGAATTCTCAATATTCTGGTAGATCCAATTTTCCTAAAAAACCTGTCCATCACCCTAACAAAGTTCCTGGCATGGGTGCTTCCCAGCCTCCTAGGAAACCACAACCGCCCCCGGCAAGATTTAATTCCCCCTATTATTGTAACTATTGCCGTAAATCGGGGCACACTGAGAACCGATGCTTTGCTAAGCACGGTAGTGGTGGTGTGACAAAGTCTCATGCATTCTCGTTCGCAGGCTCGAGGATGCGTCTTCCAGCTCCACAGATGACATGTGTGGCTGACCCACAAGATACTCGTCCGATTGCCCAGGTGGTGAAGAGCACACCAGCTGCGGACCAGACTAAACCGGGAAGTGATGTTGTTTTGTCTTATACTTCCACCCCTATTGAGTCATGCAGTCCCTTTGTTTTTCCTGGTTATGTTACTCTTAGTGGTCAGAAATACCCTGTTACTATTCTTAGGGATACTGGAGCTACTGGATCTTTGCTCATTAACCCTACGGGTAAACCACTTGAAAGTTGTGAGAGTATTCTTATTAGAGGGGTTGCTGGATTTGATACATTCCCCAAAGTAAATGTTCATTTAGATTGTGAACTGGTGAAGGCAACAGCAGATGTGGGCGTAGTTGAAAGCCTACCAATACCAGGTATAGACCTTCTCCTAGGGAATGACATTGCAGGTGCCAAAGTTTTTCCTCATCCCATTGTTTCTAGCGAGCCTGTGTGTGTTCCAGAAACTGTATCTTTGGAGCAGCAGCACCCTGAGGTGTTTAATGTGTGTGCCGTAACTCGTTCTATGGCAAAGGTGATGAACACTCCCCTTGAGAGTGTGGCGGAGGGTGGTATGGGTGAGAACAGTGATAAGGGTAATGTGGAGGTTGATGGTGCAGTGATTAGCCAGCTTGACGTGCCTGCTGCAGTTGAGGAAGGTGCTCTGGCTCAAATGTTTGAACCCCCATTACCTACTCCCTTCAATGATATTGGTTTGTCTAAATTTAGGGAGTTACAGTTGAGGGATCCTCAGCTTACACCTCTTAGGAATATTGCAGTGGATGAGGATGTATGTCAAAATGAAAGTGGTGTTGTATTTTATGTGAAAAATGGGTTATTATGGAGGAGGTATAGACCCCTTCATGTTAATGTTGATGATGGAGTGTGGGATTCACACCAGCTCGTGGTCCCACAGCATTGTCGCCGTCAGCTGCTGGAGATGGCTCATGCTGGACATCTTGGAGTCCGCAAAACCCTACAACGCTTGAGGAAACACTTCTACTGGAAGCACATGAAGACGGATGTCTCCCGCTTCGTCAAGGAGTGTCACCCTTGTCAAGTCGCTGGTAAGCCAAACCAACCAGTGCCTGTTAGCCCACTTAAACCTATACCTGTCATGCAAAACCCCTTTGAGAGGATCATTGTGGACATTGTGGGGCCCTTACCTAAAACTTCTTCAGGGTATAGTTACCTCCTTACAATTCTTGATGTGGCCACGAGATACCCTGAAGCTATCCCTCTACGCACTATTCATGCCAAGGTAGTGGTAAGGGAACTTTTGCACTTTTTTACAAGGTTTGGGTTGCCTTTGGAGGTACAATCAGATCAGGGCACAAACTTTATGTCCAAGTTGTTTGGGGAGAGCTTAGCAGAATTAGGCATAGCACATGTAGTTTCTAGTGCGTACCATCCTCAGTCACAGGGCGCACTTGAACGCTACCACCAGACATTGAAGTCTATGCTACGTAAATACTGTGAGGAAACGGGACAGGATTGGGATAAAGGGGTTCCCTTCTTACTGTTTGCCACCCGAGAGGTGCCCTCAGAATCTCTTGGTTTTTCCCCACATGAGTTAATTTTTGGACATCACGTTCGAGGACCGTTGATGTTAGTGAAGGAGAGGTGGAGTGGTACTGTTGGTCCTCCTCCTAGTGTGTTGCAATATGTGACTGACTTTAAGGAACGCCTCGCTCAGGGCTTACAGATGGCCCATACTAACTTAACTCAGGCTCAAGGCCATATGAAGGAATGGTATGATAGAAAAGCGAGGGAAAGAACGTTCCAGGAGAATGATGAAGTGCTAGTGTTGCTACCATTCCAGGGTCAACCGTTATCTGCAAAGTTTTCGGGACCCTATAGAGTTTGCAAGCGAGTGGGTGAGACGGATTATCTTGTAGAAACACCTGATAGGCGGAAAAGGCATCAACTCTGTCATGTAAACATGTTGAAGCCATATCACCGTTCCCATTCCTTGCCTAGTGTTGCATGTAGCTTGATCCAGGATGAAGGTGATTTTGAGAGTGATGAGCTTAGTTTTCCCCCGTGCTTTCAAAGTGTGACGCAGTGGTCGGAGGAAAACAGCGACGCTTTTGCTCAGTTGAACGAGAAGCTGTCACACGTTACTTCTCCCCAGTTTACTGAACTAGTGTCCCTTTTACAAAAGTATCCGTCTGTTTTTGGTGACTCCCCTGGACAAACTAACCTAACTTATCATGATATAGATGTGGGTTGTTCTACGCCTGTCAAACTGCCCCCTTATAGAGTTCATCCTAGTCGTTACCAGGCCATGCAGGATGAGATAAAGTATATGCTTGACCGTGGTCTTGTTACACCATGTATTAGTGAGTGGTCGTCACCCGTGACTTTAGTTCCCAAGCCTGATGGCACGTTCCGATTCTGTGTAGATTATCGGAAAGTGAACTCTCTCACAAAGTCAGACTCTTATCCCTTGCCAAGAGTGGATGCATGTATTGACGCCTTAGGGTGTGCTAAGTTTGTAACTAAACTTGATCTTGTGCGGGGATACTGGCAAATACCCCTGACAGAGAGAGCCAAAGACATTTCCACTTTTGTGACGCCACAAGGTACTTATAGGTTTGAGGTCATGCCTTATGGGCTTAAAAATGCTCCGGCTACTTTCCAGCGTCTCATGAACCAGTTAGTGGCTGACATTGATAACTGTGCAGTATACATAGATGACCTCATTGTGTTCAGTGATACGTGGGAGGACCATTTGGTGCATCTAGAGAAAGTGTTGGTTCGTTTGTCGGAGGCCTCCCTCGTACTGAATTTGAAAAAGTGTGAGTTTGTTAAAGCCCATGTACAATATCTAGGATACATTGTGGGCCAGGGTAAAGTGTGTCCTCCCCTTAGTAAAGTGGAGGCTATTGCAAAGGTTCCACGTCCAGAGAATAGGAGGGGCCTACAACGTTTCTTAGGTATGATTGGATACTACAGGAGATTTGTAACTAATTTTTCTGATGTCACTGCCCCCCTTACTGAACTGTTGAAAAAGGGGAAAAGGTTCCAATGGACCCCTGAGTGTGAACATGCTTTTCAGTCCATCAAGGATTTACTCACTAATCGTCCCATCTTGCATTCTCCGGACTTCAAACGTCCTTTCAAATTAGCAACAGATGCTAGTAATCTTGGCGCAGGGGCAGTGCTACTACAAAGTGACCATAATGATGTTGATCATCCTATCAGTTACTTTAGTAGGAAATTTAATTCTGCTCAACAGAATTACTCTGTGGTGGAGAAGGAGCTTCTAGCCATCATTCTGGCTTTGCAGTTCTTTTCAGCTTATCTACCTCCTTCTGGTCCTGTTATTACTATTTATACAGACCACCACCCCCTGAAATTTTTGGATAAATTTAAAAATAAAAATCAGCGCCTCACTAGATGGAGTTTATTGCTGCAAGAGTATAATCTGGATGTACAGCATGTGAAGGGTGTTCATAATGTCCTAGCTGACGGTCTGTCAAGGGTTTAGCCAGGTCTTGCTCAGTTTCTTAACTTTTGAATTTCTCTGTAGTAGTTTCATGCTGAGCCAGACCTGTCTTTTGATGTGGGCGTGTTACGACCGTCAGGTATTGACGTTAAATATTATTATTGGTGTCCTGCGAGCAATGTTTGTTTGTATGTAACTATATGTAATGTTCCCAGGACAGCCCATTCTTTATATATATACCTTATACTATTATTTACTATATGTATGTAATCTCGTTATTCGTAAATATATTGTAATGTTCACATAACTGCGTAGCGTCTAGAAGGTTCGTTGGTGACTAGCCGGGTCACGTTTTGTCAGGTCAGCGGAATTTATGTGACAAACAAGGCTGCTCTGTGAAGGTCGAGTACGCACCGCGTCACTCCCCCGAGGAAGCTAATTATGTAGTGCCATATATGAATTTATTTGTGATGCATGTATCTATATTATAATTGTGTAAATGTATTGTTAGAATAATAGTTTAATTTCCGTTCGCGTTAGGGATTTGTAATTAAGGTTTTGAGGTGGAAGAGGCGTTGTGTGACGTAATGGTGTTCCTCCGCCGAGGAGGGAGAGAGAAGCGCGACGGACGAAAACCGGTCAGGGGAGGGACAGACCTGAGCGAGCGGGCGAGGGGCGAGGGGACCAGACGCTGTGGTGTCTCTCTTTGTACCGGGCTGAGTATTTTTCTATTGTTCTTATTCTTGGTGCTAGGATTCTGTCTTTTAGGCACAATTATTGCCAATGTGTTGAGATGTTTTACGGGTTATTTGGTGTAAGGGTTTGTCCTTGATTTATTGTGGTATTTTGGCGAGAGTGGTGACGGGTGTTTTTTCGTGATTCGTGTAATCCCCTCAGGTACGCCATTTTGTAGGTGCCCGCCCGGTTTCCTTTATCTTAGCATCATTATTGCATTGTGTTGGGTTCATTTCTTATTATGATGATTCAGCTACGGGTGTTAACAAGTTGTGGTGCTATTTTCTTGTGAACGTTATTATGGTGTGTTCTGGTGATTATTTTCTCTGTGTAATCCGGGATTTATTCGGTTTCTGAACTGGTGTGTATGTGATCACCAGCGTGTGTGGATCTTTCTCAGTTATTTTGGTGTCTCTTAGTTCTTGAATTATTCCTATTTTTGAGGTGAAACATTTATTTTTTGTGTTATTTTAATTTTACTGGAAGTGATTATAATTCCCTTAACGGTAACGGACCTGACTTATTTTTATCCTGGTTAAACTTAATTCCTAATCTTAATTATTTGTGAATAAACCTTGTGAATATATAAGACTCTTTTCTTAAGTCTCCATCCCCTAGAACTTATGTTCATTATATTAATTTTATCTTTTTTTTTCTTTTCTAGTTACACCCCTGAGTTAACCCAAACCGTTAAACCCGTTGTAACGTGGCCTTACTATTCATTGACTTCTCTTATTGACAGGTCTCCCCAGTTGGGTTGGGAACCTTGTCAGGGTTTAACCTGGGGTCGTAACAAAAGATATAAAATATTGGAGAAAATTTAGATTTTTGCCTTGTACCAGAATAAAGATTTCCTTAATAAGCAGGTCAAATACATTCCATCCATTCCATGATCCTAAAAGAGGCAAAGACTGGCAGGTCACTCGCACAGTCAATCTTCTTTCTTGCTTCCTCTCTCTTACCCTTTCTCTTCCACTCTCTATAGTGGTATACGATAAATGATATCATACAGATATATACATTATATGTATATATATATATATATATATATATATATATATATATATATATATATATATATATATATATATATATATATATATATATATATATATACCTCAAAACTTGTCAATCAATCCTCATTAAAATCAATCAATTCAGTAATACAGTACATAGGATATTAATGGGATGCGTATGCATGTGTATGAGTATACATATTTGGCGTGCCGTGCGTGACATAAATCCTACGTAATTAGTCTTTACAAGTGCTACCAGGTCTGTCATCTTTGGGCCAAATAAATCTATTCAATGAAATCAGTACAGTGTGATTACAATGCTGTGGTGCCTTAAGGTGCGTCCAAACGGACGAACAATTTCCGACGGACAAGCATTGTTACCAATTACCAATGGAAAGCGAAAAGGTTCGCTGATGACGTCAAAAGCAAGCACCAGGAGGTGTTCTGGACACTGCCCATGTTCGCATATAGTTTGTGAAGTTTCATTTATAACCAATTCACAATTCATATAAAATGGTTGCACTTCGTTTATGCAACCAGTCCTTGCACTATTCCTTTCTTGTCACCTCCTTGTCCTCACATAGCACAGCAATTATGATGCTGCATAGTGCAGTTTTCTTTTTTTTTATTATTTTTTTTCTTGTGCACCATGGTAGTGATGCACCGCACTAGACGTTAGCAATAACCGCCTGGCTTGCATACCCGTGTGTTGCCAGCGGACATTACCTTCGAACATGTCTGGCGGTCTTTTCCTTGTGAACAGAGTAAGTAAAAACAGTGGTATACAACCTCATCTGGTACCTCTGTTTGTTGGTTGCCAGATTTACTTCCATCGTTTCAACGCTTATGACGTCATCCTGCGCAATGTCCAGCCGAAATGTGAAGCAAATTCTCTTATTATTTTATATTGGTTTTCTAAGTGTTTTACTTCAGGTGTTGTTTTTAATTGATATATGTACTGATAGTTTGATTTCGGTATAGCTACATCCATGGCATTTTTAACCGCTTTTATCCAGGTCGAAGTAGCAACTTCTATTTGTTCAGGAGTATCGCCTTCAAGATCGGATACATTTATTTGTTGATCTAGTTTATGTTGAAATAGATCCCAATCGGCTTTATGTAATTTAAGTGTCTTTGGTTTTTCTTTAAAAAATGGTACAGTGAAAAGTTTAAATATTATAGGTAAATGATCAGAGGTTGTGACATCACCTGGCTCGCAAATACAATTTAAATAATTATGTTTATTAGAGAAAACTTTATCAGGGCTCGATGTTGAGTTATGTGTGAAAAAAGTTGGAAAGTTAGGTCCGAGATTAATCATCATTCCTTGATTAATGAGGTTTATTAGACTTTTTCCTACTGTATTATTATCTCTATTTCCAAAAGTGGTGTGTCTGCCATTAAAATCGCCTAGGATGTATGTTGGAATGGAATTGCTTAAAAGTTTATGCATATCTGTGTAAGGCAAAAAAGGTCTAGGAGGTAAATATGTAGTGGCTATTATAATCGGACCAAGGCTCGTTTCTATCTCTATTGCCAAAAAGTCTGTATCAAAATCATCCATGAGCTTATGTTTTATGTCATATTTTACTGAGATGGCAAAACCGTCTGAAAGGTTCTCGCTGTAGTTAACTTTGTATACTTTGTAGCCAGGGATCTTCAGCTCCTCATTGGGTTTCAAACCGTGGCTGTTAAGAAGAAGGATGTCAGGGTTAGTGGATAGATAGTTAGATATTAGTGACTGCTTATTTGTCCTCCAGTTCAGAACATTATGTTGTAAAATTTTTAGTTGATACTGGAATGAAAAGATTTTTTAATGGTACGTGGATCTCTAGCATCTGCTGGCGAACGGTCCTGAATAAGGCCACTTCGAGTTTTTCTGAATTCAGCCTTATCTACTGCATAAAAACATTTATGCAGTTTGATCTCCCCCCTACTAATTTTCCTTAGTATCTGGTCCTCAGATAAACTTGCATTATTGTACTTCCATTTATATCTTTTATTTTCAATTCCTTTAACTAATTCTTCGGTGGTAAAGTTTACAGGCCATCCTTGCTCTGTGTGTGTATAGATCTCTATGCCAAGATCAGTAGCATCAAATATGTCTTTTTTAGTACTTTTTCCAGGTGTCGGCTGAGTTTCTTTTACCTCTGAGTTTTTTACTTTTGTAGCCCCTGCCACATCAGCTGCTTGATCGTAGGTACACTCAGTGATTTCATCAGAGTCATCGGGAATTATAATAGTTGGGAGGTTATTTGCTTTAAGTACTTTATCAAGTTCAGTCTTATAAGTGCCAGGCTTCTTTTGGTCTTTACCCTGAGCGTGGGCAATACATGTATGAATTTTTAATATTTCTTCCTTTGTAATTGATGGGACTTTCATGTTAGGCATTGTGACTTTAGGAGTGACTTGGCTGATACTTGCATATGTCAAGTTCTGTTTTATATTCATCTGTTTTCTTTTCTCCTTCAAAATATCCTTCCTTTTATTGCACCTCATAGCAAGTGCATTGTGATCTCCACCACAATTAATGCACTTCTCAGATAGATCCTGGCATTGATGCCATACATGTCCTACATTGCTGCATCTCGAACAGATTTTATACTCCTTCGGAAGTGGGCATTCAGTTATATAGTGCTCCTCAAGAGCGTAGCACCTCATACAGCATTTTATTGGAATGTATGTTTCATGTTTGATCTCATAAGACGGTATACTAATGTTGAATGCCTTTAGCCCTTTCTCTGTACATTTTTGTGCTGTTAACGTCTAAGAGAAAGTGTCGCGTAGCTGCAGGCGCTCATCTCCCGTCTCCTTGGCCTTTGAGCCTGTGGTGGAATAGTCCCTTACCCCGGGACATGGGGCCAGCATGAAATCCGGGTTTCCACAGTATACCTTCCCTAGGTTGCCCTAGGTACCCATTTATCGACCAGTGAAGGATGAAACCCTGGGTGGTGTCCGCGCCGTCCTCGTCCGGGATCGAACTCGGGCCCACGGATTCATAGCCAGACACGCTAGCCACTAAAACTCATAGAAATTCTCAGTGAAATGGTATATATTCCTTTCTTCTTAATAAAAAAAAAGGTTGTATTTCTTAGATGAGATGTTAATTTTCCTAAAAAGGCTGAAAAGGGGATAATTTACACAATTTTGAGAGAAAAAAAAATGAATTGCTATAAAAAGTTTATATATTTTTTGCTTTTTCCTTCATTTTAAATCAAAACATAGAAATGTGAAAAAAAAGTGAAAAATCCTTATTCTAAAAGAAATATATATTTTTTTTATTGAAATGGCTTGTATTACATTTTATGTAACATGAAAAAGGGATTTTCTTGAAAATGTTGTTAAAATCAATAAAAAGGTTTAACTAGGGTAGTTTATGTAACTTTAAAGAGAATAAAATATATAGTGTATTGGCCATGTTTTTAATTAAAATATGAAAATTAGAATCAAATTACTGAAAAACACAATTTTGGATATAAAAATATACTTTTTTCCTGAATCTCTGAAAAACATTGAAAAAAGGGTCATTTATGCAGTTTTAGAGAAAAAATATATATTAGCGTAAAATAGGGATAAAAACATAAAAATGGGTAGTTTGTGCAATTTTAGAGAAAAAAAAATATTGTCGCAAAAAAAATGTATTTTTTGTTTTTCTTCCACCAACAAATGAAAATAAGATAAAAACATTGAAAAAGTCACTTTTTATTCAGAAATTTTGTCTTTATGCAAATTGCATATATTATACTTGTAAAAAGGAATTTTGTGTAAAATGCCGTTAATACTCCTAAAAACGTTGAAAAACACATCATTTATAAAAATTTTGAGAAAAAAAGTATATTATCGCAATATTCATTGATTTTTGTTTATTTCTTATGAAAGCAATGAAATAAGCAGAAAATCATCGAAAAATCTACTTTTCCGGTGAAAATAAACTTTTTTGTGTGAATTGACATATAATCCTTTCTTCTTAACTAAAAAAAGAGTGTCTTTCTTATATGAGATGTTAGTTCTAAAAACGCTGAAAAGGGGATATTTTATGCAATTTTGAGAGAAAAAAATGAACTGCAATAAAATGTTAATATATTTTTTTGCTTTTTCCTTCATTTTCAATCAAAACATGGAAATGTAAAGAAAAAACACTAACAATTCCTTTTTCTAAAAGAAACATATATTTTTTTAATTGAAATGGCTGGTACTACATTTTATGTAACATGAAAAAAAAAAATTTCTTCAAAATGTTGTTAAAACCAATAAAAAGGTAAAAATAGTGTAGTTTATGTAACTTTAAAGAGAAAAAAATATATAGTGTATTGGTCTTGTTTTTAATTAAAACATGACAATTAAAAGAATATTTCTGAAAAACTCAGTTTTGGATGTAAGAATATAATTTTTTTCTAAATTTCTGAAAAAAATTGAAAAAAAGAAAGCGTCATTGATACAGTTTTAAGAAAAAAAATTATCGTAAAATAAGGATAAAAACATAAAACTGGGTACTTTGTAAAATTTTAGAGAAAAGAAATAATGTCGCAAAAAAAAAATATATTTTTTGGTTTTCTTCCACAAACAAATGAAAATGAGATAAAAACATTGAAAAAGTCACTTTTTAGGCAGAACTTTTGTCTTTATACAAATTTTATATATTATACTTGTAAAACGGGGTTTTGTATAAAACGCAGTAAATTCTCCTACAAACGTTGAAAAACACATAATTTATAAAAAATTTTACAAAAAAGTATATTATCGGAATATTCATTGTTTTTTTTATGAAAACAATAAAATGAGAAGAAAATCATCGAAAAATCTACTTTTCCGGTGTAAAGGAACTTTTTTCGTGAAATGGCATACATTCCTTTCTTCTTAACTAAAAAATGATGGTCTTTCTTAGATGAGATGTTAATTCTCCTAAAAACGCTGAAAAGGGGATGATTTATGCAATTTTGAAAGAAAAAAAATGAATTGCAATAAAAAGTTAATATATTTCTTGGTTTTTCCTTCATTTTCCATCAAAACATGGAAATGTAAAGAAAATACACTGAAAACTCCTTTTTCTAAAAGAAATATATATTTCTTCCATTTAAATAGCTTGTATTACATTTTATGTAACATGAAAAAGGGATTTTCTTCAAAATGTTGGTAAAACCAATAAAAAGGTACAAATAGGGTAGTTAATGTAACTTTAAAGAGAAAAAAAATATATAGAGTATGTCTTGTTTTTAATTAAAACATGAAAAGTAAAAGAAAATTACTGAAAAACTCACTTTTGGATGTAAGAACATACTTTTTTCTCTAAATCTCTGAAAAACATTGAAAAAAGGGACATTTATGCAGTTTTAGAGAAAAAAAATATAATCGTAAAAATAGGATAAAAACATTAAAAAAAAAAGTTTGTGCAGTTTTAGAGAAAAGAAATATTGCCTCAAAAAAGAATGTATTTTTTTTGGTTTTCTTCCACCAACAAATGAAAATAAGATAAAAACATTG
>CM035220.1:15924874-15945136 GCA_020233015.1 Callinectes sapidus | reverse complement strand
GATGTGAGTTAAAATAAAAACGCTGAAAAGGGAATCATTTATGCAATTTTGAAAGAAAAATTATAAAATGCCATAAAAAATTAATATATTTCTAGCTTTTTAATTAATTTTCAATCAAAACATGGAAATGTAAAGAAAAACACTGAAAAATCCTTTTTCTAAAAAAAAAAATTTTTTTTTTCATTAAAATGGCTTGTATTACATTTTAAGTAACATGAAAAAGCGATTTTCGTCAAAATGCACAAAACACCTTTTTACAAGTATAATATATGCAATTTGTATAAAGACAAAATTTCTGTCTAAAATGGGACTTTTTAAATGTTTTTATCTTATTTTCATTTGTTGATGGAATAAAACCAAAAAATACATTCTTTTTAGCGACTATATATCTTTTTCTCTAAAATTGCACAAACTACCCATTTTTATGTTTTTTTCCTTATTTTACGATAATATTTTTTTTTCTCTAAAACTGCATAAATGACCCTTTTTTCAATGTTTTTCAGAGGTTTTAAAAAATTATGTTTTTACATCCAAAAAGTAAATTTTTATGTAATTATCTTTTAATTTTCAGGTTTTAATTAAAAACAAGACCAATACATTATATATTTCTTTCTCTTTAAAGTACATAAACTAACCTACCTTTTATTGGTTTTAAGAACTGTTTGAAGAAAATCCCTTTTTCATGTTACATAAAATGTAATACAAACCATTTCAATGATAACAAAATATATTTCTTTTAGAAAAAGGATTTTTCAGTGTTTTTTCTTTACATTTCCATGTTTTGATGGAAATAAAGGAAAAAGCAAGAAATATATATATATATTTTTTTTGCAATTCATTTTTTTCTCTCAAAATTGCATATATTATTCCTTTTTCAACGTTTTTTGGAGAATCAACATCTTATCTAAAAAATACCATCTTTTTTTTAGTTAAGAAGAAAGGAATATATGCCATTTCACGAAAAAATTTACTTTTCACCGGAGAAGTAGATTTTTCGATAATTTTCAGGTTATTTCATTGTTTTCATAAAAAATAAAGAAAAAACAATAAATATTGCGATAATGTACTTTTTACTAAAAAAAATTATAAATGACGTGTTTTTCAACGTTTGTAGGAGTACTAAAGGCATTTTACACAAAACCCGCTTCTACAAGTATAATATATGCAATTTGTATAAAGACAAATTTTCTGCCTAAAAAGTGACTTTTTCAATGTTTTCATCTTATTTTCATTTGTTAGTAGAAGAAAACCATAAAATACATTATTTTTTGCGACAATATTTCTTTTCTCTAAAATTGCACAAACTACCCATTTTTATGTTTTTATCCTTATTTTACGATAATATTTTTTTTCTCTCTAAAACTGCAAAAATGTCCCTTTCTCAAAGTTTTTCAGAGATTTAGAAAAAAAGTATGTTTTCACATCGAAAAGGGAGTTTTTCTGTAATTTTCTTTTAATTTTCATGTTTTAATTAAAAACAAGACCAATACACAAGATATATTTTATTCTCTTTAAAGTTATATAAACTACCCTATTTAAACTTTATTATTGGTTTTAAGAACATTTTGATGAAAATCCCTTTTTCATGTTACATAAAATGTAATACAAGCCATTTAAATGAAAAAATATATATTTTTTTTAGAAAAAGGATTTTGCAGTGTTTTTTTTCTTTACATTTCCATGTTTTGATGGAAAATGAAGGAAAAAGCAAAAAATATATAAACTTTTTATTGCAATTCATTTTTTTTCCTCTCAAAATTGCCTAATTTATCCTCTTTTCAGAGTTTTTAAGAGAAATAACATCTCATCTAAGAAAGACCATTCTTTTTTTTAGTAAAGAAGAAAGGAATATATGCAATTTCATGATAAAAGTTCCTTTTCACTGGAAGAGTAGTTTTCTCGACGTTATCCTCCTTATTTCAATGTTTTCACCAAAAATAAACAAAAAAAGAATGAATATTGCGACAATATATTTTTTCCCAAAAATTTTATAAATGACGTGTTTTCATCGTTTTTAGGAGTATTAACGGCATTTTACACAAACCCTCTTTTTACAAATATAATATATGCAGTTTGTATAAGGACAAAATTTCTAGCCAAAAAGGGAGTTTTTCAATGTTTTTATCTTATTTTCATTTCTTGGTAGAAGAAAACCAAAAAATACATTTTTTTTCCGACAATATTTCTTTTCTCTAAAATTGCAAAAACTACCCATTTATATGTTTTTATCCTTATTTTACGATAATATATATATATATATATATATATATATATATATATATATATATATATATATATATATATATATATATATATTTTTTTTAACTGCATAAATGACCCTTTTTTAATGTTATTAAGAGATTTAGAAAAAAAAGTATGTTTTTACATCGAAAAGTGAGTTTTTCAGTAATTTTCTTTTAATTTGCATGTTTTAATTAAAAACAAGACCAATACACAAGTTATATTTTTTTCTCTTTAAACTTACATAAACTTCCTTATTTAAACCTTATTATTGGTTTTAAGAACATTTTGATGAAAATCCATTTTTCATGTGACAAAAAATGTAATACAAGCCATTTCAATGAAAAAGAAATATATTTCTTTTAGAAAAAGGATTTTTCAGTGTTTTTTCCTTACATTTCCATGTTTTGATTGAAAATAAAGGAAAAAGCAAGAAAATATATTAACTTTTTATTGCAATTCATTATTTTTCTCTCAAAATTGCATAAATTATCTTCTTTTCAGCGTTTTTAGGAGAATTAACATCTCATCTAAGAAAGAACATCTTTTTTTTTTAGTAAAGAAGAAAGGAATATATGCCATTTCACGAAAAAAGTTCCTTTTCACTGGAAGAGTAGATTTCTCGATGATATTCTCTTTATTTCATTGTTTTCATAATAAATAAAAAAAAATGAATATTGCGACAATATATTTTTTCTCAAAAACTTCATAAAGACGTGTTTTTCACCACTTTTAGGAGTATTAACGGCATTTTACACAAAACACCCTTTTACAAGTATTATATATGAAAGTTGTATAAAGACAAAATTTCTGCCTAACAAGTGACTTTTTCAACGGTTTTCCTCTTATTATCATTTGTTGTAGGAAAAAAATATTTTTGTTGTAGGAAGAAAAATATTTCTTTTCTCTTAAATTTTACAAACTACAAATTTTTATGTTTATATCCTTATAATACGAGAATATTATTTTTTCTCTAAACCTGCATAGATGACCCTTTTTTCAATGTTTTTTAGAGATTTAGAAAAAAAAAATGTTTTTACATCCAAAAGTGAGATTTTCAGTAATTTTCTTTTAATTTTCATGTTTTTCTTAAAAACAAGACCAATACACTATATATTTTTTTTCTCTTTAAAGTTACATAAACTATTTAAACATTTTTATTGGTTTTACAACATTTTGAAGAAAATCCCTTTTTCATGTTACATAAAATGTAATACAAGCTATTTCAATGAAAAAATATATATATTTCTTTAAAAAAAAAAGGATTTTTCAGTGTTTTTTCTTTACATTTCCATGTTTTGATTGAACATGAGGAAAAAAGCAAGAAATATATTAATTTTTTTATTGCAATTCATTTTTTTCTGTAAAAATGTTATAAGTTGTCCTCTTTTCAGCGATTTTAGGAGAATTAACATCTCATCTATGAGAAACCATCTTTCTTTAGTTAAAAAGAAAGGAATATATGCCATTTTATGAAAAAAGTTCGTTTTCACCGGAAAGTAGATTTTTCGATGATTTTCTGCTTATTTCATTCTTTTCATAAAAATAAACAAAAAACGATGAATATTGTGACAATTCACTTTTTTGTCAAAAATTTCATAAATGACGTGTTTTTCAACGTTTTTTGGAGTATTAACGGGATTTTACACAAAATCCCCTTTTACATGTATAATATATGCAATTTGTATAAAAACATAATTTCTCCCTAAAAAGTGACTTTTTTAATGATTTTATCATATTTTCATTTGTTGCTTAACCAAAAACTATATTGTGTTTTGCGACAATATTTCTTTTTTTCTAAAATTGCACAAACTACCCATTTTTATGTTTTTTTTCCTAATTTTACGATAATTTTTTTTTTCTCTAAAAGTACATAAATGACGCTTTTTTCAATGTTTTTCAGAGATTTAGAAAAATAGTATGTTTTGACGTCCAAGTTTTTCAGTAATTTTCTTTTAATTATTATGTTTTAATTAAAAACAAGACCAATACACTATATATTTTTTATCTTTATAGTTACATAAACCACCTTTTTTTAAGTGTTTTGTTTTTAACAACATTTTGAAGAAAATCTCTTTTTCATGTTACACAAAATGTAATACAAGCCATTTCAATGAGAAAAATATATATTTCTTTTAGAAAAAGGATTTTTCAGTGTTTTATCTTTACATTTCCATGTTTTGATAGAAAATAAAGGAAAAAGAAAGGAATATATTAATTTTTCATTGCAATAAATTATCCTCTTTTCAACGTTTTTAGGAGTATTAACGGCATTTTACTCAAAACACCATTTTACTAGTATAATATATGCAATTTGTATAAAGACAAAATTTGTGCCTAAAAAGTGACTTTTTCAATGTTGTTATCTTATTGTCATTTGTTGGTGGAAGAAAACCAAAAAATATATTCTTTTTTCGACAATATTTCTTTTCTCAAAAATTGCACAAACTACCCATTTTTATGTTTTTATCCTTATTTTACGATAATATATTTTTTCTCTTAATCTGCCTAAATGACCCTTTTTTTCAATATTTTTCAGAGATTTAGAAAAAAGTATGTTTTTACATCGAAAAGTGAGACTTTCAGTAATTTTTTTTTAAATTTTTATATTTTAGTAAAAAAACAACACCAATACACAATATATATTTTTTTCTCTTTAAAGTTTCATAAACTACTCTATTTAAACCTTTTTATTGGTTTTAGGAACATTTTGAAGCAAATCCCTCCTTTATGTCACATAAAATGTAACACAAGCCATTTCAATGAAAAAAATATATATTTCTTTAAGAAAAAGGGTTTTTCAGTTTTTTTTTCTTTACATCTCCATGTTTTGATTTAAAATGAAGGGAAAACCAAGAAGTAGATTAACTTTTTATTGCAATTCATTTTTTTTTTCTCTCAAAATTGCATAAATTATCCTCTTTTCATCGTTTTTAGGAGAATTAACATATCATCTAAGGAAGATCATCTTTTTTTAGTTAAGCAAAAAGCAATCTAAGCCATTTCACGAAAAAAAGTTCCTTTTCACCGGAGAAGTAGATTTTCGGTGATTTTCTGCTTATTTCATTCTTTCATAAAAAATAAACAAAATACAATGAATATTGCGACAATATACTTTTTTCTCAAAGTCTTCATAAATGACGTGTTTTTCAATGTTTTTAGGAGTATTAACTGTATTTTACACAGATCCTCTTTTTACATGTATAATAATATGCAATTTGTATAAAGGCAAAATTTCTGCCTAAAAAGTTACTTTTTCAATGTTTTTATCTTATTTTCATTTTTTTGTGGAAGAACACCAAAAATTAATATTCTTTTTTGCGACAATATTTTTTTTTCCCTAAAATTGCAGAAACTACCCATTTATATGTTTTTATCCTTATTTTTAAATATTTTTTTTTCTCTAAAACTCCACAAATGACCCTTTTTTCAATGCTTTTCAGAGATTTAGGAAAAATAGTATGTTTTTACATGCAAAAGTGAGTTTTTCAGTAATTTTCTTTAAATTTTCATGTTTTAATTGAAAACAAGACCAATTCACTATATATATTTTTCTTTTTAAAATTATATAAACTATCCTATTTTAATCTTTTTTTTAGAAAAAGGATTTTTCAGAGTTTTTCCTTTACATTTCCATGTTTTGATTGAAAATGAAGGAAAAAGCAATAAATATATTACTTTTTTATAGCAATTCATTTTTTTTTCTCTCAAATTGCATAAATTATAATTTTTTTCAGCGTTTTTAGGAGAAATAACATCTCATCTAAGAAAGACCATCTTGTTTTAGTAAACAAGAAAGGAGTTAATGCCATTTCACAAAAAAAAAAAAAAAAAAATTCACCGGAGAAGTAGTTTTTTGATGATTTTCTGCTTATTTTATTGTTTTCATAAAAAATAAACAAAAAACAATGAATATTACAATAATATACTTTTTTCTCAAACTTTTTATAAATGACGTGTTTTTCAACGTTTTTAGGAGTATTAACGGCATTTTACACAAAACCCCTTTTTACAAGTATAATATATGCAATTTCTGTAAAGACAAAATTTCTGCCTAAAAAGTGACTTTTTCTATGTTTTTATCTTATTTTCATTTGTTGGTGAAAGAAAACTAAGAAATATATTGTTTTGTGCGACATTATTTCTTTTCTCTAAAATTGCACAAACTACCCATTTTTATGTTTATTTTTTATTTTATTTTTTATTTTACGATAATATTTTTTTTCTCTAAAGCTGCATAAATGACCTTTTTCTCAAATGTTTATCAGAGATTTAGAAAAAAGTATGTTCTTACATCCAAAAGTGAGTTTTTCAGTAATTTTTTTTTAATTGTCATGTTTTAATTAAAAACAAGACAAATACACTGTATATTTTTTCACTTTAAAGTTACATAAACTACCCTATTTATAAATTTTCTTGGTTTTAACAACATTTTGAAGAAAATCCCTTTTTCATGTTACATAAAATGAAATTCAAGCCATTTGAATGATAAAAATATATATTTCTTATGGAACAAGGAGTTTTCAGTGTGTGTTTTTCTTTACATTTCCATGTTTTTATTAAAAATGAAGGAAAAAGCAAGAAATATATTAACTTTTTATTGCAATTCTTTTTTTTTCTTTCAAAATTGCATAAATTATCCTCTTTTCAGCGTTTCTAGTAGAATTAACATCTCATCTAAGAAAGACAATCTTTTTTAGTTATGAAGAAAGGAATATATGCCATTTCACGAAAAAAGTTCATTTTCACTGAAAAAAAAATGTTCGATGATTTTCTGCGTCCTTTCATTGTTTTCATAAAAAAAATAAACAAAAAAACAATGAATATTGCGATAATATTCTTTTTTCTCAAAATTTTTATAAATGACGTTTTTTTTCAACGTTTTTAGGAGTATTAACAGTATTTTACACAAAACATCCTTTTACAAGTATAAAATATGCAATATGTATTAAGCCTAAATTTCTGCCTAAAAAGTGACTTTTTCAATGTTTTTATCTGATTTTCATTTGTTGGTGGAAGAAAACCAAAAAATATATTCTTTTTAGCGACAATATTTCTTTTTGCTACAATTGCACAAACTACTTATTTTTATGTTTTTATCCTTATATTACGAGAATATATTTTTTTCTCTAAAACTGCATAAATAATCCTTTTTTCAATGTTTTTCAGAGATTTAGAAAAAAAAGTATATATATTTTCTTCTCTGTAAAGTTACATAAACATTTTTATTGGTTTTATTTTATTGGTTTTAACAACATTTTGAAGAAAAATCCCTTTTTCATGTTACATAAAATGTAATACAAGCCATTTCAATGAAAAAATATATATATTTTTAGAAAAAGGATTTTTTTAGTGTTTTTTCTTTAAATTTCCATGTTTTGATTGAAAATGAAGGAAAAGCCAAGAAATATATTACCATTGTATTGCAAGTCTTTTTTTTCTCTTAAGATTGCATAAATCATCCTCTTTTCAGCGTTTTTAGAAGAATTAACATCTCATCTAAGAAGGACAATCTTTTTTTACTTAAGAAGAAAGGAATATATGTTATTTAAAGAAAAAAGTTTCTTTTAACCGGAAGAGTAGATTTTTCGATGATTTTCTGCTTATTTGATTCTTTTCATAAAAAAAAAACAATGAATATTGCGACAATATACTTTTTTCTGAAAAAATTCATAAATGACATGTTTTTCAACGTTTTTAGGAGTATTAACGGCATTTTTCACAAAACCCTTTTTTACAAGTATAATATATGCAATTTGTATAAAGACAAAATTTCTGCCTGAAAAGTGACTTTTTCAGTTTTTTTATCTTATTTTTATTTGTTGGTGGAGTAAAACCAAAAAATACATTCTTTAGTGCGACAATATTTCTTTTCTCTTAAATTGCACAAACTACACATTTTTATGTTTTTTATCATTATTTTACGATAATATATTTTTTTCTCTAAAACTGCATAAATGACCCTTTTTTCAATGTTTTCCAGAAATTTAGAAAAAAAGTATGTTTTTACATCGAAAAGAGAGTTTTTCAGTAATTTTCTTTTAATTTGTATGTTTTAATAAAACCAATACACAAGAAATATTTTTTTCTCTTTAAAGTTTCATAAACTACCCTATTTTAACCTTATTAATGGTTCTAAGAACATTTTGATGAAAATCGCTTTTTCATGTTACATAAAATGTAATACAAGCCATTTGAATGAAAAAATATATATATTTCTTTAGAAAAAGGATTTTTCAGTGTTTTTCTATACATTTCCATGTTTTGATGGAAAATGAAGGAAAAAGCAAGAAATATATTAACTTTTTATTGCAATTTTTTTTTCTCTCAAAATTACATAAATTATCCTTTTTTCAGCGTTTTTAGGAGAATTAACATATCATCTAAGAAAGACCATGATTTTTTAGTTAAGAAGAAAGGAATATATGCCAATACACGAAAAAAGTTCATTTTCACCGGAAAAGTAGTTTTCGGGATGATTTACTGCTTATATCATTGTTTTCATAAAAAATAAACAAAAAACAATGAATATTGTGACATTACATTTTTTCTCAAAAATTTCATAAATGACATGTTTTTCGTTTTTAGGAGTATTAACGGCATTTTACACAAAAGACAAAATTTATGCCTAAAAAGGGACTTTTTCAATGTTGTTCTCTTATTTTCATTTGTTGTTGGAAGAAAACCAAAAAATACATTCTTTTTTGCGACAATATTTCTTATCTCTAAAGTTGCACAAACTACCCATTCTTATGTTTATATCCTTATATTACGAGAATATATATTTTTTCTTTAAAACTGCATCAATGACCTTTTTTCAATGTTTTCTAGAGATTTAGAAAAAAAAGTATATTTTTACATCCAAAAGTGAGTTTTTCAGTATTTTTCTTTTAATTTTCATGTTTTAATTAAAAACAAGACCAATACACTATATATTTTTTTCTCTTTAAAGTTACATAAACTACCCTTATTTAAACTACCCTATTTAAACCTTTTTATTAATTTTAACAACATTTTGAAGAAAATCCCTTTTTCATGTTACATAAAATGTAATACAAGCCATGTCAATAAAAAAATCTATATATAATTCTTTTAGAAAAAAGGGGTTTTCAGTGGTTTTTTTTTTTTTACATTTCCATGTTTTGATTGAAAATGAAGGAAAAAGCAAAAAAATATATTAACTTTTTATTGCATTTCATTTTTTCTTTCAAAATTGCATAACTTATCCTCTTTTCAGCGTTTTTAGGAAAAGTAACATCTCATCGAAGAAAGACCATATTTTTTTTAATTAAGAAGAAAGGAATATATGCCATTTCACGAAGAAAGTTGTTTTTCACCGGAAAAGTAGATTTTTAGATGATTTTCTGCTTATTTTATTGTTTTCATTAAAAAAAACAATGAGTATTGCGATAATATACTTTTTTTCTCAAAATTTTTATAAGTGATGAGTTTTTCAACGTTTTTAGGAGTATTGACGGCATTTAACACAAAACTCACTTTTACAAGTATAATATATGCAATTTGTATAAAGACAAAATATCTGCCTAAAAAGTGACTTTTTCGATGTTTTTATCTTATTTCCATTTGTTGGTGGAAGAAAACCAAAAAATACATTCTTTTTTGCGACAATATTTCTCTTCTCTAAAATTCCACAAACTACCCATTTTTATGTTTTTATCCTTATTTTACGATAATATATATTTTTTCTCTAAAACTGCATAAATGACCCTTTTTTCACTGTTTTTTCAGATATTTAGAAAAAAGTATGTTTTTACATCGAAAAGTGAGTTTTTGAATAATATTCTTTTAATTTTCATGTTTTAATTAAAAACAAGACCAATACACTACATATTTTTTTATCATTAAAGTTACATAAACTACCAAATTTATTCCTTTTTATTGGTTTTAACAACATTTTGAAGAAAATCCTTTTTTTCATATTACATAAAATGTAATACAAGCCATTTTAATGAAAAAATATATATATTTCTTTTAGAAAAAGGATTTTTCAGTTATTTTTCTTTAGATTTCCATGTTATGATTGAAAATGAAGGAAAAAACAAGAAAAAGAATAACTTTTTAATGCAATTCATTTATTTTCTCTCAAAATTGCATAAATTATCCCCTTTTTAAAGTTTTTAGGAGAATTAAAATCTCATATAAGAAAGACCATCTTTTTTTTTATTTAAGAAGAAAGGAATATATGCCATTTCACGAAAAAATTTCCTTTTTACTGGAAAAGTAGATTTTTCGAAGATTTTCTGGTTATTTCATTGCTTTCATAAAAATAAACAAAAAAACAATGCATATTGCGATAATATACTTTTTTCTCAAATTTTTTATAAATGACGTTTTTTTCAACGTTTTTAGGAGTATTAAGGGCATTTTACACAAAACCCTCTTTTACAAGTATAATATATGCAATTTGTATAAAGACAAAATTTCTGCCTAAAAAGTGACTTTTCAATGTTTTTATCTTATTTTCATTTGTTGGTTGAAGAAAACCATAAAATACATTCTTTTTTGCGACAATATTTCTTTTCTCTAATATTACACAAACTACCCATTTTTATGTTTTTTTTTTAAATTATACGATAACTTTTTTTTCTCTCTAAAACTGCATAAATGACCCTTTTTCAATGTTTTTCAGAGATTTAGAAAAAAAATATGTCTTTACATCCAAAAGTGAGTTTTTCAGTAATATTCTTTTAATTGTCATGTTTTAATTAAAAACAAGACCAATACACCATTTGTTTTTTTCTCTTTAAAGTTACATAAACTACGCTTTTTAAACCTTTTTTTTGGTTTTAACAATATTTTCAATAAAATCCCTTTTTCATGTTACATAAAATGTAATACAAGCAATTTCAATGAAAAAAATAAATATCTCTTTTAGAAAAAGGATATTTCAGTGTTTTTTTTTTTTTTTTTACATTTAAATGTTTTGATTGAAAATGAAGGAAAAAGCAAGAAATAAATTAACTTTTTACTGCAATTCATTTTTTTTTCTCTCAAAATTGCATAAATTACCACTTTTTCAGCGTTTTTAGGAGAATTATCATTTCATCTAAGAAATACCTTTTTTTTTTTTTTGTTAAGAAGAAAGGAATATATGCCATTTCACGAAAAAAGTTCCTTTTTTTCACCGGAAAAGAAGATTTTTCGTAGATTTTCTGCTTATTTCATTGTTTTCATAAAAAAATAAACAAAAAACAATTAATATTGTGACAATATATTTTTTCTCAAAAATTTCATAAATGACGTGTTTTTCAAAGTTTTTAGTTGTATTATTAGCATTTTACACAAAACCCTCTTTTACAAGTATAATATATGCAATTTGTATAAAATCAAAATTCTGCATAAAAATAGACTTTTTCAATGTTTTTATCCTGTTTTCATTTGTGGTTGGAAGAAAACCAAAAAAAAATTTTCATTTTTTGTTGCGACAATATGTCTTTTCTCTAAAATTGCCCATTTTTTTTATGTTTATATCCTTATATTACGAGAATATTTTTTTTCTTTAAATCAGCATCAATGACCCTTTTTTCACGTTTTTTTCAGATATTTAGAAAAAAGTATATATATTTTTTTCTCTTTAAATCTACATAAACTACGCTATTTAATACTTTTTATTGGTTTTAAGAACATTTTGAAGAAAATCCCTTTTTCATGTTACATAAAATGTAATAAAAGCCATTTCAATGAAAAAATATATATATTTCTTTAAAAAAAAAATTTCCGTGTTTTTTCTTTACATTTCCATGTTTTGATGGAAAAGGAAGGAAAAACCAAGAAATATATTAACTTTTTATTGCAATTCATTTTTTTTCTCTCCAAATTTCATAAATTATCCCCTTTTCAGAGTTTTTAGGAGAATTAACATCTTATCTTAGAAAGACCATCTTTTTTTTATGTAAGAAGAAAGGAATATATGCCAATTCACGAAAAAAGTTTCTTTTCACCGGAAGAGTAGATTTTTCGATGACTTTTTCCTTATTTCATTGTTTTCATGAAAAAAAACAATGAATATTGCACTAATATACTTTTTTCTCAAAAAAATTTTAATTATGTGTTTTTCAACGTTTTTAAGAGTATTAACTGCATTTTACACAAAATCTCTTTTATAAGTAATATATATATATATATAATAATATATATAATAATATATGCTATTTGTATAAAGACAAAATTTCTGCCTAAAAAGTGTCTTTTTTTCATATGTTGGTGGAAGAACACCACAAAATACATTCTTTTTTGCAACAATATTTTTTTTCTCTAAAATTGCACAAACTACCCAGTTTTATGTTTTTATCCTTATATTACGAGAATATTTTTTTTTTCTCTGAAACTGCAAAAATAACCTTTTTTCAATGTTTCTCAGGGATTTAGAAACAAATTATGTTTTTACATCCAAAAGTGAGTTTTTTAGTAATTTTCTTTTAATATTCAGGTTTTAATTAAAAACAAGACCAATACACTATATTTTTTTCCCTTTAAAGTTATATAAACTACCTTATTTAAACCTTTTTATTGGTTTTAACAACATTTTGAAGAAAATACCTTTTTCATGGTACATAAAATGTAATACAAGCCATTTAAATAAAAAACATATATATTTCTTTTAGAAAAAGGATTTTTCAGTGTTTTTTCTTTACATTTCCATGTTTTAATTGAAAATTAAGGAAAAAGCAAAAAAATACATTAATTTTTTATTGTATTTCATTTTGTTTTTTTCTCAAAATTGCAAAAATATCCTTTTTTCAGCGTTTTAAAGGAGAATTAACGTCTCATCTACGATAGACTACCTATTTTTTAGTTAAGAAGAAAGGAATACATGCCATTTCACGAAAAAAAGTTCCTTTTCATTAAGAAAGTAGTTTTTTTGATGATTTTCTGCTTATTTTATTGTTTTCATAAAATTAAACAAAAAACAATGAATATTGTAACAATATACTATTTTCTCAAAAATTTCATAAATGACGTGTTTTTCAACGTTTTTAGGAGTATTAACGGTATTTTACACAAAAACCCCTTTTAAAAGTATATTATATATGCAATTTATATAAAGACAAAATTTCTGCCTAAAAAGTGACTTTTTCAATGTTTTTATCTTATTTTCATTTGTTGGTGGAAGAAAACCATAAAATACATTCTTTTTTGCGGCAATGTTTCTTTTCTCTAAAATTGCACAAACTTGTTTTTTTATGTTTTTATCCTTTTTTTACGATTATATATTTTTTTTCTATAACTGCATAAATGACCTTTTTTTCAATGTTTTTTCAGAGATATAGAGAAAAAAGTATGTTCTTATATTCAAAAGTGAGTTTTTTAGTAATTTTCTTTTAATTTTCATGTTTTAATTAAAAACAAGACATACTCTATATATTTTTTTCTCTTTAAAGTTACATAAATTACCCTATTTGTACCTTTTTATTGGTTTTACCAACATTTTGAAGAAAATCCCTTTTTCATGTTACACAAAATGTAATACAAGCTATTTAAATAGAAGAAATACATATTTCTTTTAGAAAAAGGAGTTTTCAGTGTATTTTCTTTACATTTCCATGTTTTGATGGAAAATGAAGGAAAAACCAAGAAATATATAAACTTTTTATTGCAATTTTTTTTTCTTTCAAAATTCCATAAATTATCCCCTTTTCATCGTTTTTAGGAGAATTAACATCTGATCTAAGAAAGACCATCATTTTTTAGTTAAGAAGAAAGGAATGTATGCCATTTCACGAAAAAAGTTCCTTTACACCGGAAAAGTAGATTTATCGATGACTTTCTCATTATTTTATTGTTTTCATAAAAAAAACAATGAATATTGCAATAATATACTTTTTTTGTAATTTTTTTATAAATTTTGTGTTTTTCAACGGTTTTTGGAGAATTTACTGCATTTTACACAAAACCCCCTTTACAAGTATAATATATGAAATTTGTATAAAGACAAAATTTCTGCCTAAAAAGTGACTTTTTTAATGTTTTTATCTCATTTTCATTTGTTTGTGGAAGAAAACCAAAAATACATTTTTTCTTGCGACATTATTTCTTTTCTCTAAAATTTTACAAAGTACCCAGTTTTATGTTTATATCCTTATTTTGCGATAATCTTTTTTTTCCTAAAACTGCATAAATGGCCCTTTTTTTCAATGTTTTTTTTCAGAAATTTAAAAAAAAAATTATGTTCTTACATCCAAAAGTTAGTTTTTCAGAAATATTCTTTTAATTGTCATGTTTTAATTAAAAACAAGACCAATACACTATAAATATATTTTTTTAAGTTACATAAACTATACTATTTTTACCTTTTTATTGGTTTTAACAACATTTTGAAGAAAACCTTTTTTTTCATGTTACATAAAATGTAGTAACAGCCATTTCAATAAAAAAATATATATTTCTTTTAGAAAAAGGAGTTATTAGTGTTTTTTCTTTACATTTCCATGTTTTGATTGAAAATGAAGGAGAAAGCAAAAAAATGTATTCACTTTTTATTGCAATTCATGTTTTTCTCTCAAAATTGCATAAAATATCCCCTTTTCAGCGTTTTTAGGAGAAATAACATCTCATCTAAGAAGGACACTCTTTTTACAGTTAAGAAGAAAGGAATATATGTCATTTCACGAAAAAAAGTTCCTTTTCACAGGAAAAGTAGATTTTTCGATGATTTTCTGCTTATTTCATTGTTTTCATAAGAAATAAAAAAAAACAATGAATATTACGATAATATACTTTTTATCTCAAAATTTTTATAAATGATTTGTTTTTCTACGTTTTTAGGAGTATTAATGGCATTTTACACAAAATTCCTTTGTACAAGTATAATATATGCAATTTGCATAAACACAAAATTTCTGAATAAAAAGTGACTTTTTCAATGTTTTTATCTTATTTTCATTTGTTGGTGGAAGAAAACCAAAAAATACATTCTTTTTTGCGACAATATTTCTTTTCTTTAAAATTGCACAAACTACATATTTTTATGTTTTTATCCTTATTTTATGATTATATTTTTTTCTCTAAAACTGCATAAATGATCATTTTTTCAATGTTTATCAGTGATTTTGAAAAAAAAGAATGTTTTTACATCCAAAAGTGAGTTTTTCAATAATTTTTTTTAATAATCATGTTTTAATTAAAAACAAAACCAATACACTATATATTTTTTTCTCTTTAAAGTTACATAATCTACACTATTTAAACCTTTTTATTGGTTTTAACAACCTATTCAAGAAAATCACTCTTTCATGTTATATAAAATGTAATACAAACCATTTCAATAAAAAAAAAATATATAGTTCTTTTAGAAAAAAGAGTTTTCAGTATTTTTTTTTTTTACATTTCCATGTTTTGATTGAAAATGAAGAAAAAAGCAAGAAATATGTTAAGTTTTTAATGCAATTAATTTTTTTTCTTCTCAAAATTGCATAAATTATCCTCTTTTCAGCATTTTTAGGAGAATTAACATCTCATTTAAGAAACATCATCTTTTTTTTAGTTAAAAAGAAAGAAATATATGCCATTTTACGAAAAAGTTCCTTTTCACCGAAAAAATTGATTTTTTGATGATTTTCTGCTCATTTCATTGTTTTCATAAAAAATAAACAAAAAACAAAGAATATTTTGACAATATACTTTTTCTCAAAATTTTCATAAATGACGTGTTTTTCAACGTTTACATGAGTATTAACGGCATTTTACACAAAACCCCCTTTTACACGTATAATATATGCAATTTGTATAAAGACAAAATTTCTCCCTAAAAAGTGATCTTTTCACTGTTTTTACTTATTTTCATTTGCTGGTGAAAGAAAACAAAAAAATACATTGTTTTTCGCGACAATATTTCTTTTCTCTAAAATTCCACAAACTACCCATTTTTATGTTTTTATCCTTATTTTACGATAATAAATTTTTTCTCCAAAACTGCATAAATAACCTTTTTTTTCAATGTCTTTCAGAGAGCTAGAAAAAAATTATGTTTTTACATCCAAAAATGAGTTTTTCAGTAATTTTCTTTTAAATGTCATGTTTTAAATAAAAACAAGACCAATACACTATATATATTTTTTTTCTCTTTAAAGTTACATAAGCTACATTGTTTAAATATTTTTAATGGTTTTAACAATATTTTGAAGAAAATCCTTTTCTCATGTTACATAAAATGTAATACAAGCCATTTCAATGAAAATAATATATATTTCTTTTAGAAAAAGGTTTTTTTATTGTTTTTTCTTTACATTTCCATGTTTTGATTAAAAATGAAGGAAAAAGCAAGAAATAATCAACATTTTATTGCAATACATTTTTTTCTCTCAAAATTGCATAAATTATCTCCTTTTGAGCGTTTTTAGGAGAATAACATCTCATCTAAGAAATAACAGCCTTTTTAGTTAAGAAGAAAGGAATATATACCATTTCAAGAAAAAAGTTCATTTTCACTGGAAAAGTAGATTTCTCGATGATTTTCTGCTTATTTCATTGTTTTCATAAAAAAAATAAACTAAAAACAATGAATATTGCGACAATATATATATATATATATATATATATATATATATTTTTTTTTTTTTTAATTTATGAAATGACTTGTTTTCAACGTTTTTTTGGAGTATTAATGGCATTTTACACAAAACCCCCTTTTACAAGTATAATATAATATGCAATTTGTATAAAAACAAAATTTCTACCTAAAAAGGGACTTTTTTCAATGTTTTTATCTTATTTTCATTTGTTGATGGAAGAAAACCAAAAATTATATATTTTTTTGCGACTATATTTTTCTTTTCTCTAAAATTGCAGAAACTACCCA
Organism: Callinectes sapidus; assembly: GCA_020233015.1. NCBI lineage: Eukaryota > Metazoa > Arthropoda > Malacostraca > Decapoda > Portunidae > Callinectes > Callinectes sapidus. The sequence continues at coordinate 15,928,077 of CM035220.1, read as the reverse complement.
TTTTTATGTTCTTATCCTTATTTTACTATAATGTTTTTTTTCTCTAAAACTCCTTAAGTGACCCTTTTTTATATGTTTTTCAGAAATTTAGAAAAAAAGTATGTTTTTAAATCCAAAAAATAGTTTTTCAGTAATTTTCTTTTAATTTCATGTTTTAATTAAAAACAAGGCCAATACCTTATTTAAACCTTTTTATTTGTTTTAACATTTTGAAGAAAATCACTTTTTCATGTTACATAAAATGTAAAACAAGCCATTTCAATGAAAAAAATATATATTTCTTTTAGAAAAAGGATTTTTCACTGTTTTTTTCTTTACATTTCTATGTTTTGATTGAAAATTAAAGAAAAAGCAAGAAATATATTAACATTTTATTGCAATTCATTTTTTTTCTCTCATAATTGCATAAATTATCCTCTTTTATGCGTTTTTTAGATATTTAACATCTCATCTAAGAAAGACCATCTTTTTTTAGTTAAAAAGAAAGGAATATATGCCATTATACGAAAAAAGTTCCTTTTCACCAAAAAAGTAGATTTTTCGATTATTTTTTGCTTATTTCATTGTTTTCATAAAAAAATAAACAAAAAAACATTGAATATTGCGACAATATCCTTTTTTCTCAAAAATTTCATAAATGACGTGTTTTTCAACGTTTTTAGGAGTATTAACGGCATTTTAATGCGAACCCCCTTTTACAAGTATATTATATGCAATTTGTATAAAGACAAAATTTCTGCCAAAAAAGTTACTTTTCAATGTTTTTATCTTATTTTCATTTGTTGGTGGAATAAAACCAAAAAATAGAATTTTTTTTGCGACAATATTTCTTTTCTGTAAAATTGCACAAACAACCAATTTATATGTTTTTATCCTTATATTACGATTATATATTTTTTTTCTAAAACTGCATAAAAGACCCTTTTTTCTGTTTTTGAGAGATTGAAAAAAGGATCATTTATGCAGTTTAGAGAAAAAAAATATATTAGCGTAAAATAAGGATAAAAACATAAAAATTGGTAAATTGTGCAATTTTAGAGAAAAAAAATATTGTCGCAAAAAAATTTTTATTTTTGGGTAACTTTTTAGGCAGAAATTTTGTCTAAATACAAATATGATATATTATACTTGTAAAAAGGGGTTTTGTGTAAAATACCGTTAATATTCCTAAAAACGTTGAAAAACACGTCATTTATGAAATTTTTGAGAAAAAAGTATATTTTGGAAATATTCTTTGTTTTTTGTTTATTTTTCATGAAAACAATGGAATAAGCAGAAAAATAATCGAAAAATCTACTTTTTTGGTGAAAAGGAACTTTTTTCGTAAAATGGCATATATTCCTTTCTTTTTAACTAAAAAAAGATGGTCTTTCTTAGATGAGATGTTAATGTTCCGGTGAAAAGGAACTTTTTCGTGAAAGGGCATATATTCCTCTCTTCTTAAGTAAAAAAGATGGTCTTTTTTAGATGAGATGTTAATTCTCCTAAAAACGCTGTAAATGGGATAATTTATGCAATTTTAAGAGAAAAAAAATTACTTGCAATAAAAGTTAACATATTTCTTGGTTTTCCTTAATTTTCAATCAAAACATGGAAATATAAAGAAAAAACACTGAAAAATCCTTTTTCTAAAAGAAATATATATTTTTTCATTGAAATGGCTTGTATTACATTTTATGTAACGTGAAAAAAGGATTTTCTTCTAAATGTTGTTAAAACCCATAAAAGGGTAAAATAGGGTAGTTTATATAACTTTAAAGAGAAAAAAAATATATAGTGTATTTACCTTGTTTTTAATTAAAACATGAAAATTAAAAAAAAAATTACTGAAAAACTCACTTTTGGATGTAAAAACATACTTTTTTATAAGGGTTAGATGGATTTGACATAAAAATATTGTAAAACCTTTAAAAACGTTGAAAAATTTATAATTCAAATCGCATATGTTGTTTATTGTTTGATGAAAACAATGAAATAAGCTGAAAATCATCAAAAAAATAACTTTTTCGGTGAAAAGAAATTTTTTCGTGAAATTACATATATTCCTTTTTCTGAAATAAAAAAAAAGATGGTCTTTTTTAGATAGGATGTTAATTCTCCTAGAAACGCTAGAAACGGGATAATTTATGCAATTTTAAGAGAAAAAAATGAATTACCATAAAAAGTTAATATATTTCTTGTTTTTTCCGTCTTTTTCATTCAAAACATGGAAATGAAAAGAAAAAACACTGAAAAATCCTTTTTCTGAAAGAAATATATATTTTTTCATTGAAATGGCTTGTAATACATTTTATGTAACATGAAAAAGATATTTTCTTCAAAATGTAGTTTAAACAAATAAAAAGGTTTAAATAGGGTAGTTTATGTAACTTTAAAGAGAAAAACAATACGCTATTGCGAATTGTTCATGTTTTTAATTCAAACATGGAAATTCAAAGAAAATTACTGAAAAACTCACTTTTGGATGTAAAAACATACTTTTTTTCTAAGGGAAGATGAATTTTAAATAAAAATATTGTGAAACCCTTAAAAACGTTGAAAATTTGATAATTCAACCGCATATGTTATACTTGTAAAAAAAGGTTTTTATGTAAAATGCCGTTAATACTCTTAAAAACTTAAAAAAACGAAATTTATGAAATTTTAGATAGAAAAAGTATATTGTAACATGAAAAAGTTGTTTTCTACAAAATGTGTTGAAACGTCCAAAAAGGTTAAAAATGGATACTTTGTACAGTTTCAGAGAAAGAAAATGTATATAGTGTTTATTTTCTTGTTTTTATTCAAAACATTGAAATCAATAGAAAATTATTAAAAAAGTGACTTTTGGTGTAAAATCATATTTTTTTCGTAAAAGAGATGGTTTTCCTTTTAAATTAGTAAATCTCCGAAAAACATTGAAAAAAGGGTCGTTTATGCGGTTCTAGAGAAAAAAATATATATTGTCGTAAAATAAGGATAAAAGCATAAAAATAGGTAATTTGTGCAATTTTACAGAAAAAAAAAATTTGTCGACTTTAAGAATATATTTTTTTGGTTTTCTTCATCCAATAAATGAAAATATTAAGAAAACCTTGAAAAAGTCACTTTTTAGGCACAATTTTGTTCTTTATTCAAATTGCATATACAATACATGTAAAATTGGGTTTTGTTTAAAATGCCGTTAATACTCCAAAAAACGTGGAAAAACACGTCATTTATTA
>CM035220.1:15352607-15369958 GCA_020233015.1 Callinectes sapidus | reverse complement strand
CATATGCGATTTGAATTATCAATTTTCCAACGCTTTTAAGGGTTTTACAATATTTTTGTCAAATCCATATTCCCTTAGAAAATGAAAGTATGTTTTTACATCCAAAAATGAGTTTTTTAGTAATTTTCTTTCAATATCCATGTTTTAATTAAAAAATATGAACAATACAATATTGCGTATTGTTTTTCTCTTTAAAGTTACATAAACTACCGTATAACATATACGGTATATACAAGTATAACATATGCGATTTGAAGTATCAATTTTTCAACGTTTTTAAGGGTTTAAAATATTTTTATGTCAAATCCATCTTCCCTTAGAAAATAAAAGTATGTTTTTACATCCAAAAGTGAGTTTTTCAGTAATTTTCTTTGAATTTCCATGTTTTAATTAAAAATATGAACAATACACTATAGCGTACTGTTTTTATCTTTAAAGTTACATAAACTACCTTATTTAATCCTTTTTATTTGTTTTAACATTGTGAAGAAAATCTCTTTTTCATGTTACATAAAATGTAATACAAGCCATTTCAATGAAAAAATATATATTTCTTTAAGAAAAAGGTTTTTTCAGTGTGTTTTTCTTTCATTTCCATGTTTTGAATGAAAATGAAGGAAAAAGCAAGAAATATATTAACTTTTAATGGCAATTCAATTTTTTATCTCAAAATTGCATAAATTATCCCGTTTCCAGCGTTTCTTGGGAGAATTAACATCTTATGTAAGAAAGAAAATCTTTATTTTTGTTCAGAAAAAAGGAATATATGCAATTTCACGAAAAGTTTCTTTTCACAGAAAAAGTTAATTTTTTGATGATTTTCTGCTTATTTCGTTGTTTTCATCAAACAATAAACAAAAAACACTGAATAAAGCCACAATATACCTTTTTTCTGAAAAAATTTTCAACGTTTTTAGGAGTATTAACGGCATTTTAAACAAAACTCGCTTTTACAAGTATAATTAATGCAATTTGAATAAAGAAGAAAATTCTGCCTAAAAAGTGACTTTTTCAGGGTTTTTTTCATATTTTCATTTGTTGGTGGCAGAAAACCAAAAAAATACATTCTTTATTTCGACAATATTTTTTTTCTCTAAAATTGCACAAATTACCTATTTTTATGCTTTCATCCTCTTTTTACGACAATACATTTATTTTTCTCTAAAACCGCATAAATGACCCTTTTTTCAATGTTTTTCGGAGATTTACTACTTTTAAAGGAAAACCATCTCCTTTACGAAAAAAAATATGATTTTACACCCAAAAGTCACTTTTTAATGATTTTCTATTGATTTCAATGTTATGATTAAAAACAAGAAAATAAACACTATATACGCTTTCTTTCTGTGAAACTGTACAAAGTATCCATTTTTAACCTTTTTGGACGTTTAAACACATTTTGTAGAAAACAACTTTTTCACGTTAAAATATACTTTTTCTGTGTAAAATTCCATCAATTACGTTTTTTTCAGTTTTTAAAAGTATTAACGGCACTTTACATAAAACCTTCTTTTATAAGTATAACATATGCGATTTGAATTATCAATTTTTCAACGTTTTTAAGGATTTTATTATATTTTTATGTCAAATCCATCTTCCCTTAGAAAATAAAAGTATGTTTTTACATCCAAAAGTGAGTTTTTCAGTAATTTTCTTTGAATTTCCATGTTTTATTAAAAATATGAACAATACACTATAGCGTATTGTTTTTCTCTTTAAAGTTACATAAACTACCCTATTTAAACCTTTTTATTTGTTTTAACAACATTTTGAAGAAAATTTCTTTTTCATTTACATAAAATGTAATACAAGCCATTTCAATGAAAAAATATATATTTCTTTAAGAAAAAGGATTTTTCAGTGTTTTTTCCTTTCATTTCCATGTTTGAATGAAAATTAAAAGAAAAAGCAAGAAATATATTAACTTTTCATGGCAATTCATTTTTTTCTCTCAAAATTGCATAAATTATCCCGTTTCCAGCGTTTCTTGGAGAATTAACATCTAATCTAAGGAAGACCATCTTTATTTTAGTTCAGAAAAAAGGAATATATGCAATTTCACGAAAAAAGTTTCTTTTCACCGAAAAAAACTAACTTTTTTGATGATTTTCTGCTTATTTCATTGTTTTCATCAAACAATAAACAAAAAACACTGAATATTGCCACAATATACTTTTTTTCCTAAAAAAAATAAATATATATATATATAAAATGACGTGTTTTTCAACGTTTTTAGGAGTATTAACGGCATTTTAAACAAAACCCCTTTTTACAAGTATAATTAATGCAATTAGAATAGAGAAGAAAATTCTGCCTAAAAAGTGACTTTTTCAAGGGTTTTTTTCATATTTTCATTTGTTTGAAGAAAACCAAAAAAATACACTCGACAATATTTTTTTCTCTAAAATTGCACAAATTACCTATTTTTATACTTTTATCCTTATTTTACGACAATATATTTATTTTTCTCTAAAACCGAATAAATGACCCTTTTTTCAATGTTTTCGAAGATTTACTACTTTTAAAGGAAAACGAAAAAAAATATTATTTTACACCAAAAGTCACTTTTTTAATAATTTTCTATTGATTTCAATGTTTTTATTAAAAACAAAAAAATAAACACTATATACATTTTCTTTCTCTGAAACTGTACAAAGTATCCATTTTTAACTTTTTTGGACGTTTAAACATATTTTGTATAAAACAACTTTTTCATGTTACAATATACTTTTTCTTTGTAAATTTACATATATTTCGTTTTTTTCAGTTTTTACTAGTATTAACGGCATTTTACATAAAACCCGTTTTTACAAGTATAACATATGCGATTTAAATTATCAACTTTTCAACGTTTTTAAAGGTTTTATTATATTTTTATGTCAAATCCATCTTCCCTTAGAAAATAAAAGTATGTTTTTACATCCAAAACGGAGTTTTTCAGTAATTTTCTCTGAATTTCCAGGTTTTAATTAAAAATATGAACAATACACTATAGCGTATTGTTTTTCTCTTTAAAGTTACATAAACTACCCTATTTTTAACGTTTTTATTTCTTTTAACAACATTTTGAAGAAAATCTCTTTTTCATGTTACATAAAATGTAAGACAAGCCATTTCAATGAAAAAATATATATTTCTTTAAGAAAAAGGATTTTTCAGTGTTTTTTCCTTTCATTTCCATGTTTTGAATGAAAATGAAGGAAAAAGCAATAAATATATATATATATATATACTTTTCATGGCAATTCATTTTTTTCTTTCAAAATTGCATAAATTATCCCGTTTCCATCGTTTCTTGGAGAATTAACATCTTATCTAATAAAGACCATCTTTATTTTAGTTCAGAAAAAAAATATACGCAATTTCACGAAAAAAGCTTCTTTTCACCGAAAAAGTTACTTTGTTGATGATTTTCTGCTTATTTCTTTGTTTTCATCAAACAATAAACAAAAAACACTGAATATTGCCACAATATACTTTTTTTCTGAAAAAAATAATAAATGACGTGTTTTTCAACGTTTTTAGGAGTATTAACGGCATTTTAAACAAAACCCCCCTTTAAAAGTGTAATATATGAAATTTGAATAAAGAAGAAAATTCTGCCTAAAAAGTGACTTTTTCAAGTTCTTTTTCATATTTTCATTTGTTGGTGGAAGAAAACCGAAAAAATACATTCCTTATCTCGACAATATTTTTTTCTCTAAAATTGTACAAATTACCTTTTTTTATGCTTTTATCCTTTTTTTACGACAATATATTTATTTTTCTCTAAAACTGCATAAATGACCCTTTTCAATGTTTTTCGGAGATTTACTACTTTTAAAGGAAAACCATCTCGTTTACGAAAAAAAATATATGATTTTACATCAAAATTCACTTTTTTAATAATTTTCTATTGATTTCAATGTTTTGATTAAAAAAAAAGAAAATGAACACTATATATATTTTCTTTCTCTGAAACTGTACAAGGTATCCATTTTTAACCTTTTTGGACGTTTAAACACATTTTGTAGAAAACAACTTTTTCTTGTTACAATATACTTTTTCCATTAAAAATTCCATAAATTACGTTTTTTTTCACTTTTTAAGAGTATTAACTGCATTTTACATAAAACCCCCTTTTACAAGTATAACATATGCAATTTAAATTATCAACTTTTAAACGTTTTTAAAGGATTTACAATATTTTAAGTCAAACCCATCTTCCCTTACTACTTTTAAAGGAAAACCATCTCTTTTACGAAAAAAAATATGATTTTACACCAAAAGTCACTTTTTTTAATAATTTTCTATTAATTACAATGTTTTGATTAAAAACATGAAAATAAACACTATATACATTTTCTTTCCTTGAAACTGTACAAAGTATCCATTTTTAACCTTTTGGGACGTTTAAACACATTTTGTAGAAAACAACTTTTTCATGTTACAATATACCTTTTCTATGTAAAATTCCATAAATTACGTTTTTTTTTTTTTTTTTAGTTTTTAAGAGTATTAACGGAATTTTATATAAAACCCTTTTTTACAAGTATAACATAAGCGATTTGAATTATCAATTTTTCAACGTTTTTAAGGGTTTTACAATATTTTTATGTCAAATCCATCTTCCCTTAGAAAATAAAAGTATGTTTTTACATCCAAAAGTGAGTTTTTTGGTAGTTTTCTTTGAATTTCCATGTTGTAATTAAAAATATGAACAATACACTATAGCGTATTGTTTTTCTCTTTAAAGTTACGTAAACTACACTATGTAAACTTTTTTATTTATTTTAACAACATTTTGAAGAAAATCTCTTTTCGTGTTACATAAAATAAAATACAAGCCATTTCAATGAAAATATATATATTTCTTTAAGAAAAAGGATTTTTCAGTGTTTTTTCCTTTCATTTCCATGCTTTGAATTAAAATGAAGGAAAAAGCAAGAAATATATTAACTTTTCATGGCAATTCATTTTTTTTCTCTCAAAATTGCATAAATTATCCCGTTTCCAGCGTTTCTTGGAGTAATAACATCTTTTCTAAGAAAGACCATCTTTATTTTATATTTCTTTAAGAAAAAGGATTTTTCAGTGCTTTTTCCTTTCATTTCCATGTTTTGAATGAAAGTGAAAGAAAAACAAAGAAATATATTATTTTTTCATGGCAATTCATTTTTTTCCCTCAAAATTACATAAATTATACCGTTTCCAGCGTTTCTTGGAGAATTAACATCTTATCTAAGAAAGACCATCTTTATTGTAGTTCATAAAAAAGGAATATATGCAATTTCACGAAAAAAAGTTTCTTTTTACCGAAAAAGTTAATTTTTTGATGATTTTCTGTTTATTTCATTGTTTTCATTAAACAATAAACAAAAAACACTGAATATTGCCACAATATATTTTTTTTCTGAAAAAAATAATAAATGACGTGTTTTTCAATGATTTAGGAGTATTAACGGCATTTTAAACAAAACCCCATTTAACTAGTATAATATATGCAATATGAATAAAGAAGAAAATTCTGCCTAAAAAGTGACTTTTTGAAGTTTTTTTTTCATATTTTCATTTTTGGTGGAAGAAAACCAAAAAAATACATTCTTTATCTCGACAATATTTTTTTTCTCTAAAATTGCACAAATTACCTATTTTTATGCTTTTATCCTTATTTTACGACAATATATTTATTTTTCTCTAAAACCGCATAAATGACCCTTTTTCAATGTTTTTTCGGAGATTTACTACTTTTAAAGGAAAACCATCTCTTTTACGAAAAAAAATATGATTTTACACCAAAAGTCACTTTTTTAATAATTTTCTATGATTTCAATGTTTTGATTAAAAACAAGAAAATAAACACATATACATTTTCTTTCTCTGAAACTGTACAAAGTATCCATTTTTAACCTTTTTGGACGTTTAAACACATTTTGTAGAAAACAACTTTTTCATGTTACAATATACTTTTTCTATGTAAAATTCCATAAATTACGTTTTTTTCAGTTTTTAAGAGTATTAACGGCATTTTACATAAAACCCCCTTTTACAAGTATAACATATGCGATTTGAATTATCAATTTTTCAACGTTTTTAAGGGTTTTACAATATTTTTATGTCAAATCCATCTTCCCTTAGAAAATAAAAGTATGTTTTTACATCCAAAAGTGAGTTTTTCAGTAATTTTCTTTGAATTTCCATGTTTTAATTAAAAATATGAACAATACACTATAGCGTATTGTTTTTCTCTTTAAAGTTACATAAACTACCCTATTTAAACCTTTTTATTTGTTTTAACAACATTTTGAAGAAAATCTCTTTTTCATGTTACAAAAATGTAATACAAGCCATTTCAATGAAAAATATATATATTTCTTTAAGAAAAAGGATTTTTCAGTGTTTTTTCCTTTCATTTCCATGTTTTGAATGAAAATGAAGGAAAAAGCAAGAAATATATTAACTTTTCATGGCAATTCATTTTTTTCTCTCAAAATTGCATAAATTATCCCGTTTCCAGCGTTTCTTGGAGAATTAACATCTTATCTAAGAAAGACCATCTTTATTTTAGTTCAGAAAAAAGGAATATATGCAATTTCACGAAAAAAGTTTCTTTTCACCGAAAAAGTTAATTTTTTGATGATTTTCTGCTTATTTCATTGTTTTCATCAAACAATAAACAAAAAACACTGAATATTGCCACAATATACTTTTTTTCTGAAAAAAAATAATAAATGACGTGTTTTTCAACGTTTTTAGGAGTATTAACGGCATTTTAAACAAAACCCCCTTTTACAAGTATAATATATGCAATTTGAATAAAGAAGAAAATTCTGCCTAAAAAGTGACTTTTTCAAGGTTTTTTTCATATTTTCATATACATTCTTTATCTCGACAATATTTTTTTCTCTAAAATTGCACAAATTACCTATTTTTATGCTTTTATCCTTATTTTACGACAATATATTTATTTTTCTCTAAAACCGCATAAATGACCCTTTTTTCAATGTTTTTCGGAGATTTACTACTTTTAAAGGAAAACCATCTCTTTTACGAAAAAAAAATATGATTTTACACCAAAAGTCACTTTTTTAATAATTTTCTATTGATTTCAATGTTTTGATTAAAAACAAGAAAATAAACACTATATACATTTTCTTTCTCTGAAACTGTACAAAGTATCCATTTTTAACCTTTTTGGACGTTTAAACACATTTTGTAGAAAACAACTTTTTCATGTTACAATATACTTTTTCTATGTAAAATTCCATAAATTACGTTTTTTTCAGTTTTTAAGAGTATTAACGGCATTTTACATAAAACCCCCTTTTACAAGTATAACATATGCGATTTGAATTATCAATTTTTCAACGTTTTTAAGGGTTTTACAATATTTTTATGTCAAATCCATCTTCCCTTAGAAAATAAAAGTATGTTTTTACATCCAAAAGTGAGTTTTTCAGTAATTTTCTTTGAATTTCCATGTTTTAATTAAAAATATGAACAATACACTATAGCGTATTGTTTTTCTCTTTAAAGTTACATATTTAAACCTTTTTATTTGTTTTAACAACATTTTGAAGAAAATCTCTTTTTCATGTTACATAAAATGTAATACAAGCCATTTCAATGAAAAAATATATATTTCTTTAAGAAAAAGGATTTTTCAGTGTTTTTTCCTTTCATTTCCATGTTTTGAATGAAAATGAAGGAAAAAGCAAGAAATATATTAACTTTTCATGGCAATTCATTTTTTTCTCTCAAAATTGCATAAATTATCCCGTTTCCAGCGTTTCTTGGAGAATTAACATCTTATCTAAGAAAGACCATCTTTATTTTAGTTCAGAAAAAAGGAATATATGCAATTTCACGAAAAAAGTTTCTTTTCACCGAAAAAGTTAATTTTTTGATGATTTTCTGCTTATTTCATTGTTTTCATCAAACAATAAACAAAAAACACTGAATATTGCCACAATATACTTTTTTTCTGAAAAAAATAATAAATGACGTGTTTTTCAACGTTTTTAGGAGTATTAACGGCATTTTAAACAAAACCCCCTTTTACAAGTATAATATATGCAATTTGAATAAAGAAGAAAATTCTGCCTAAAAAGTGACTTTTTCAAGGTTTTTTTCATATTTTCATTTGTTGGTGGAAGAAAACCAAAAAAATACATTCTTTATCTCGACAATATTTTTTTTCTCTAAAATTGCACAAATTACCTATTTTTATGCTTTTATCCTTATTTTACGACAATATATTTATTTTTCTCTAAAACCGCATAAATGACCCTTTTTTCAATGTTTTTCGGAGATTTACTACTTTTAAAGGAAAACCATCTCTTTTACGAAAAAAATATGATTTTACACCAAAAGTCACTTTTTTAATAATTTTCTATTGATTTCAATGTTTTGATTAAAAACAAGAAAATAAACACTATATACATTTTCTTTCTCTGAAACTGTACAAAGTATCCATTTTTAACCTTTTTGGACGTTTAAACACATTTTGTAGAAAACAACTTTTTCATGTTACAATATACTTTTTCTATGTAAAATTCCATAAATTACGTTTTTTTCAGTTTTTAAGAGTATTAACGGCATTTTACATAAAACCCCCTTTTACAAGTATAACATATGCGATTTGAATTATCAATTTTTCAACGTTTTTAAGGGTTTTACAATATTTTTATGTCAAATCCATCTTCCCTTAGAAAATAAAAGTATGTTTTTACATCCCAAAGTGAGTTTTTCAGTAATTTTCTTTGAATTTCCATGTTTTAATTAAAAATATGAACACTATACGTATTGTTTTTCTCTTTAAAGTTACATAAACTACCCTATTTAAACCTTTTTATTTGTTTTAACAACATTTTGAAGAAAATCTCTTTTTCATGTTACATAAAATGTAATACAAGCCATTTCAATGAAAAAATATATATTTCTTTAAGAAAAAGGATTTTTCAGTGTTTTTTCCTTTCATTTCCATGTTTTGAATGAAAATGAAGGAAAAAGCAAGAAATATATTAACTTTTCATGGCAATTCATTTTTTTCTCTCAAAATTGCATAAATTATCCCGTTTCCAGCGTTTCTTGGAGAATTAACATCTTATCTAAGAAAGACCATCTTTATTTTAGTTCAGAAAAAAGAATATATGCAATTTCACGAAAAAAGTTTCTTTTCACCGAAAAAGTTAATTTTTTGATGATTTTCTGCTTATTTCATTGTTTTCATCAAACAATAAACAAAAAACACTGAATATTGCACAATATACTTTTTTTCTGAAAAAAAAATAATAAATGACGTGTTTTTCAACGTTTTTAGGAGTATTAACGGCATTTTAAACAAAACCCCCTTTTACAAGTATAATATATGCAATTTGAATAAAGAAGAAAATTCTGCCTAAAAAGTGACTTTTTCAAGGTTTTTTTCATATTTTCATTTGTTGGTGGAAGAAAACCAAAAAAAATACATTCTTTATCTCGACAATATTTTTTTTCTCTAAAATTGCACAAATTACCTATTTTTATCTTTTATCCTTATTTTACAATATATTTATTTTTCTCTAAAACCGCATAAATGACCCTTTTTTAATGTTTTTTGGAGATTTACTACTTTTAAAGGAAAACCATCTCTTTTACGAAAAAAATATGATTTTATATCAAAAGTCACTTTTTTTAATAATTTTCTATTGATTTCAATGTTTTGATTAACAACAAGAAAATAAACACTATATACATTTTCTTTCTCTGAAACTGTACAAAGTATCCATTTTTAACCTTTTTGGACGTTTAAACACATTTTGTAGAAAAGAACTTTTTCATATTACAATATACTTTTTCTATGAAAAATTCCATATATTACGTTTTTTTCAGTTTTTAAGAGTATCAACGCCATTCTACATAAAACCCCCTTTTACAAGTATAACATATGCGATTTGAATTATCAATTTTTCAACATTTTTAAGGGTTAATATTTTTATGTCAAATCCATCTTCCCTTAGAAAATAAAAGTATGTTTTTACATCTAAAAATGAGTTTTTCCGTAATTTTTTTTTTGAATTTCAATATTTTAATTAAAAATATGAACAATACACTATAGCGTATTGTTTTTCTCTTTGAAGTTTCCTAAACTACCCTATTTAAACCTTTTTATTTGTTTTAACAACATTTTGAACAAAATTTCTTTTTCATTTTACATAAAATGTAATACAAGCTATTACAATGTAAAAATATATATTTCTTTAAGAAAAAGGATTTTTTCAGTTTTTTTTTTTCCTTTCATTTCCATGTTTTGAATGAAAATGAAGGAAAAAGCAAGAAATATATTAACTTTTCATATTAATTAATTTTTTCTCTCAAAATTGCATAAATTATCCCGTTTCAAGCGTTTCTTGGAAAATTAACATCTTATCTAAGATCGACCATCTTTATTTTAGTTCAGAAAAAAAGAATGTATGCAATTTCACGAAAAAAGTTATTTTTCACCGAAAAAGTTAATTTTTTGATGATTTTCTGCTTATTTCATTGTTTTCAATGCAATTTGAATAAAAAAGAAAATTCTGCCTAAAAAGTGACTTTTCAAGGTTTTTTTCATATTTTCATTTGTTAGTGGAAGAAAACCAAAAAAATACATTCTTTATCTCGACAATATTTTTTTTCTCAAAAATTGCACAAATTACCTTTTTTTATCCCTTAGTTTAGACGACAATATTTTATTTTCTCTAAAACCCATAAATGACCTTTTTTTCAATGTTTTTCGGAGATTTACTACTTTTAAAATTAAATTATCTCTTATACGAAAAAAAAAAAGATTTTACACCAAAAGTCACTTTTTTAGTAATTTTCTATTGATTTCAATGTTTTGATTAAAAACAAGAAAATAAACACTATATCAATTTTCTTTCTCTGAAACTGTACAAATTCTCCATTTCTAACCTTTTTGGACGTTTAAACACATTTTGTAGAAAACAGCTTTTTCATGTTACAATATACTTTTTCAATGTAAAATTCCATATATTACGTTTTTTTCAGTTTTTAAGAGCCTTAACGGCATTTTACATAAAACCTCCTTTTACAATATAACATATGCGATTTGATTTATCAATTTTTCAACGTTTTTAAGGGTTTTACAATATTTTTATGTCAAATCCATCTTTCCTTAGAAAATAAAAGTATGTTTTTAAATCCAAAAGAGAGTTTTTCAGTAATTTTCTTTGAATTTCTATGTTTTAATTAAAAATATGAAGAGTATACTATAGCTTATTGTTTTTCTCTTTAAAGATACATAAACTACCCTATTTAAACCTTTTTATTATTGTTATCAACATTTTGAAGAAAATCTCTTTTTCATGTTACATAAAGTGTAATTTCAATAAAAAATAAATTTTTTTTTAAGAAAAGGATTTTTCAGTGTTTTTTCCTTTCATTTCCATGTTTTGAATGAAAATGAAGGGAAAAGAAAGAAGTATATTAACTTTTCATGGGAATTCATTTTTTTCTCTCAAAATTGCATAAATTATCCCATTTCCAGCGTTTCTTGGAGAATTAAAATCTCACCTAAGAAAGACCATCTTTATTTTAGTTCAGAAAAAAAGAATATATGCAATTTCACGAAAAAAGATTCTTTTCACGGAAAAAGTTAATTTTTTTTATGATTTTCTGCTAATTTCATTGTTTTCATCAAACAATAAACAAAAAACACTGAATATTGCCACAATATACTTTTTTTCTGAAAAAAAAAATAATAAATGACGTGTTTTTCAACTTTTTTAGGAGTGTTAACGGCATTTTAAACAAAAAAAAAACCCTTATACAAGTATAACATATGCAATTTGAATAAAGAAGAAAATGCTTACTAATACATTCTTTATCTCGACAACATTTTTTTTCTCTAAAATTGCAGAAATTACTTATTTTTTATGCTTTTCTCCTTATTTTATAATTTATTTATAATTCTCTAAAACCGCATAAAAGACCCTTTTTTCAATGTTTTTCAGAGATTTGCTACATTTAAAGGAAAACCATGTCTTTTACAAAAAAATATATATAATTTTACACCAAAAGTCACTTTTTTAATACTTTTCTATTGATTTCAATGTTTTGATTAAAAACAAGAAAATAAACACTATATACATTTTTTTTCTCTGAAACTGTACAAAGTATCCATTTTTAACCTTTTTGGACGTTTAAACACATTTTATAGAAGACAACTTTTTCATGTTATGTAAAATTCCATAAATTACGTTTTTTTCAGTTTTTAAGAGTATTAACGGCATTTTACATAAAACCCCCTTTTACATATGCGATTTCAATTATCAAATTTTCAACATTTTTAAGGGTTTTACAATATTTTTATGTCAAATCCATCTTCTCTTAAAAAAAATAACTATGTCTTTACATCCAAAAGTGAGTTTTTCACTAATTTTCTTTGAATTTACATGTTTTAATTAAGCATATGAACAATACACTATAGCGTATTGTTTTTTTTCTTTAAAGTTACATAAACTACCCTATTTAAAACTTTTTATTTTTTTAGCAACATTTTGAAGAAAATCTTTTTTTCATGTTACATCAGATGTAATACAAGCTATTTCAATGAAAAAAATATATATTTCTTTAAGAAAAACGATTTTTTCAGTGTTTTTTTTTCCTTTCATTTCCATGTTTTGAATGAAAATGAAGGAAAAAGCAACTTTTCATGGCAATTAATTTTTTTCTCTTAAAATTGCATAAATTATCTCATTTCCAGCGTTTCTTGGAGAATTAACATCTTATCTAAGAAAGACCATCTTTATTTTTCTTCAGAAAAAAGGAATATATGCAATTTCACGAAAAAAGTTTCTTATCAACTAAAAAGTTCATTTTTTGATGATTTTCTACTTATTTCATTGTTTTAATCAAACAATAAACAAATAACACTGAATATTGCCACAATATACTTTTTTTTCTGAAAAAAATAATAAATGACGTGTTCTTCAACGTTTTTAGGAGTATTAACGGCATTTTAAACAAAACCCTCTTTTTTAAGTATATTATATGCAATTTGAATAAAGAAGAAAATTCTGCTTAAAAAGTGACTTTTTCAAGGTTTTTTTCATATTCTACCTAAAAAGTGACTTTTTCAAGGTTTTTTTAATATTTTCATTTGGTGGTGGAAGAAAACCAAAAAAATATTATATTTCTTGACAAACTATTTTTTTTCAAAAATTCCACATATTACTTCTTTTTATGCTTTTATCCTTATTTTACGATAATATATTTTTTTCTCTAAAATCGCGTAAATAAACCTTTTTTCAATGTTTTTTTTAGAGATTTACTAATTTAAAGGAAAACCATCTCTTTTACGAAAAAAATATATGATTTTGCACAAAAAGTCACTTTTTTAATAATTTCTATTAATTTCAATGTTTTGATTAAAAACTAGAAAATAAACACTATATATATTTTCTTTCTCTAGAACTGTATAGAGTATTTTTAATCTTTTTGAACGTTTAAACTTATTTTATAGAAAATGAATTTTTCCTGTTACAATATACTTTTTTAATCTAAAATTTCATAAATTACGTTTTTTTTTCAGTTTTTAAAAGTATTAATGGCATTTTACATAAAACCCCCTTTTACTAGTATAATATTTACGATTTGAATTATCCCTTTTTTAAACGTTTTTATGAATTTTATAATATTTTTATGACAAATCAATCTTCCCTTACAATAAAAAGTATGTTTTTACCTCTTAAAGTTTGTTTTCAGTAATTTTCTTTGAATTTCCATGTTTTAATTAAAAACATGAACAATACGCTATAACGTATTGTTTTTCTTTTTAAAGTTACATAACCTACCCTATTTAAAGCTTTTTATTGGTTTTAACAACATTTTGAAGAAAATCCCTTTTTCATGTTACATAAAATGTAAAACAAGCCATTACAATGGAAAAATATATATTTCTTTAAGAAAAAGGATTTTTCAGTGTTTTCTCTTTTCATTTCTCTGTTTTGAGTGAAACTGAAGGAAAAAGAAAGAAATAGATTAACTTTTCATGGCAATTCATTTTTTTCTCTAAAAATTGCATAAATTATCCCGTTTCCAGCGTTTCTTGGAGAATTAACATCTTATCTAAGAAAGACCATCTTTATTTTAGTTTAGAAAAAAAAAGAATATATGCCATTTAACGAAAAAAGTTTCTTTTCACCGAAAAAGTGAATTTTTCGATGATTCTCTGCTTATTTCATTGTTTTCATCAAAAAATAAACAAAAAAACACTGAATATTGCCACAATATACTTTTTTTCTCATAAAAATCATAAATGACGTGTTTTTTAACGTTTTTAGGAGTATTAACGGCATTTAAAAAAAAAAACCTTTTACAAGTATAATATATGCAATATATGCAATTTGAATAAAATTCTGCCTAAAAAGTGACTTTTTCAAGGTTTTATTCATATTTTCATTTGTTGGTGGAAGAAAACCAAAAAAATAATTGTTTTTCTCGACAATATTTTTTTCTCTAAAATTGCACATGTTACCTATTTTTATGCTTTTATCCGTATTTTACTACAATATATTTTTTTCTGTAAAACTGCATAAGTGACCCTTTTTTCAATGTTTTTTTTTTGGAGATTTTCAACTTTTAAAGGAAAACCATCTCTTTTACGAAAAAAAATATGATTTTGCACCAAAAGTCACTTTTTAATAATTTTCTATTGATTTCAATGTTTTGATTGAAAACTAGAAAATAAACAATATATATATTTTCTTTCTCTGGAACTGTACAGAGTATCCATTTTTAAAATTTTTGGACGTTTAAAAATATTTTGTAGAAAATGACTTTTTCATGTTAAAATATACATTTTCTATCTAAAACTTCATAAATTACGCTTTTTTCAGTTTTTAAGAGTATTAACGGCATTTTACATAAACCCCCTTTTAAAAGTATAATATTTACGATTTGAATTATCCGTTTTTCTACGTTTTTAAGTGTTTTACAATATATTTATGACAAATCAATCTTCCATTAGAAAAAAAAAGTATGTTTTTACCTCCAAAAGTGAGTCTTCAATAATTTTCTTTCAATTTCCATTTTTTAATTAAAAACATGAACAATACGCTATAGCGTTTTGTTTTTCTCTTTAAAGTTACATAAACTACCCTATTTAAACTTTTTATTAGTTTTAACAACATTATGAAGAAAATCCGTTTTTCATGTTATATAAAATGTAATACAAGCCATTACAATGAAAAAAATATATTTCTTTAAGAAAAAGGATTTTTCAGTGTTTTCTCTTTTCATTTCCATGTTTTGAGTGAAATTGAAAGAAAAAGCAAGAAATATATTAACTTTTCACGGCAATTCACTTTTTTCTCTCAAAATTGCATAAATTATCCCGTTTCCAGCATTTCTTTGAGAATTAACATCTTATCTAAGAAAGACCATTTTTTTTTAGTTCAGAAAAAAGGAAGATATGCAATTTCACGAAAAAAGTTTCTTTTCACGGAAAAAAAGTTAATTTTTTGATGATTTTCTGTTTATTTCATTGTTTTCATAAAACAATAAACAAAAAACACTGAATATATCCAAAATATACATTTTTTTCTGAAAAAAATTATAAATGACGTGTTTTTCAACGTTTTTAGGAGTATTAACGGTATTTTAAACAAAACCCGCTTTTACAAGTATAATATATGCAATTTGAATAAAGCAGAAAATTCTGCCTAAAAAGTGACTTTTCATGGTTTTTTTCTTATTTTCATTTGTTGATGGAAGAAAAATACATTCTTTATCTCGACAATATTTTTTTTCTCTAAAATTGCACAAATTACCTATTTTTATGCTTTTTATTATTATTTTACGACAATATATTTATTTTTCTCTAAAACCGCATAAATGACCCTTTTTTCAATGTGTTTCGGAGATTTACTACTTTTAAAGGAAAACAATCTCTTTTACGAAAAAAAAAAAAAAAGATTTTACACCAAAAGTCACTTTTTTAATAAATTTCTATTGATTTCAATGTTTTGATTAAAAACAAGAAAATAAACACTATATACATTTTCTTTCTCTGAAACTGTACAAAGTATCCATTTTTAACCTTTTTGGACGTTTAAACTCTTTTTGTAGAAAACAACTTTTTCATGTTACAATATACTTTTTCTATGTAAAATTCCATAAATTTAGTTTTTTTCAGTTTTCAAGAGTATTAACGGCATTTTATATAAAAACCCCTTTTGCAAGTATAACATATGCGATTTGAATTATCAATTTTTCAACTTTTTTAATGGTTTTACACTATTTCTATGTCAAATCTATCTTCCCTTATAAATAAAAGTATGTTTTTACATCCATGACATCTATTACATACATGATTAAAAAAAAAGAAAATAAACACTATATACATTTCCTTTCTCTGAAACTGTACAAAGTAAGCTTTTTAAACTTTTTGGACGTTTAAACACATTTTGTAGACAACAACTTTTTCATGTTACAATATACTTTTTCTATGTAAAATTCCATAAAATACGTTTTTTTCAGTTTTTATGAGTATTAACGGCATTTTACATAAAACCTCCTTTTACAAGTATATGCGATTTGAATTATCAAATTTTCAACTTTTTTATTGTTTTACAATATTTTTATGTCAAATCCATCTTCCCTTAGAAAATAAAAGTATGTTTTTACATCCTCAAGTGAGTTTTTCAGTAATTTTCTTTAAATTTCTATGTTTTAATTAAAAATATAAACAATACACTATAGCGTAAAGTTTTTCTCTTTAAAGTTACATAAACTACCCTTTTTAAACTTTTTTATTTGTTTTAACAACATTTTAAAGAAAATATCTTTTTCATGTTATATAAAATGTAATACAAGCCATTTCAATGAAAAAATATATTCATGAAGAAAAAGGATTTTTCAGTGTTTTTTCCTTTCATTTCCATGTTTTGAATGAAAATGAAGAAAAAAGCAAGAAATATATTAACTTTTCATTTCAATTCATTTTTTTCTCTCAAAATTGCATAAATTATCCCGTTTCCAGCGTTTCTTGGAGAATTAACATCTTATCTAAGAAAGACCATCTTTATTTTAGTTCAGAAACAAGGAATTTATGCAATTTCACGAAAAAAGTTTCTTTTCACCGAAAAAGTTAATTTTTTGATGATTTTCTGCTTATTTCATTGTTTTCATCAAACAATAAACAGAAAACCTTGAATATTGTTACAATATACTTTTTTTCCTGAAAAAAAAAATAAATGACGTGTTTTTCAACGTTTTTAGGAGTATTAACGCCATTTTAAACAAAATTCTCTTTTACAAGTATAATATATGCAATTTGAATAAAGAAGAAAATTCTGCCTAAAAATTGACTTTCTCAAGGTTTTTTT
>CM035220.1:15228513-15240062 GCA_020233015.1 Callinectes sapidus | reverse complement strand
GAAGATGGATTTGACATAAAAATATTGTAAAACCCTTAAAACGTTGAAAATTTAATAATTCAAATCCTATATGTTATACTTGTAAAAGAGGGTTTTATGTAAAATGCCGTTAATATTCTTAAAAACTGAAAAAAACGTAATTTATGGAATTTTACATAGAACAAGTATATTGTAACATGAAAAAGTTGTTTTCGACAAAATGTGTTTAAACGTCCAAAAAGGTTAAAAATGGGAACTTTGTACAGTTACAGAGAAAAAAAAATTTATATAGTGTTTATTTTCTTGTTTTTAATCAAAACATTGAAATCAATAGAAAATTATTAAAAAAGTGACTTTTGGTGTAAAATCATATTTTTTTTTCGTAAAAGAGATGGTTTTCCTATAAAAGTAGTATATCTCCCCAAAACATTGAAAAAAGGGTCATTTATGCGGTTTTAGAGAAAAATAAATATATTGTCGTAAAATAAGGATAAAAGCATAAAAATAGGTAATTTGTGCAATTTTAGAGAAAAAAAGTATTGTCTCGAAAAACAATGTATTATTTTGGTTTTCTTCCACCAACAAATGAAAATACGAAAACAACCTTGAAAAAGTCACTTTTTAGGAAGAATTTTCTTCTTGATTTGTTATACAATTATTGTAAATCCCGTAAAAACGTTGAATAATGGATAATTCATATCGCAAATGTTATACTTGTAAAAGGGGTTTTATGTAAAATGCCGTTATACCTCATAAAAACTTTAAAAAAACGTTATTTATGAAAATTTAGATAGAAAAAGGAACATGAAAAAGTTGTTTTCAACAAAATGGGTTTAAGCGTCCAAAAAGGTTAAAAAGGGATATTTTGTACAGTTTCAGAGAAAGAAAATGTATATATTGTTTATTTTCTTGTTTTTAATCAAAATGTTGAAATCAATAGAAAATTATTAAAAAAGTGACTTTTGGTTTAAATTCATATTTTTTCCCCTTAAAAGTAGTAAATCTCCGAAATACATTGAAAAAAGGGTCATTTATGCGGTTTTAGAGAAAAAAAATATATTGTCGTAAAATAAGGATAAAAGCATAAAAATAAGTAATTTGTGCAATTTTAGAGAAAAATGTATTGTCGAGAAAAATAATGTATTTTTTTGGTTTTCTTCCACCAACAAATAAAATTATGAAAAAAACTTTCAAAAAGTAACTTTTTAGACACAATTTTCTTCTTTTTTGAAATTGCATATATTATACTTGTAAAAGGGGGTTTATTTAAAATGCCGTTAATATTTATAAAAACGTTGAAAAACACGTCATTTATGATTTTTTTCAGAAATCAGGTATATTGTGGCAATATTCTGTGTTTTTGTTTGTTGAAAAAAAAAAAAAAACGAAATAAGCAGAAAATCATCGAAAAATTCTCCTTTTCGGTAAAAAGAAACTTTTTTTCGTGAAGTGGTATATATGCTTTTTTTCTGAACTAAAATAAAAAAAAAATTCTCGACAATAAATTTTCTCTCTAAAATTGCACAAATTACCTATTTTTATGCTTTTATCCTTATTTTACGACAATATATTTTTGTTTCTCTAAAACCGCATAAATGACCATTTTTTCAATGTTTTGGGGAGACTTACTACATTTAAAGGAAAACCATTTCTTTTACGAAAAAAAAAAATATATGATTTTACACCAAAAGTCACTTTTTTAATAATTTTCAATTAAAAACACGAAACTGAACACTAAATACATTTTCTTTCTCTGAAACTATACAAAGTATCCATTTTTAACCTTTTTGGACGTTTAAACACATTTTGTAGAAAAAAAACTTTTTCATGTTACAATATACTTTTTCTATCTAAAATTTCATAAATTATGTTTTTTCAGTTTTTAAGAATATTAACGGCATTTTACATAAAACCCCCTTTTTCAAGTATAACATATGCGATTTGAATTATCCATTTTTCAACGTTTTTAAGGGTTTTACAATATTTTTATGACAAATCCATCTTCCCTTAGAAAAAAAAGTATGTTTCTACCTCCATAAGTGAGTTTTTCAATAATTTTCTTTAACTATCCAAGTTTTAATTAAAAACATGAACAATACGCTATAGCTTATTGTTTTTCTCTTTAAAGTTACATAAATTACCCTATATAAACCTTTTAATTGCTTTTTACAACATTTTTAAGAAAATTCCTTTTTTATGTTACATAAAATGTAATACAAGCCAGTTCAATGAAAAAAAATATATTTCTTTAAGAAAAAGGATTTTTCAGTGTTTTTCTTTTCACTTCCATGGCAATTCATTTTTTTCTCTCAAAATTGCATAAATTATCCCGTTTCCAGCGTTTTTGGAGAATTAACATCTTATCTAAAAACGATTTTTCAGTGTTATTTCTTTTCATTTCCATGTTTTGAGTGAAAAAGAAGGAAAAGGCAAGAAATATATTAACTTTTCATGGCAATTCATTTTTTTCTCTCAAAATTGCATAAATTATCCCGTTTTTAGCGTTTCTCGGAGAATTAACATCTTATCTAAGAAAGACCATCTTTATTTTAGTTCAGAAACAAGGTATAATTTCACGAAAAAAGTTTCTTTTTAGCGAAAAAGTGAATCTTTTTATGGTTTTCTGCTTATTTCTCTGTTTTCATAAAAAAAATAACCAAAAAACAATGAATATTGCCACAATATACATTTTTTTTCTGAAAAAAATCATAAATAACGTGTTTTTAAACGTTTTTAGGAGTATTAACGGCATTTTAAACAAAACTCACTTTTACAAGTATAATATATGCAGTTTGAATAAAGAAGAGAATTCTGCCTAAAAAGTGACTTTTTAAAGTTTTTTTTCATATTTTCATTTGTTGGTGGAAGAAAACCAAAAGAATACATTCTTTTTCTCGACAATACTTTTTTTCTCTAAAATTTAACAAATTACCTATTTTTATGCTTTTATCCTTATTTAACGAAAATATATTTTTGTTTCTCTAAAACCGCATAAATGACCATTTTTTCAATGTTTTTCGGAGACTTACTACATTTAAAGGAAAACCATTTCTTTTACGAAAAAAAAAAAAAAGATTTTACACCAAAAGTCACTTTTTTACTAATTTTCCATTAAAAACAAGAAAATAAACCCTTTATACATTTTCTTTCTCTGAAACTATACAAAGTATCCATTTTTAACCTTTTTGGACGTTTAAACACATTTTGTAGAAAAACACTTTTTCATGTTACAATATACTTTTTCTATCTAAAATTTCATAAATTATGTTTTTTTTTAGTATTTAAGAGTATTAACGGCATTTTACATAAAACCCCCTTTTACAAGTATAACATATGCGATTTGAATTATCCATTTTTCAACGTTTTTAAGGGTTTTACAATATTTTTATGACATATCAATCTTCCCTTAGAAAAAAAAGTATGTTTTTACCTCCAAAAGGGAGTTTTTAAGTAATTTTATTTCAATATCCAACTTTTAATTAAAAACATGAACAATACGCTATAGCGTATTGTTTTTCTCTTTAAAGTTACATAAACTACCCTATATAAACCTTTTTATTGGTTTTAACAACATTTTTAAGAAAACCCCTTTTTCATGTTACATAAAATGTAATACAAGCCATTTCAATGAAAAAAAATATATTTCTTAAAGAAAAAGAATTTTTCAGTGTTTTCTCTTTTCACTTCCATGGCAATTCATTTTTTTCTCTCAAAATTGCATAAATTATCCCGTTTCCAGCGTTTTTGGAGAATTAACATCTTATCTAAGAAATACCATCTTTATTTTAGTTCAGAAAAAAGGAATATATGCCATTTCATAAAGAGAGTTTCTTTTTACCGAAAAAGTGAATTTTTCGATTATTTTCTGCTTTTTTAATTTTCATCAAAAAATAAACAATAAACACTGAATATTGCCACAATATACTTTTTTTTCTGAAAAAAATCACAAATGACGTGTTTTTCAACGTTTTTAGGAGTATTAACGGCATTTTAAACCAAACCCCCTTTTACAAGTATAATATATGCAATTTGAATAAAAAAAAAAATTCTGCTTAAAAAGTTCATTTTTCAAGGTTTTTTTCATATTTTCGTTTGTTGGTGGAAGAAAACCAAAAAAATACATTATTTTTCTCGGCAATACTTTTTTTCTCTAAAATTGCACAAATTACCTATTTTTGTGTTTTTATCCTTATTTTACAACAATATATTTTTGTTTCTCTAAAACCGCATAAATGACCATTTTTTTCTATGTTTTTCGGAGATTTACAACATTTAAAGGAAAACCATCTCGAAAAAAATATGATTTTACACCAAAATCAGTTTTTTAATTATTTTCTATTGATTTCAATGTTTTGATTAAAACAAGAAAATAAGCACTATATACATTTTCTTTCTCTGAAACTATACAAAGTATCCATTTTTAACCTTTTTGGACGTTTAAACACATTTTGTAGAAAACTTCTTTTTCATGTTACAATATACTTTTTCTATGTAAAATATCATAAATTACGTTTTTTTCAGTATTTAAGAGTATTAACGGCATTTTACATAAAACCACCTTTTACAAGTATAACATATGCGATTTGAATTATCCATTTTTCAACGTTTTTAAGGGTTTTACAATAATTGTATGACAAATCCATCTTCCCATAGAAAATGAAATATGTTTTTACCTCCAAAAGTGAGTTTTTCAGTAATTTTCTTTGAATTTCCATGTTTTAATTGAAAACATGAACAATACGCTATAGCGTATTGTTTTTCTCTTTAAAGTTACCTAAACTACCCTATTTAAACCTTTTTATTGGTTTTAACAACATTTGGAAGAAAGTCCTTTTTGTGATGTTACGTAAAATGTAATACAAGCCAGTTCAATGAAAAAAATATATATTTCTTAAAGAAAAAGAATTTTTCAGTGTTATTTCTTTTTATTTCCATGTTTTGAGTGAAAATGAAGGAAAAAGCAAGAAATATATTAACTTTTCATTGCAATTCATTTTTTCTCTTAAAATTCAATAAATTATTCCGTTTCCAGCGTTTCTTGGAGGATTAACATCTTATCTAAGAAAGGCCATCTTTTTTTAGTTCAAAAAAAGGAATATATGTCAATTCACGAAAAAAAGTTTCTTTTGCCAAAAAAGTTAATTTTTCGATGATTTTCTGCATATTTCATTGTTTTCATAAAAAAAAAAAAACTGAATATTGCTACAATATACTTTTTTTCTGAAAAAAAATATTAAATGACGTGTTTTTTAATGTTTTTAGGAGTATAAACGGCATTTTAAACAAAACCCCTTCTTACAAGTGTAATATATGCAATTTGAATAAAGAAAAAAATTCTGCCTAAAAAGTGACTTTATCAAAGTTTTTTTCATATTTTCATTTGTTGGTGGAAGAAAACCAATAAAATACATTGTTTTTCTCGACAATACTTTTTTTCTCTATAATTGCATAAATTACCTATTTTTATGCTTCTATCCTTATTTTACGACAATATATTTTTTTTCTGTAAAACCGCATAAATGACCCATTTTTCAATGTTTTTCAGAGATTTACTACTTTTAAAGGAAAACCATCTCTTTTACGAAAAAAATATGATTTTACACCAAAAGTCACTTTTTTAATCATTTTCTATTGATTTCAATGTTTTGATTAAAAACAAGAAAAACACTATTTACATTTTCTTTCTCTGAAACTGGACAAAGTATCCATTTTTAACCTTTTTGGATATTTAAACACATTATGTAGAAAAGAACTTTTTCATGTTACAATATTCTTTTTGCTAAATTTTAAGAGTATTAACGGCATTTTACATAAAACCCCTTTTACAAGTATAACATATGCGACTTGAATTATCAATTTTTCAACGTTTTTAAGGGTTTTACAATATTTTTATAACAAATGCATCTTCCCTAAGAAAAAAAGTATGTTTTTACCTCCAAAAGTGAGTTTTTCAGAAATTTTCTTTGAATTTCCTTGTTTTAATTAAAAACATGAACAATACGCTATAGCGTATTGTTTTTCTCTCTAAAGTTACATAAACTACCCTATTTAACCTTTCTTATTGGTTTTAACAACATTTTGAAGAAAATCTCTTTTTCATGTTACATAAAATGTAATACAAGCCATTTCAATGAAAAAATATATATTTCTTTAAGAAAAAGGATTTTTCAGTGTTTTTTCCTTTTATTTCCATGTTTTGAATGAAAATGAAGGAAAAAGCAAGAAATAGATTAACTTTTCATGGCAATTCATTTTTTTCTCTCAAAATTGCATAAATTATCCCGTTTCCAGCGTTTCTTGGAGAATTAACATCTTATATAAGAAAGACCATCTTTATTTTAGTTCAGAAAAAAGGAATATATGCCATTTTACGAAAAAGTTTCTTTTCACTGATAAAGTGAATTTTTCGATGACTTTCTTCTTATTTCATAGTTTTTTTCAAAAAAAAAAACCTGAATATATCCACAATATACTTTTTTTCTGAAAAAAATAATAAATCACGTGTTTTTCAACGTTTTCAGGAGCATTAACGGCATTTTGAACAAAACCCCTTTTTACAAGTATAATATATGCAATTTGAATAAAGAAGAATATTCTGCATAAAAAGCGACTTTTTCAAGTTTTTTTTTTTCATATTTTCGTTTGTTGGTGGAAGAAAACCAAAAAAATACATTTTTTTTTTCGACAATACTTTTTTCTCTAAAATTGCACAAATTACCTACTTTTATGCTTTTATCCTTATTTTATGACAATTTTTTTTTTCTCTAAAACCGCATAAATGACCCTTTTTTCAATGTTTTTCGGAGATTTACTACTTGTAAAGGAAAACCATCTCTTTTACGCAAAAAATATGATTTTAACCTAAAAGTTACTTTTATATAATTTTCTATTGATTTCAATGTTTTGATTAAAAACAAGAAGATAAACACTATATACATTTTCTTTCTCTGAAACCTTACAAAGTATCCATTTTTACCCTTTTTGGAAGTTTAAACATATTTTGTAGAAAACAACATTTTCATGTTACAATATACTTTTTCTATCTAAAATTTCATAAAATACGTTTTTTTAAGTACTTAAAAATATTAACGGCATTTTACATAAAACCCCCTTTTACAAGTATAATATATGCGATTTCAATTATCCATTTTTCAAAGTTTTTAAGGGTTTTACAATATTTTTATGACAAAAATCAACTCTTAGAAAAAAAGTATGTTTTTACCTCCAAAAGGGAGTTTTTCAGTAATTTTATTTGAAATTCCATGTTTTAATTAAAAACATGAATAATACGCTATAACGTATTGTTTTTTTCTTTAAAGTTACATAAACTACCCTATTTAAACCTTTTTCTTGGTTTTAACAACATTTTGAAGAAAATCCCTTTTCATGTTACATAAAATTTAATACAAGCCATTTCAATGAAAAAAATATATATTTCTTTAAGAAAAAGGATTTTTCAGTGTTTTTTCTTTTCATTTCCATGTTTTGAGTAAAAATGAAGGAAAAAGCAAAAAAATATATTAACTTTTCATGGCAATTCATTTTTTTCTCTCAAACTTGCATAATTTATCCCGTTTCCAGCGTTTCTTGGAGAATTAACATCTTATCTAATAAAGACCATCTTTATTTTAGTTCAGAAAAAAGGAATATATGCCATTTCACGAAAAAAGTTTCTTTTCACCGAAAAAGTGAATTTTTCGATGATTTTCTGCTTATTTTATTGTTTTCATGAAAAAATAAACAAAAAACCTTAAATGTTGCCACAATATACGTTTTTTTCCTTTTTTTAAATCAAAGATTATGTGTTTTTCAACGTTTTTCGGAGTTTTAACGGCATTTTAAACAAAACACCTTTTTACACGTATAATGTATGCATTTTGAATAGAGAAGAAAATTCTGACTAAAAAAGTGACTTTTTCAAAGTTTTCTTTAAATTTTCATTTGTTGGTGGAAAAAACCAAAAAAATACATTCTCTTTCTCGACAATACTTTTTTTTTCTAAAATTGCACAAGTTCCCTATTTTTATGATTTTATCCTTATTTTACGACAATATATTTTTTTCTTTATAAATGCATAAATGACCCTTTTTTCAATGTTTTTCGGTGATTTACTACTTCTAAAGGAAAACAATCTCTTTTACGAAAAAAAAATGTGATTTTACACCAAAAGTCACTTTTTTAATAATTTTCTATTGATTTCAATGTTTTGATTAAAAACAAGAAAATAAACACTATATACATTTTCTTTCTCTGAAACTGTACAAAATATCAATTTTTAACCTTTTTGGACGTTTAAACATATTTTGTGGAAAACACCTTTTTCATGTTACAATATACTTTTTCTATCTAAAATTTTATAAATTACATTTTTTCAGTTTTTAAGAGTATTAACGGCATTTTACCATAACCCCCTTTTACATTATAGAATATGCGATTTGAATTATCCATTTTTCAACGTTTTAAAGGTTTTACATTATTTTTATGACAAATCCATCTTCCCTTAGAAAAAAAAGAGTATGTTTTTACCTCAAAAAGTGAGTTTTCAGTAATTTTCTCTGAATTTCCATGTTTTGATTAAAAACATGAACAGTACGCTATAGCGTATTGTTTTTCTCTTTAAAATTACATAAACTTCCGTATTTAAGCCTTTTAATTGGTTTTAACAACATTTTGAAGAAAATCCCTTTTACATGTTACATAAAATGTAATACAAGCCATTTCAATGAAAAAATATATATTTCTTAAAGAAAAAGGATTTTTCAGTGTCATTTCTTTTCATTTCCATGTTTTCAGTGAAACGAAGGAAAAAGCAAGAAATATATTATTTTTTCATGGCAATTTTTTTTTCTCTCAAAATTGCATAAATTATCCCGTTTCCAGCGTTTCTTGGAGAATTAACATATTATCTAAGAAATACCATCTTTATTTTAGTTTAGAAAAAAGGAATATATGCCATTTCACAAAAAAAGTTTCTTTTTACCGAAAAAGAGCATTTTTCGATGATTTTCTGCTTATTTCATTGTCTTCATCAAAAAACAAACAAAAAACACTGAATATTGCCACCATATACTTTTTTTTTTTAATCATAAATGACGTGTTTTTTAAACGTTTTTCGGAGTATTAACGGCATTTTAAACAAAACCCTCATTCAAATGTATAAATATGCATTTAGAATATATACTTGTTAAAGTTTTTTTTGCAAAATGCCGTAAAAGTATTAAATCTTCGAAAAACTTTGAAAAAAGGGTCATTTATGCAGTTTTAGAGAAAAAATATATATATTGTCGTAAAATAAGTATAAAAGCATAAAAATAGATAATATGTGCAATTTTAGAGAAAAAAATAATTGTCGAGAAAAACAATATTTTTGGGGGGTTTTCTTCCACCAACAAATGAAAATATGAAAAAACCTTGAAAAAGTCACTTTTTAGGCAGAATTTTCTTCTTTATTCAAATTGCATTTATTATACTTGTAAAAGAGGGTTTTGTTTAAAATGCCGTTAATACTCCTAAAAACGTATAAAAACATGTCATTTATGATTTTTTTTCAGAAAAAAAAGTATATTGTGGCTTTATTCAGGGTTTTTTGTTTATTTTTGATGAAAACAATGAAATAAGCAGAAAATCATCGAAAAATTCTACTTTCGGTAAAAAGAAACTTTTTTCATGAAATGGCATATATTCCTTTTTTCTGAACTAAAATAAAGATGGTCTTTCTTAGAAAAGATTTTAATTCTCGTAGAAACGCTGGAAACGGGATAATTTTTAATTTTGAGAGAAAAAAATGAATTGCCGTGAAAAGTTAATATACTTTTTGCTTTTTCCTTCATTTTCACTCAAAAAATGGAAATGAAAAGAAATAACACAGAAAAATCCTTTTTCTTAAAGAAATATATATTTTTTCATTGAAATGGCTTGTATTACATTTTATGTAACAAAAAGAAGGGATTTTCTTCAAAATGTTGTTAAAACCAATAAAAGGTTTAAATATGGTTTATGTAACTTTAAAGAGAAAAACGATACGCTATAGCGTATTGTTCATGTTTTTAATTAAAACATGGAAATTCAAAGAAAATTACTGAAAAACTTACTTTTGGAGGTAAAAACATACATTATTTATTAAGGGAAGATGGATTTGTCATAAAATTATTGTAAAACCCTTAAAAACGTTGAAAAATGGATAATTAAAATCGCAAATGTTACACTTGTAAAAGGAGGTTTTATGCCGTTAACCCTCTTAAAAACTAAAAAAAAAAACGTAACTTCTGAAATTTTAGATAGAAAAAGTATATTGTAACATGAAAAAGTTGTTTTCTTCAGAATGTGTTTAAACGTCCAAAAAGGTTAAAATTATTTAATTTGTGCAATTTTAGAGAAAAAAAGTATTGTCGAGAAAAGGAATGTATTGTTTTGGTTTATTTCCACCAACAAATGAAAATATATAAAAAAAAACTAGAAAAAGTCATTTTTTAGGCAGAATTTTCTTCTTTATTCAATTTGCAAATATTATACGTGTAAAAATGGGTTTTGTTTAAAACTCGTTATTACTCCTAAAAACGTTGAAAAACACGTCATTTATGGTTTATTTCAGAAAAAAAGTATATTGTGGCAATATTCAGTGTTTTTTGTTTATTTTTATATGAAAACAATGAAATAAGCAGAAAATAATCGAAAAATTCATTTTTTCAGTGAAAAAAAAAAACTTTTTCGTGAAATGGCATATATTCCTTTTTTCTGAACCAAAATAAAGATGATCTTTCTTAGATAAGATGTTAATTCTCCAAGAAACACTGCAAACGGGATAATTTATCCAATTTTGAGAGAAAAAAATGAATTGCCATGAAAAGTTAATATATTTCTTGCTTTTTCATTCATTTTCATCAAAACATGGAAATAAAAATAAAAAACAATGAAAAATCCTTTTTCTTTAAGAAATACATATTTTTTTAATTGAAATGGTTGGTGTTACAATTTTTATGTAACATGAAAAATGGATTTTCTTTAAAATGTTGTTAAAAACAATAAAAACGTTTCAATAGGGTAGTTTATGTAACTTTAAAGAGAAAAACAATACGCTCTAGCGTCTTGTTCATGTTTTTAATTAAAACATGGAAATTCAAAGGAAATTACGGAAAAACTCACTTTTTGAGGTAAAAACATAATTTATTTTCTAAGGGATGATCAATTTGTCATAAAATTATTGTAAAACCCTTACAAACGTTGAAAAAGGGATAATTCAAATCGCATATGTTATACTTTTAAGATTGGGTTTTATGTAAAATGCCCTTAATACTCCTAAAAACTAAAAAAAAAACAAACGTAATTTATGAAATTTTATATAGAAAAAGTATATTGTAACATGAAAAATTGTTTTCTACAAAATGTGTTTAAACGTCGAAAAAGGTTAAAAATGGATACTTTGTACATTTTCAGAGAAAAGAAAATGTATATAGTGTTTATTTTCTTGTTTTTAATCAAAACATTGAAATCAATAGAAAATTTTTAAAAAAGTGACTTTTGGTGTAAGTCAGGTTTTTTTTTTTTTTCGTAAAAGAGATGGTTTTCCTTTA
>CM035220.1:15178175-15188338 GCA_020233015.1 Callinectes sapidus | reverse complement strand
ACCAACAAATGAAAATATGAATAAAACCTTGAAAAAGTCAATTTTTTAGGCAGATTTTTTTTCTTAATTCAAATTGCATATATTATACTTGTAAAAGGAGGTTTTGTTTAAAATGCCTTTAATACTCCTAAAAACGTTGAAAACACGTCATTTATGATTTTTTCAGAAAAAAATTATATTGTGGCAATATTCAGGGTTTTTTGTTTATTTTTTGATGAAAACAATGAAATAAGCAGAAAATCATCGAAAATTAACTTTTTCGGAAAAAAGAAACTTTTTTCATGAAATGGCATATATTCCTTTTTTCTGAACTAAAATAAAGATGGTCTTTCTTAGAAAAAATGTTAATTCTCGTAGAAACGCTGGAAACGGGATAATTTATGCAATTTTGAGAGAAAAAAATGAATTGCTGTGAAAAGTTAACTTATTTCTTGCTTTTTTCTTCAATTTCCCTCAAAACATGGAAATGAAAAGAAATAACACTGAAAATTTCTTTTTCTTAAAGAAATATATATTTTTTCATTGAAATGGTTTGTATAAAATTTTATGTAACATGAAAAAGGGATTTTCTTCAAAATGTTGTTAAAACCAATAAAAAGGTTTAAATATGGTAGTTTATGTAACTTTAAAAAGAAACTCGATACCCCATAGCGTATTTTTCATGTTTTTATTAATTGTAAAAGTTGGTTTTGTTTACAATGCCGTTAATAGTCCTAAAAATATTTAAAATCAAGTCTTTTTTTTTTTTTTGAAAAAAATTATATTGTGGCAATATTCAGTGTTTTTTTTTAAATTTTGAAGAAAACAATGAATCAAGCAGAAAATCATCGAAAAATTCACTTTTTCGGTGAAAAGAAACTTTTTTCGTGAAATGGCATATATTTCTTTTTTCTGACCTAAAATAAAGATAGTCTTTCTTAGATAGGATGTTCATTCTACAAGAAACGCTGGAAACGGGATAATTTATGCAATTTTGAGAGAAAATAATGAATTGCCATGAAAAGTTAATATATTTCTTGTATTTTCTTTCATTTTTACTTAAAACATAGAAATAAAATGAAATAACACAGAAAAATCCTTTTTCTTAAAGAAATATATATTTCTTCATTGAAATGGCTTGTATTACATTTTATATAACATGAAAAAAGGATTTTCTTCAAACTATTTTTAAAACCAATAAAAAGATTTAAATTGGGTAGTTTATGTAACTTTAAAGAGAAAAACAATACGCTATAGCGTATTGTAAACGCTGTATGTATACGCTATAGCGTATTGTTCATGTTTTTAATTAAAACATGGAAATTCAAAAGTAATTACAGAAAAATTCACTTTTGGAGGTAAAAACATACTTTTTTTTCTAAGGGAAGATGGATTTGTCATAAAATTATTTAAAACCCTTAAAAACGTTGAAAAATGGATAATTCAAATCGCATATGTTATACTTGTAGAAGGGTGTTTTATGTAAAATGTCCTTAATACTCTTAAAAATTTTTAAAAAATGTAATTTATGAAATTTTATATAGAAAAAGTATATTGTAACATGAAAAAGTTGTTTTCTACAAAATGTGTTTAAACGTCGAAAAAGGTTAAACATGGATACTTTGTACATTTTCAGAGAAAAAAAGTGTATATAGTGTTTATTTTCTTGGTTTTAATCAAAACATAAATATCAATAGAAATTTTTTAAAAAAAGTGACTTTTGGTGTAAAATCATATTTTTTTTCGTAAAAGAGATGGTTTTCCTTTAAAAGTAGTAAATCTCCAAAAAACATTGAAAACAGGGTCATTTATGCGGTTTTAGAGAAATATAAAAAATATTGTCGTAAAATAAGGATAAAAGCATAAAAATAGGTAATTTGTGCTATTTTAGAGAAAAAAAAATATTGTCGAGTAAAAGAATGTATTTTTTTGGTGTACTTCCACCAACAAATGAAAATATGAAAAAAAACTTGAAAAAGGGACTTTTTAGGAAAAATTTTCTTCTTTATTCAATTTCCATATATTATACTTGTAAAAGAGGGTATTGTTTAAAATGCCGTTAATACTCCTAAAATTGTTGAAAAAAACGTCATTTATGATATTTTTCTGAAAAAAAAACGTACATTGTGGTAATATCCAGTGTTTTTTTGTTTATTTTATGATGAAAACAATAAAATAAGCAGAAAATCATCGAAAAATTCACTTTTTCGGTAAAAAGAAACTTTTATCATGAAATGGCATATATTCCTTTTTTCTGAACTAAACTAAAGATGGTCTTTCTGAGAGAAGATGTTAATTAACGTAGAAACGCTGGAAACGGGATAATTTATGCAATTTTGAGAGAAAAAAAATGAATTGCCGTGAAAAGTTAATATATTTTTTGCTTTTTCCTTCATTTTCACTCAAAACATGGAAATGAAAAGAAATAATACTGAAAAATACTTTTTCTTAAAGAAATATATATTTTTTTCCATTGAAATGGCTTGTTTTACATTTTATGTAACATGAAGAAGGGATTTTCTTGTAAATGTTGCTAAAACCAATAAAAAGGTTTAAATATGGTAGTTTATTAACTTTAAAGAGAAAATTGATACGCTATAGCGTATTTTTTATGTTTTTAATTAAAACATGGAAATTCATAGAAAATTACTGAAAAACTCACTTTTGGAGGTAAAAACATACTTTTTTTTTCTAATAAAAGATGGATTTGTCATAAAAAAATATTGTAAACCCCCTAAAAACGTTGAAAAATGAATAATTCAAATCGCATATGTTATACTTAAAAATGGGGGTTTTATGTAAAATGCCGTTAATACTCTTAAAAACTGAAAAAAACGTAATTTATGAAACTTTAGATAGAAAATGTATATTGTAACTTGAAAAATTTGTTATCAACAAAATGTGTTTAAACGTCAAAAAAGTTTGAAAATGGATACTTTGTACAGTTTCAGAGAAAGAAAATGTATATAGTGTTTATTTTCTTGTTTTTAATCAAAACATTGAAATCAATGGAAAATTATTAAAAAGTGACTTTTTGTGTAAAATCATATATTTTTTTGGTAAAAGAGATTATTTACCTTTAAAATTAGTAAATATCCGAAAAACATTGAAAAAAGGGTCATTTATGCGGTTTTAGAGAAAGAAAAATATATCATCGTAAAATAAGGATAAAAGCATAGAAATAGGTAATTTGCGCAATTTTAGAGAAAAAAAGTATTGTCAAGAAAAAAAATGTATTGTTTTGGTTTACTTCCACCAAGAAATGAAAATATGAAAAAAAAACTAGAAAAAGTCATTTTTTAGGCAGAATTTTATTCTTTATTCAAATTGCATATATTATACGTGTAAAAATGGGTTTTGATTAAAATGCCGTTAATACTCCTAAAAACATTGAAAACACGTCATTTATGATTTATTTCAGAAAAAAAGTATATTGTGGCAATATTCAGTGTTTTTTGTTTATTTTTTGATGAAAACAATAAAAAAAGCAGAAAATCATCAAAAAATTCACTTTTTCAGTGAAAATAAACCTTTTTTCGTGAAATGGTATATATTCTTTTTTTCTGAACTAAAATAAAGATGGTCTTTCTTAGATAAGATGTTAATTCACCAAGAAACACTGCAAACGGGATAATTTATGCAAATTTGAGAGAAAAAAATGAATTGCCATGAAAAGTTAATATATTTCTTGCTTTTTTATTCATTTTCATCAAAACATGGAAATGAAAAAAAAACAATGAAAAATCCTTTTTTTTAAATAAATATATATTTTTATCATTGAAATGGCTTGTATTACATTTTATGTAACATGAAAAAGGGATTTTCTTCAAAATGTTGTTAAAACCAATAAAAAGGTGTAAATAGGGTAGTTTATGTAACTTTAAAGAGAAAAACAATACGCCAAAGCGTTTTTTTTTTTCGTAAAAGATATGGTTTTCCTTTAAAAGTAGTAAATCTCCGAAAAACATTGAAAAAAGGGTCATTTATGCGGTTTTAGAGAAAGAAAAATATTTTGTCGTAAAATAAGGATAAAAGCATAAAAATAGGTAATTTGTACAATTTTAGAGAAAAAAAATATTATCGAGAAAAAGAATGTAGTTTTTTTGGTTTAATTCCACCAACAAATGAAAATATGAAAAAAAACCTTGTAAAAAGGACTTTTTAGGCAAAATATTCTTTTTTATTCAAATTGCATATTTTATACTTTTAAAACGGGGTTTTGTCTAAAATGCCGTTAATACTCCTAAAATCGTTGAAAAACACGTCATTTATGATTTTTTAAGAAAAAAATGTATATTGTGGTAATATTCAGTGTTTTTTTTGTTTATTTTATGATGAAAACAATGAAATAAGCAGAAAATCATCGAAAAATTTACTTTTTCGGTAAAAAGAATTTTTTTTCGTGAAATGGCATATATTCCTTTTTTCTGAACTAAAATAAAGATGTTCTTTCTTAGATAAGATGTTAATTCACCAAGAAACGCTGGAAACGGGATAATTTATGTAATTTTGAGAGAAAAAAAATGAATTGCCATGAAAAGTTAATATATTTCTTGCTTTTTAATTCATTTTCACTCAAAACATGGAAATGAAATGAAATAACACTGAAAAATCCTTTTTCTTAAAAAAATATATATTTTTCATGGAAATGGCTTGTATTACATTTTATGTAACATGAAAAAGGGATTTTCTTCAAAATGTTGTTATAACCAATAGAAAGGTTTAAATAGGTTAGTTTATATAACTTTAAGGAGAAAAATAATACGCTGTAGCGTATTGTTCATGTTTTTAATTAAAATATGGAAATTCAAAGTAAATTACTGAAAAACTCACTTTTGGCGGTAAAAATACACTTTATTTTCTAAGGGAAGATGGATTTGTCATAAAATTATTGTAAACCCTAAAAAACGTTGAAAAATGTATAATTCAAATCGCAAATGTTATACTTGTAAAAAAGGGTTTCATACCGTTAATACTCTGAAAAACTGAAAAAAGATTAATTTATGAAACTTTAGATAGAAAAAGTATATTGTAACAAGAAAAAGTTGTTTTTTACAAAATGTGTTTAAACGTCCAAAAAGGTTAAAAATGGATTCTTTGTACAGTTTCAGAGAAAGAAAATGTATATAGTGTTTATTTTCTTGGTTTTAATCAAAACATTGATATCAATAGAAAATTATTAAAAAATTACTTTTGTTGTAAAAATCATATTTTTTTTTCGTAAATGAGATGGTTTTTCTTTTAAAGTAGTAAATCTCCGAAAAACATTGAAAAAAGGGTCATTTATGGTGTTTTAGAGAAAAAATATATATATTGTTGTAAAATAAGGATAAAAGCATTAAACAGGTAATTTGTGTAATTTTAGAGAAAAAAAGTATTGTCGAGAAAAAGGATGTTTTTTTTGGTTTTCTTCCTCCAACAAATGAAAATATGAAAAAACCTTGAAAATGTCACTTTTTAGGCAGAATTTTCTTCTTTATTCAAATTGCATATATTATACTTGTAAAACGGGGTTTTGTTTAAAATGCCGTTAATACTCCTAAAAACGTTGAAAAACACGTCATTTATGATTTTTTTCAGAAAAAAGTATATTGTGGCAATATTCAGGGTTTTGTGTTTATTTTTTGATGAAAACAATGAAATAAGCAGAAAATCATCGAAAAATTCAATTTTTCGGTAAAAAGAAACTTTTTTCATGAAATGGCATATATTTTTTTTCTGAACTAAAATAAAGATGGTCTTTCTTAGAATTGATGTTAATTCTCGTAGAAACTTTGGAAACGGGATGATTTATAATTTTGAGAGAAAAAAATGAATTGCCATGAAAAGTTAATATATTTCTTCCTTTTTTCTTCATTTTCACTCAAAACATGGAAATGAAAAGAAATAACACAGAAAAATCCTTTTTGTTAAGGAAATATATATTTTTTCATTGAAATGGCTTGTATTACATTTTATGTAACAGGAAAAAGGGATTTTCTTCAAAATGTTGTTAAAACCAATAAGTTTTTTTAAATACTGTAGTTTATGTAACTTTAAAGAGAAAAACAATGCGCTATAGCGTATTGTTCATATATTCAATTAAAACATGGAAATTCAAAGAAAATTACTGAAAAAACCCACTTTTTGAGGTAAAAACATACTTTATTTACTAAGGGAAGATGGATTTGTCATAAAATTATTGTAAAACCCTTAAAAACGTTGAAAAATGGATAATTCAAATCGCAAATGTCGTACTTGTAAAAAGGGGTTTTATGCCGTTAATACACTTAAAAACTGAAAAAAGATTAATTTATGAAACTTTAGATATAAAAAGTATATTGTAACATGAGAATGTTGTTTTCTACAAAATGTGTTTAAACGTCCAAAAAGGTTAAAAATGGATACTTTGTCCAGTTTCAGAGAAAGAAAATGTATATAGTGTTCATTTTCTTGTTTTTAATCAACACATTGATATCAATAGAAAATTATTAAAAAGTGTCTTTTGGTGTAAAATTATATTTTTTTTTCGTAAAAAGAGATGTTTTTTCTTTAAAAGTATTAAATCTCCGAAAAACACTGAGAAAAGGGTCATTTATGCGGTTTTAGAGAAATTTGTGCAATTTTAGAGAAAAAAAAGTATTGTCGAGAAAAAGAATGTTTTTTTTTGTTTTCTTCCACCAACAAATGAAAATATGAAAAAACCTTGAAAAAGTCACTTTTTAGGCAGAATTTTCTTCAAATTGCATATATTATACATGTAAAAGAAGGTTTTGTTTAAAATGCCGTTAATACTCCTAAAAACGTTGAAAAACACGTCATTTATGATTTTTTTCATTAAAAAAGTATGCTGTGGCAATATTCAGGGTTTTTTGTTTATTTTTTGATGAAAACAATGAAATAAGCAGAAAATCATCGAAAAATTCACTTTTTCGGTAAAAAGAAAACTTTTTCATGAAATGGCATATATTCCTTTTTTCTGAACTAAAATAAAGATGGTCCTTCTTAGAAAAGATGTTAATTCTCGTAGAAACGCTGGAAACGGGAATAATTTATGCAATTTTAAGGGAAAAAAATGAATTGCCGTGAAAAGTTAATATATTTCTTGCTTTTTCCTTTATTTTCACTCAAAACATGGAAATGAAAAGAAATAACACTGAAAAATCCATTTTCTTAAAGAAATATATATTTTTTCAATGAAATGGCTTGTATTACATTTTATGTAACATGAAGAAGAGATTTTCTTCAAAATGTTGTTAAAACCAATAAAAAGATTTAAATATGGTAGTTTATGTAACTTTAAAAAGAAAAACGTTACGCTATAGCGTATTTTTCATATTTTTAATTAAAGCATGGAAATTCATAGAAAATTACTGATCTCAAATTCACTTTTTGAAGTAAAAGCATACTTTTTTTTCTAACAAAAGATGGATTTGTAATAAAAATATTGTAAAACCCTTAAAACATTGAAAAATGGATAATTCAAATCGCATATGTTATATTTGTAAATGGGGGTTTTATGTAAAATGCCGTAAATACTCTTAAAAACTGAAAAAAACGTAATTTATGAAATTTTAGATAGAAAAAGTATATTGTAACATGAAAAAGTTGTTTTCTACAAAATGTGTTTAAACGTCCAAAAAGGTTAAAAATGGAAATCTTGTACAGTTTCAGAGAAAGAAAATGTATATAGTGTTTATTTTCTTGTTTTTAATCAAAACCTTGAAATCAATAGAAAATTATTAAAAAAAGTGACTTTTGGTGTAAAATCATATATTTTTTTCGTAAAAGAGATGGTTTTCCTTTAAAAGTAGTAAATCTCCGAAAAACATTGAAAAAAGGGTCAATTATGCGGTTTTAGAAAAAGAAAAATATATTGTCGTAAAATAAGGATAAAAGCATAAAAATAAATAATTTGTGCAACTTTAGTGAAAAAAAGGATTGTCGAGAAAAAGAATGTATTGTTTTGGTTTACTGCCACCAAGAAATGAAAATATGAAAAAAACCTACAAAAAGTCATTTTTTAGGCAGAATTTTATTCTTTATTCAAATTACATATATTATACCTGTAAAAATGGGTTTTGTTTAAAATGCCGTTAATACTCCTAAAAACGTTGAAAAACACGTCATTTATGATTTATTTAAGAAAAAAAGTATATTGTGGGAATATTCAGTTTTTTTTGTTTATTTTTTGATGAAAACAATGAAATAAGCAGAAAATCATCGAAAAATTCACTTTTTCAGTGAAAAAAATCCTTTTTTGTGAAATGACATAGATTCCTTTTTTCTGAACTAAAATAAAGATGGTCTTTCTTAGAAAAGATGTTAATTCTCCAAGAAACACTGCAAACGGGATAATTTATGCAATTTTGAGAGAAAAAAATTAATTGCCATTAAAAGTTAATATATTTCTTCTTTTTTCATTCATTTTCATCAAAACATGGAAATGAAAAGTAAAAACAATGAAAAATCCTTTTTATTAATTTTTTTTTTTCATTGAAAGCGCTTGTATAACATTTTATGTAACATGAAAAAGGGATTTTCTTCAAAATGTTGTTAAAACAAATAAAAAGGTTTATATAGGGTAGTTTAAGTAACTTTAAAGAGAACAACAATATGCTATAGCGTATTGTTCATGTTTTTAATTAAAACATTGAAATTCAAAGGAAATTACTGAAAAACTCACTTTTGGAGGTAAAAACATACTTTATTTTCTAAGAGATGATCGATTTGTCATAAAATTATTGTAAAACCTTTACAAATGTTTAAAAATGGATAATTCAAATCGAATATGTTATACTTCTAAAAGGGGGTTTTATGTAAAATGCCATTAATACTCTTAAAAACCGAAAAAAAACGTAATTTATGAAATTGTATATAGAAAAAGTATATTGTAACATGGAAAAGTCGTCTTCTACAAAATGTGTTTAAACGTCGAAAAAGGTTAAAAATGGATACTTTGTACATTTTCAGAGAAAGAAAATGTATATAGTGTTTATTTTCTTGTTTTTCATCAAAACATTGAAATCAATAGAAATTTTTTTTAAAAGTGACTTTTGGTGTAAATCATATATTTTTTTTCGTAAAAGAGATGTTTTTTCTTTAAAAGTAGTAAATCTCCGAAAAGCATTGAAAAAAGGGTCATTTATGCGGTTTTAGAGAAAAAAATATATATATTGTCGTAAAATAAGGATAAAAGC
Source organism: Callinectes sapidus (assembly GCA_020233015.1). Taxonomy (NCBI): domain Eukaryota; kingdom Metazoa; phylum Arthropoda; class Malacostraca; order Decapoda; family Portunidae; genus Callinectes; species Callinectes sapidus. The sequence goes on along the minus strand of CM035220.1, from coordinate 15,179,180 downwards.
ATAAAAATAGGTAATTTGTGCAATTTTAGAGAAAAAAAATATTGTCGAGAAAAAGTTTGTATTTTTTTGGTTTACTTCCACCAACAAATGAAAATATGAAAAAAAACTTGAAAAAGGGACTTTTTAGGCAAAATTTTCTTCTTTACTCAAATTGCATATATTGTACTTGTAAAACGGGGTTTTGTTTAAAATGCCGTTAATACTCCTAAAAACGTTGAAAAACACGTCATTTATGATTTTTTTCAGAAAAAAAGTATATTGTGGTAATATTCATTGTTTTTTTTAATTTTATGATGAAAACAATGAAATAAGCCGAAAATCATCAAAAAATTAACTTTTTCAGTAAAAAGAAAATTTTTTCGTTAAATGGCATATATTCCTTTTTTTCTGAACTAAAATAAAGATATTCTTTCTACGATAAGATGGTAATTCTCCAAGAAACGCTGGAAACGGGATAATTTATGCAATTTTGAGAGAAAATAATGAACTGCCATGAAAAGTTAATATATTTTTTGCTTTTTCCTTCATTTTCACTGAAAACATGGAAATGAAAAGAAATATCACTGAAAAATCCTTTTTCTTAAAGAAATATATATTTTTCATTGAAATGGCTTCTATTACATTTTATATAACATGAAGAAGGAATTTTCTTCAAAATGTTGTTAAAACCAATAAAAAGGTTTAAATATGGTAGTTTATGTAACTTTAAAGAGAAAAACGATACGCTATAGCGTATTGTTCATGTTTTTAATTAAAACATGGAAATTCAAAGAAAATTACTGAAAAACTAACTTTTGGAAGTAAAAACATACTTTATTTTCTAAGGGAAGATAGATTTGTCATAAAATTATTGTAAAACCCTTAAAAACGTTGAAAAATGGATAATTAAAATCGGAAATGTTATACTTGTAGGAGGAGGTTTTATGCCGTTAATACTCCTAAAAACTGAAAAAAACGTAATTTATGAAATTTTAGATAGAAAAAGTATATTGTAACATGAAAAAG
>CM035220.1:15056233-15077749 GCA_020233015.1 Callinectes sapidus | reverse complement strand
TTTTTTTAATGTTTTTCGGAGATTTACTACCTTTAAAGGAAAACCATCTCTTTTACGAAAAAAAAAAAGATTTTACACCAAAATTCACTTATTAATAATTTTCTATTGATTTCAATGTTTTGATTAAAAACAAAAAAATAAACATTATATACATTTTTTTTCTCTGAAGCTGTACAAAGTATCCATTTTAAAACTTTTTGGACGTTTAAACACAATTTTGTAGAAAACTACTTTTTCATGTTACAATATACTTTCTCTATCTAAAATTTCATATATTACGTTTTTTTCAGTTTTTAGGAGTATTAACGGCATTTTACATAAAACCCCCTTTTACAAGAATAACATATGCCATTTGAATTATCCATTTTTCAACGTTTTTAAAGATTTTACAATACTTTTATGAGAAATCCATCTTCCCCTAGAAAAAAAGTATGTTTCTACCTCAAAAAGTGAGTTTTTCTGTAATTGTCTTTGAATTTCCATGTTTGAATTAAAAACATGAACAATACGCTATAGCGTATTGTTTTTCTCCTTAAAGCTAAATAAACTATCCTATTTAAACCTTTTTATTGGTTTCAACAACATTTTGAAGAAAATCCCTTTTTCATGTTACATGAAATGTAATACAAGCCATTTTAATGAAAAAATATATATTTGTTTAAGAAAAAGGAGTTTTCAGTGTTATTTCTTTTCATTTCCATGTTTTCAGTGAAAATGAAGAAAAAAGCAAGAAATATATTAACTTTTCATGGCAATTCCTTTTTTTCTCTCAAAATTGCATAAATTATCCCGTTTCCAGCGTTTCTTGGAGAATTAACATCTTATCTAAGATAGACCATCTTTATTTTAGTTCAGAAAAAAGGAATATATGCCATTTTACGAAAAAAAAATTTATTTCACCGAAAAATCAATTTTTCCATGATTTTCTACTTATTTCATTGTTTTCTTAAAAAAGTAAACAAAAAACACTGAATATTGCCACAATATACTTTTTCTTCTGAAAAAAAGTCATACATGACGTGTTTTTTAACGTTTTTAGGAGTATTAACGGCAACTTAAACAAAACCCCCTTTTACAAGTATAATGTATGCAATTTAAATAAAGAAGAAAAATCTGTCTAAAAAGTGACTGTTTCAAGATTTTTTTTATATTTTCATTTGTTGGTGGAGGAAAACCAAAAATATACAATTTTTTTTTCGACAAACTTTTTTTCTCAAAAATTGCACAAATTACCTATTTTTATGCTTTTATCCTTATTTTACGACAATAGATATTTTTTTTCTCAAAAACCGCATAAATGACCCTTTTTTCAATGTTTTTCGGAGATTTACTACTATTAAAGGAAAACCATCTCTTTTACGAAAAAAAAATATATGATTTTACACCAAAAGTCACTTTTTTAATAATTTTCTATTGATTTCTATATTTTGATTAAAACCAAGAAACTAAACACAATATACATTTTATTTCTCTGAAACTATAAAAAGTATCCATTTTTAACCTTTTTGGACGTTTAAACACAATTTGTAGAAAACAAATTTTTCATGTTAGAATATATTTTTTCTATCTAAAATTTCATAAAAAAAACGTTTTTTTTTTTTTTAGTATTTAAGAGTATTAACGGCATTTTACGTAAAACCCTTTTTTACAAGTATAACATATGCGATTTTAATTATCCTTTTTTCAACGTTTTTAAGGGTTTTACCATATTTTTATGACAAATCCATCTTCCCTTAGAAAAAAAAGTATGTTTTTACGTCCAAAAGTGAGTTTTTAAGTAATTTTCTTTGAATATCCATGTTTTAATAAAAAACATGAACAATACGTCTTGTTTTTCTCTTTAAAGTTACATGATCTACACTATTTAAACCTTTTTATTGGTTTTAACAACATTTTGAAGAAAATCCCTTTTTCATGTTACATAAAATGTAATACAAGCTATTTCAAGAAAAAAAATAAATATTTCTTTAAGAAAAATGATTTTTCAGTGATTTTTCTTTTCATTTCCATGTTTTGAGTGAAAATGAAGGAAAAAGCAAGAAATATATTAACTTTTCATGGCAATTCATTATTTTCTCTCAAAATTACATCAATTATTCCGTTTGCAGCGTTTCTTGGGGAATTAACATCTTATCCAAGAAAGACCATCTTTATTTTAGTTCAGAAAAAAGGAATATAAGTCATTTCACGAAAAAAGTTTCTTTTCATCGAAAAAGTGAATTTTTCGATGAATTTCTACTTATTTTATTGTTTTCATCAAAAAATAAACAAAAACACTGAATATTGCCACAATATACTTTTTTTTCCTGAAAAAAACATAAATGACGTGTTTTTCAACGTTTTTAGGAGTATTAACGGCATTTTAAACAAAACCCCTTTTTACACGTATAATATATGCAATTTGAATAGAGAAAAAAATTCTGCCTAACAAGTGACTTATTGAAGTTTTTTTTTTATATTTTCATTTGTTGGTGGAAGTAAACCAAAAAAATCAATTCTTTTTCTCGACAATATTTTTTTTCTCTAAAATTGCACAAATTAACTATTTTTATGTAAATGCTTTTTCCTATTTTACGACAGATATTTTTTTTCTCTAAACCACATAAATGACCCTTTTTTAATGTTTGTCGGATATTTTATTACTTTCAAAAGAAAACCATCTCTTTTACGAAAAAAAATATGATTTTACACCAAACGTCACTTTTTTAATAATTTTCTATTGATTTCAATGTTTTGATTAAAAACAAAAAAATAAACATTATATACATTTTCTTTCTCTGAAACTGTACAAAGTTTTCCATTTTAAAACTTTTTAGACGTTTGAACACAACTTTGTAGAAAACAACTTTTTTATGTTACAATATACTTTTTCTATCTAAAATTTCATAAATTACGTTTTTTTCAGTTTTTAGGAGTATTAACGGCATTTTACATAAAACCCCCTTTTTACAAGTATAACATATGCGGTTTGAATTATCCATTTCTCAACGTTTTTAAAAATTTTACAATACTTTTATGAAAAATCCATCTTCCCCTAGAAAAAAATTATGTTTTTACCTCAAAAAATAAGTTTTTCAGTAATTGTCTTTGAATTTCCATGTTTTAATTAAAAACATGAACAATACGCTATAGCATATTGTTTTTCTCCTTATGGCTAAATAAACTACCCTATTTAAACGTTTTTATTGGTTTCAACAACATTTTGAAGAAAATCCCTTTTTCATGTTACATAAAATGTAATACAAGCCATTTCAATGAAAAAATATATATTTGTTTAAGAAAAAGGAGTTTTCAGTGTTTTTTCTTTTCATTTCCATAATTTGAGTGAAAATGAAGCAAAAAGCAAGAAATATATTAACTTTTCATGGCAATTCATTTTTTTCTCTCAAAATTGCATAAATTATCCCGTTTCCAGCGTTTCTTGGAGAATTAACATCTTGTCTAAGAAAGACCTTCTTTATTTTAGTTCAGAAAAAAGGATTATATGCCATTTCACGAAAAAAGTTTCTTTTCACCGAAAAATAAATTTTTCGATGATTTTCTGCTTATTTCATTGTTTTCATTAAAAAATAAAGAAAAAAACACTGAATATTGCCACAATGTACTTTTTTTCTTCTGAAAAATGTCATAAATGACGTGTTTTTCAACGTTTTTAGGAGTATTAACGGCAACTTAAACAAAACTCCCTTTTACAAGTATAATGTATGCAATTTGAATAAAGAAGAAAATTCTGCCTAAAAAGTGACTTTTTAAAGATTTTTTTCATATTTTCATTTGTTGGTGGAGGAAAACCAAAAACATATAATTATTTTTTTCGACAATACTTTTTTCTCAAAAATTGCAGAAATTACTTATTTTTATGCTTTTATCTTTATTTTACGACAATAGATATTTTTTTTCTCTAAAACCGCATAAATGATCCTTTTTTCAATGTTTTTCGGAGATTTACTACTATTAAAGGAAAACCATCTGTTTTACGAAAAAAATATATGATTTAACACCAAAAGTCACTTTTTTAATAATTTTCTGTTGATTTCAATGTTTTGATTAAAACCAAGAAACTAAACACTATATGCATTTTATTTCTCTGAAACTATATAAAGTATCCATTTTAAACCTTTTTAAACGTTTAAACACATTTTGTAGAAAACAACTTTTTCATGTTTCAATATACTTTTTCTATCTAAAATTTCATAAAAACGTTTTATTTAAGTATTTAAGAGTATTAACGGCATTTTACGTAAAACCCCCTTTTACAAGTATGACATATGCGATTTGAATTAACCATTTTTCAACGTTTTTAAGGGTTTTACAATATTTTTATGACAAATCCATCTTCCCTTAGAAAAAAAAGTATGTTTTTACGCCCAAAAGTGAATTTTAAGTAATTTTCTTTGAATTTCCATGTTTTAATTAAAAACATGAACAATACGTATTGTTTTTCTCTTTAAAGTTACATGATCTACCCTATTTAAAACTTTTTATTGGTTTTAACAACATTTTGAAGAAAATCCCTTTTTCATGTTACAAAAAAATGTAATACAAACTATTTCAGTGAAAAAATATATATTTCTTTAAGAAAAAGGATTTTTCAATGTTTTTTCTTTTCATTTCCATGTTTTGAGTGAAAATGAAGAAAAAAGCAAGAAATATATTAACTTTTCATGGCGATTCATTTTTTTCTCTCAAAATAGCATAAATTATTCCGTTTGCAGCGTTTCTTGGGGAATTAATATCTTATCTAAGAAAGACCATCTTTATTTTCCCTCATAAAAAAAGGAGTATATGCCATTTCACGAAAAAAGTTTTTTTTCATCGAAAAAGTGAATTTTTCGATGATTTTTTACTTATTTCTTTGTTTTCATAAAAAAATAAACAAAAAACACTAAATATTGCCACAATATACTTTTTTTTTTCCTGTAAAAACATAAGTGACGTGTTTTTCAATGTTTTTAGGAGTGTTAACGGCATTTTAAACAAAACCCCTTTTTACACGCATAATATATGCAATTTGAATAGAGAAGAAAATTCTGCCTAAAAAGTGACTTATTCAAGGTTTTTTTCATATTTTCATTTGTTGGTGGGAAGTAAACAAAAAAAAAAAAATACATTCCTTTTCTCGACAATATTTTTTTTCTCTAAAATTGCACAAATTACCTATTTTTATGCTTTTTTCCTTATTTTACGACAATATATATTTTTTCTCTTAAACCGCATAAATGACCCTTTTATTAATGTTTTTCGGAGATTTACTACCTTTAAAGGAAAACCATCTCTTTTACGAAAAAAATATGATTTTACACCAAAAGTCACTTTTTAATAATTTTTTATTGATTTCAATGTTTTGATTAAAAACAAAAAAATAAACATTATATACATTTTCTTTCTCTGAAACTGTACAAAGTTTTCCATTTTAAAACTTTTTGGACGTTTAAACACAACTTTGTAGAAAACAACTTTTTCATGTTACAATTATACTTTTTCTATCAAAAATTTCATGAATTACGTTTTTTTCAGTTTTTAGGAGTATTAACGGCATTTTACATAAAACCCCCTTTTACAAGTATAACATATGCGATTTGAATTATCCCTTTTTCAACGTTTGTAAGGGTTTTACAATAATTTTATGACAAATCGATCATCCCTTAGAAAATAAAGTATGTTTTTACCTCAAAAAGTGAGTTTTTCCGTAATTTCCTTTGAATTTCCATGTTTTAATTAAAAACATGAACAATACGCTATAGCGTATTGTTTTTATCCTTAAAGTTACATAAACTACCCTATTTAAACCTTTTTATTGGTTTCAGCAATATTTTGAAGAAAATCCTTTTTTCATGTTACATGAAATGTAATACAAGCCATTTCAATGAAAAAATATATATTTGTTTAAAAAAAGGAGTTTTCAGTTTTATTTCTTTTCATTTCAATGTTTTGAGTGAAAATGAAGGAAAAAGCAAGAAATATATTAACTTTTCATGGCAATTAATTTTTTTCTCTCAAAATTGCATAAATTATCCCGTTTCCTGCGTTTCTAGGAGAATTAACATCTTATCTAAGAAAGACCATCTTTATTTTTGTTCACAAAAAGGGAATATATGCCATTTCACGAAAAAGATTCTTTTCTCCGAAAAATCAAATTTGCGATGATTTTCTGCTTATTTTATTATTTTCATAAAAAAATAAACAAAAAAACACTGAATATTGCCACAATATACTTTTTTTTTTCTGAAAAATTCATAAATGACGGGTTTTTCAACCTTTTTAGGAGTATTAACGGCAACTTAAACAAAACCCCCTTTTACAATTATATTATATGCAATTTGAATAAAGAAGAAAATTTTGCCTAAAAAGAGACTTTTTCAAGATCTTTTTCATATTTTCATTTGTTGGTGGAGGAAAACCAAAAAAATAGAATCTTTTTTTCGAAAATACTTTTTTTCTCTAAAATTGCACAAATTACTTATTTTTATGCATTTATCGTTATTTTACGAAAATAGATATTTTTTCTCTAAAACCGCATAAATAACCCCTTTTTCAATGTTTTTCGGAGATTTACTACCTTTAAAGGAAAACCATCTCTTTTACGAAAAAAAATATGATTTTACACCAAAAGTCACTTTTTAATAATTTTCTATTGATTTCAATGTTTTGATTAAAAACAAGAAAATAAACATTATATACATTTTCTTTCTCTGAAACTGTACAAAGTATCCATTTTTAAATTTTTGGACGTTTAAACACAACTTTGTAGAAAACAATTTTTCTTGCTACAATATACTATTTCTTTATAAAATATCATATATTACGTTTTTTTCAGTTTTTAGAAGTATTAACGGCATTTTACTTAAAACCCCCTTTTACAAGTATAACATATGCAATTTGAATTATCCATTTTTTCAACGTTTTTAAAGATTTTACAATAATTTTATGAGAAATCTATCTTCCCCTAGAAAAAAAGTATGTTTTTACCTCAAAAAGTAAGTCTTTCAGTAATTGTCTTCGAATTTCCATGTTTTAATTAGAAATATGAACAATACGCTATAGCGTATTGTTTTCTCCTTAAAGTTATATAAACTACCCTATTTAAATCTTTTTATCGGTTTCAACAACATTTTGAAGAAAATCCGTTTTACATGTTACATAAACTTTAATACAAGCCATTTCAATGAAAATATATACATTTTGTTTTTCTTAAAAAAGAGAAATATTGTATATAGTGTTTAGTTTCTTGGTTTTAATCAAAACATTGAAATTAACAGAAATTTATTAAAAAAGTGTATTTTGTTGTAAAATCTTTTTTTTTTTCGTAAAAGAAAGGGTTTTCCTTTAATAGTAGAAAATCTTCGAAAAACAGTAAAAAAAGGGTCATTTATGCGGTTTTAGAGAAAATAATATCTATTGTCGTAAAATAAGGATAAAAGCATAAAAATAGGTAATTTGTGCAATTTTAGAGAATAGACGTATTGTCGAAAAAAAAATTGTATTTTTTTGGTTTTCCTTCACCAACAAATGAAAATATGAAAAAAATCTTGAAAAAGTCATTTTTTAGGAATTATTTTCTTCTTTATTCAAATTGCATATATTATACTTGAAAAAGGGGGTTTTGTTTAATTTGCTGTTAATACTAAAAAAAAGTTGAAAAACACATCATTTATGACTTTTTTCAGAAAAAAAGTATATTGAGGCAATATTCAGTGTTTTTTAGACTTTTTTCGTGAAATTTTTCCTTTTTTCTGAACTAAAATAAAGACGGTCTTTCTTAGATAAGATGTTAATTCTCCAAGAAACGCAGGAAACTGGATATTTTATGCAATTTTGAGAGAAAATAATGAAATGCCATGAAAAGTTAATATATTTCTTGCCTTTTCCTTCATTTTCACTCAAAACATGGAAATGATAAGAAATAACACTGAAAACTCCTTTTTCTTAAACAAGTATATATTTTTTTCATTGAAATGGCTTGTATTACATTTTATGTAACATGAAAAAGGGATTTTCTTCAAAATGTTGTTGAAACCAATAAAAAGATTTAAATAAGGTAGTTTATGTAAATTTAACGGGAAAAACAATACGCTATAGCGTATTGTTCATGTTTTTTAATTAAAACATGGAAATTCAAAGACAATTACTGAAAACTCACTTTTTCAGGTAAAAACATACTTTTTTTCTAGGGGAAGATGGATTTCTCATAAAATTATAGTAAAATCTTTAAAAACGTCAAAAAATGGATAATCCAAATCGAATATGTTATACTTGTAAAAGGGGGTTTGATGTAAAATGCCGTTAATACTCTTAAAAACTTTAAAAAACGTAATTATAAAATTTTAGATAGAAAATGTGTATTGCAACATGGAAAAGTTGTTTTCCACAAAGTTGTGTTTAAACGTCCAAAAAAGTTTAAAAATGGACATTTTGTACAGTTTCAGAGAAAGAAAATGTATATAATGTTTATTTTCTTGTTTTTAATCAAAACATTGAAATCAATAGAAAATTATTAGAAGGAGATTTTTGGTGTAAAATCATATATTTTTTCGTAAAAGAGATGGGTTTCCTTTAAAGGTAGTAAATCTCCGAAAAACATTGAAAAAAGGGTCATTTATGCGGTTTTAGAGAAAAAAAATATATTGTCGTAAAATAAGAATAAAAACATAAAAATAAGTAATTTGTGCAATTTTTGAGAAAAAAATTTTTGTCGAGAAAAAGAATGTATTTTGTTGGTTTACTTCCATCAACAAATGAAAATATGAAAAAAAAACCCTTGAAAAAGTCACTTTTTAGGCAGAATTTTTTTCTCTATTCACATTGCATATATTATACGTGTAAAAAGTGGTTTTGTTTAAAATGCCGTTAATTCTGCAAAAAACGTTGAATAACAATTCATTTATAGTTTTTTTTTTCAGGAAAAAAAGTATATTGTGGCAATATTCAGTGTTTTTTTGTTTATTTTTTGATGAAAACAATGAAATAAGCAGAATATCATCGAAAATTTCACTTTTTTGGTGAAAAGAAACTTTTTTCGTGAAATTGCATATATTCTTTTTTTCTGAACTAAAATATAGATAGTTTTTCTTACATAAGATGTTAATTCTCCAAGAAACGCTGGAAACGGAATAATTTATGCAATTTTGAGAGAAAAAAAATTAATCACCATGAAAAGTTAATATATTTCTTGCTTTTTCCTTCATTTTCACTCAAAAAATGGAAATGAAAAGAAAACACTGAAAAATCCTTTTTCTTAAAGAAATATACATTTTTTCATTGAAATAGTTTGTATTACATTTTATGTAACATGAAAAAGGGATTTTCTTCAAAATGTTGTTTAAACCAATAAAAAGTTTTAAATAGGGTAGTTTATGTAACTTTAAAGAGAAAAACAATACGTATTGTTCATGTTTCTAATTAAAACATGGAAATTCAAAGAAAATTACTTAAAAACTCACTTTTGGAGGTAAAAACATAATTTTTTTTTCTAAGGGAAGATGATTTTGTCATAACAATATTGTAAAACCCTTAAAACGTTGAAAAATGGATAATTCAAATCGCACATGTTATACTTGTAAACAAGGGTTATACGTAAAATGCCGTTAATACTCTTAAATACTGAATAAAACGTTTTTTATGAAATTTTAGATAGAAAAAGTATATTGTATCGTGAAAAAGTTGTTTTCTACAAAATATGTTTAAACGTCCAAAAAGATTATAAATGGATACTTTGTATAGTTTCAGAGAAAGAAAATGTTTATAGTGTTTAGTTTCTTGGTTTTAATCAAAACATTGAAATCAACAGAAATTTATTAAAAAAGTTACTTATGTTGTAAAATCATATTTTTTTTCGTAAAAGAAAGGGTTTTCCTTTAATAGTAGAAAATCTTCGAAAAACATTAAAAAAAAGGGTCATTTATGCGGTTTTAGAGAAAATAATATCTATTGTCGTAAAATAAGGATAAAAGCATAAAAATAGGTAATTTGTACAATTTTAGAGAATAGACGTGTTGTCGAAAAAAAAATTGTATTTTTTTGGTTTTCCTTCACCAACAAATGAAAATATGAAAAAAAATCTTGAAAAAGTCAATTTTTAGGAATTATTTTCTTCTTTATTCAAATTGCATATATTATACTTGTAAAAGGGGGTTTTGTTTAATTTGCTGTTAATACTAAAAAAAAGTTGAAAAACACATCATTTATGACTTTTTTCAGAAAAAAAAGTATATTGTGGCAATATTCAGTGTTTTTTGTTTATTTTTTTATGAAAACAATGAAATAAGCAGAAAATCGTCGAAACTTCATTTTTCGTTGAAAAGAAACTTTTTTCGTGAAATGGAATATATTCCTTTTTTCTGAACTAAAATAAAGACGGTCTTTTTTAGATAAGATGTTAATTCTCCAAGAAACGCAGGAAACTGGATAATTTATGCAATTTTGAGAGAAAAAAATGAAATGCCATGAAAAGTTAATATATTTCTTGCCTTTTCCTTCATTTTCACTCAAAACATGGAAATGATAAGAAATAACACTGAAAACTCCTTTTTCTTAAACAAGTATATATTTTTTCATTGAAATGGCTTGCATTACATTTTATGTAACATGAAAAAGGGATTTTCTTCAAAATTTTGTTGAAACCAATAAAAAGATTTAAATAAAATAGTTTATGTAAATTTAAGGAGAAAAACACTACGCTATAGCGTATTGTTCATGTTTTTAATTAAAACATGGAAATTCAAAGACAATTACTAAAAACTCACTTTTTGAGGTAAAAACATACTTTTTTTCTAGGGGAAGATGGATTTCTCATAAAATTATTGTAAAATCTTTAAAAACGTCGAAAAATGGATCATTCAAATCGCATATGTTATACTTGTAAAAGGGGGTTTGATGTAAAATGCCGTTAATACTCTTAAAAACTGAAAAAAACGTAATTTATAAAATTTTAGATAGAAAAAGTATATTGCAACATGAAAAAGTTGTTTTCCACAAAGTTGTGTTTAAATGTCCAAAAAAGTTTAAAAATGGACACTTTGTATAGTTTCAGAGAAAGAAAAGGTATATAATGTTTATTTTCTTGTTTTTAATCAAAACATTGAAATCAATAGAAAATTATTAAAAGGTGGCTTTTGGTGTAAAATCATATTTTTTTTCGTAAACGAGATGGTTTTCCTTTAAAGGTAGTAAATCTCCGAAAAACATTGAAAAAAGGGTCATTTATGCGGTTTTAGAGAAAAAAATATATTGTCGTAAAATAAGAATAAAAACATAAAAATAAGTAATTTGTGCAATTTTTGAGAAAAAAATTTTTGTCGAGAAAAAGAATGTATTTTGTTGGTTTACTTCAACAAATGAAAATATGAAAAAAAAACTTGAAAAAGTCACTTTTTAGGCAGAATTTTTTTCTCTATTCACATTGCATATATTATACGTGTAAAAAGTGGTTTTGTTTAAAATGCCGTTAATACTGCAAAAAACGTTGAATAACAATTCATTTATAGTTTTTTTTTTCAGGAAAAAAAGTATATTGTGGCAATATTCAGTGTTTTTTGTTTATTTTTTGATGAAAACAATGAAATAAGCAGAATATCATCGACAATTTCACTTTTTTGGTGAAAAGAAACTTTTTTCGTGAAATTGCATATATTCTTTTTTTCTGAACTAAAATATAGATAGTTTTTCTTAGATAAGATGTTAATTCTCCAAGAAACGCTGGAAACGGGATAATTTATGCAATTTTGAGAGAAAAAAATTAATCACCATGAAAAGTTAATATATTTCTTGCTTTTTCCTTCATTTTCACTCAAAAAATGGAAATGAAAAGAAAACACTGAAAAATCCTTTTTCTTAAAGAAATATATATTTTTTCATTGAAATAGCTTGTATTACATTTTATGTAACATGAAAAAGGGATTTTCTTCAAAATGTTGTTTAAACCAATAAAAAGTTTTAAATAGGGTAGTTTATGTAACTTTAAAGAGAAAAACAATACGTATTGTTCATGTTTTTAATTAAAACATGGAAATTCAAAGAAAATTACTTAAAAACTCACTTTTGGAGGTAAAAACATAATTTTTTTTCTAAGGGAAGATGATTTTGTCATAACAATATTGTAAAACCCTTAAAACGTTGAAAAATGGATAATTCAAATCGCACATGTTATACTTGTAAACAAGGGTTATACGTAAAATGCCGTTAATACTCTTAAATACTGAATAAAACGTTTTTTATGAAATTTTAGATAGAAAAAGTATATTGTATCGTGAAAAAGTTGTTTTCTACAAAATATGTTTAAACGTCCAAAAAGATTATAAATGGATACTTTGTATAGTTTCAGAGAAAGAAAATGTTTATAGTGTTTAGTTTCTTGGTTTTAATCAAAACATTGAAATCAACAGAAATTTATTAAAAAAGTTACTTATGTTGTAAAATCATATTTTTTTTCGTAAAAGAAAGGGTTTTCCTTTAATAGTAGAAAATCTTCGAAAAACATTAAAAAAAAGGGTCATTTATGCGGTTTTAGAGAAAATAATATCTATTGTCGTAAAATAAGGATAAAAGCATAAAAATAGGTAATTTGTACAATTTTAGAGAATAGACGTGTTGTCGAAAAAAAAATTGTATTTTTTTGGTTTTCCTTCACCAACAAATGAAAATATGAAAAAAAATCTTGAAAAAGTCATTTTTTAGGAATTATTTTCTTCTTTATTCAAATTGCATATATTATACTTGTAAAAGGGAGTTTTGTTTAATTTGCTGTTAATACTAAAAAAAAGTTGAAAAACACATCATTTATGACTTTTTTCAGAAAAAAAAGTATATTGTGGCAATATTCAGTGTTTTTTGTTTATTTTTTTATGAAAACAATGAAATAAGCAGAAAATCGTCGAAACTTCATTTTTCGTTGAAAAGAAACTTTTTTCGTGAAATGGAATATATTCCTTTTTTCTGAACTAAAATAAAGACGGTCTTTTTTAGATAAGATGTTAATTCTCCAAGAAACGCAGGAAACTGGATAATTTATGCAATTTTGAGAGAAAAAATGAAATGCCATGAAAAGTTAATATATTTCTTGCCTTTTCCTTCATTTTCACTCAAAACATGGAAATGATAAGAAATAACACTGAAAACTCCTTTTTCTTAAACAAGTATATATTTTTTCATTGAAATGGCTTGCATTACATTTTATGTAACATGAAAAAGGGATTTTCTTCAAAATTTTGTTGAAACCAATAAAAAGATTTAAATAAAATAGTTTATGTAAATTTAAGGAGAAAAACACTACGCTATAGCGTATTGTTCATGTTTTTAATTAAAACATGGAAATTCAAAGACAATTACTAAAAACTCACTTTTTGAGGTAAAAACATACTTTTTTTCTAGGGGAAGATGGATTTCTCATAAAATTATTGTAAAATCTTTAAAAACGTCGAAAAATGGATCATTCAAATCGCATATGTTATACTTGTAAAAGGGGGTTTGATGTAAAATGCCGTTAATACTCTTAAAAACTGAAAAAAACGTAATTTATAAAATTTTAGATAGAAAAAGTATATTGCAACATGAAAAAGTTGTTTTCCACAAAGTTGTGTTTAAATGTCCAAAAAAGTTTAAAAATGGACACTTTGTATAGTTTCAGAGAAAGAAAAGGTATATAATGTTTATTTTCTTGTTTTTAATCAAAACATTGAAATCAATAGAAAATTATTAAAAGGTGACTTTTGGTGTAAAATCATATTTCTTTTCGTAAACGAGATGGTTTTCCTTTAAAGGTAGTAAATCTCCGAAAAACATTGAAAAAAGGGTCATTTATGCGGTTTTAGAGAAAAAAATATATTGTCGTAAAATAAGAATAAAAACATAAAAATAAGTAATTTGTGCAATTTTTGAGAAAAAAATTTTTGTCGAGAAAAAGAATATATTTTTTTGGTTTACTTCCAAATATGAAAAAAAACCCTGAAAATGTCACTTTTTTGGCAGAATTTTTTTCTCTATTCACATTGCATATATTATACGTATAAAAAGTTTCTTTTAAAATGCCGTTAATACTCCAAAAAACGTTGAATAACAATTCATTTATAGTTTTTTTTTCAGGAAAAAAAGTATATTGTGGCAATATTCAGTGTTTTTTGTTTATTTTTTGATGAAAACAATGAAATAAGCAGAATATCATCCAAAATTTCACTTTTTTGGTGAAAAGAAACTTTTTTCGTGAAATTGCATATATTCTTTTTTTCTGAACTAAAATATAGATAGTCTTTCTTAGATAAGATGTTAATTCTCCAAGAAACGCTGGAAACGGGATAATTCATGCAATTTTGAAAGAAAAAATTTAATCACCATGAAAAGTTAATATATTTCTTGCTTTTTCCTTCATTTTCATTCAAAACATGGAAATAAAGGGAAAAAACGCTGAAAAATCCTTTTTCTTAAAGAAATATATTTTTTTCCATTGAAATGGCTTGTATTACATTTTATGTAACATGAAAAAAAGATTTTCTTCAAAATGTTGTTAAAAGAAATAAAAAGGTTCAAATAGGGTAGTTTATGTAACTTTAAAGAGAAAAACAATACGCTATAGCGTATTGTTCATGTTTTTAATTAAAACATGGAAATTCAAAGAAAATTACTAAAAAACTCACTTTTGGAGGTAAAAACCTACTTTTTTTCTAAGGAAAGATGTATTTGTCATAAAAATTTTGTAAACCCCTTAAAAAACGATGAAAAATGGATAATTCAAATTGCATACGTTATACTTGTAAAAGAGGGTTTTATGTAAAATGCCGTTAATACTTTTAAAGACTGAAAAAAACGTAATTTATGATATTTTAGAAAGAAAAACTATATTGTAACATGAAAAAGTTGTTTTCTCCAAAATGTGTTTAAACGTCCAAAAAGTTTAAAAATCGATAGTTTGCATAGTTTCAGAGAAAAAAAATGTATATAATGTTTATTTTCTTGTTTTTAATAAAAATATTGAAATCAATAGAAAATTATTAAAAAGTGACTTACGGGTAAAAACTTTTTTTTTCGTAAAAGAGATGGTTTTCCTTTAAAAGTAATAAATCTCCGAAAAACATTGAAAAAAGGGTCATTTATGCGGTTTTAGAGAAAAATATATATATTGTCGTAAAATAAGGATAAAAGCATAAAAAATGGTAATTTGTGCAATTTTAGAGAAAAAAAGTATTGTTGAGAAAAAGAATGTAATTTTTTGGTTTTCTTCCATCAACAAATGAAAATATGAAAAAAACCTTAAAAAAGTCACTTTTTCGGCAAAATTTTCATGTTCATTGAAATTGTATTTATTATACTTGTAAAACGGGGTTTTGTTTAAAATGCCGTTAATACTCCTAAAAACGTTGAAAAACACGTCATTTATGATTTTTTTCTGAAAAAAAGAATATTATAGCAATATTCAATGTTTTTTATATTTTTTGATAAACAATGAAATAAGCAGAAAGTAATCGAAAAATTCATTTTTTCGTTGAAAAGAAACTTTTTTCCTGAAATGGCATATATTCCTTTTTTCTTTAACAAAAATAAAGATGGTCTTTCTTAGATAAGATGTTAATTCTCCAAGAAACGCTGGAAACGGGATAATTTTTCCAATTTTGAGAGACAAAAATGAATTGCCATGAAAAGTTAATATATTTCTTGCTTTCTTCTTCATTTTTACTCAAAACATGGAAATGAAAAGAAAAAAACTGAAAAATCCTTTTTCTTAAAGAAATATATATTTTTTTCATTCAAATGGCTTGTATTACATTTTATGTAACATGAAGAATGGATTTTCTTCAAAATGTCGTTAAAACCAATAAAAGGGTAGTTTATGTAACTTTCAAAAGAAAAACAATACGCTATAGCGTATTGTTCATGTTTTTAATTAAAACGTGGAAATTCAGAGAAAATTATTTAAAAGCTCACTTTTGGATGTAAAAACATACTTTTTTTTTTCTAAGGGAAGATTGATTTGTCATAAAAATATTGTAAACCCCTTAAAAAATTGAAAAATGGATAATTCAAATCGCATATGTTTTATTTGTAAAAGGGGGTTTTATGTAAAATGCCGTTAATACTCTTAAAGACTGAAAAAAAAAAACGTAATTTATGAAATTTTAGATAGAAAAAGTATATTGTAACATGAAAAAGTAGTTTTCTACAAAATGTGTTTAAACGTCCAAAAAGGTTAAAAATCCATACTTTGCATAGTTTCAGAGAAAGAAAATGTATATAGTGTTTATTTTCTTGTTTTTATTCAAAACATTGAAATGAATAGAAAATTATTAAAAAGTGACTTTTGGTGTAAAATCATATTCTTTTTTCGTAAAAGAGATGGTTTTCCTTTAAAAGTAGTAAATCTCCGAAAAACATTGGAAAAAGGGTCATTTATGCGGTTTTAGAGAAAAAAATATATATTTTCGTAAAATAAGGTTTAAAGCATAAAAATAGGTAATTTGTGGAATTTTAGAGAAAAAGAATATTGTCGAGAAAAAGAATGTTTTTTTTTGTTTTCTTCCACCAACAAATGAAAATATGAAAAAAACACTTGAAAAAGTCACTCTTTAGGCAAAATTTTCTTCTTTATTCAAATTGGATATATTATACTTGTAAAAGGGGGTTTTGTTTAAAATGCCGTTAATACTCCTTTAGATTTTTTATATTTTTTCAGAAAAAAGTATATTGTGTCAATATTCAGTGTTTTTTGTTTATTTTTTAATGAAAACAATGAAATAAGCAGAAAATTATCGAAAAATGCACTTTTTCGGTGAAAAGAATTTTTTTTCGTGAAATGGCATATATTCCTTTTTTCTGAACTAAAATAAAGATGGTCTTTCTTAGATAAGATGTTAATTTTCCAAGAAATGCTGGAAACGGGATAATTTAAGCATTTTTGAGAGAAAAAAATGAATTCCCATGAAAAGTTAATATATTTCTTGCTTTTTCCTTCATTTTCACTCAAAACATGGAAATGAAAAGAAAAAAAACATTAAAAAATGCTTTTTCTTAAAGAAATATATATTTTTTCATTGAAATGGCTTGTATTACATTTTATGTAACATGAAAAAAGAGATTTTCTTCAAAATGTTGTTAAAACCAATGAAAGGGTTTAAATAGGGTAGTTTATGTAACTTTAAAAAGAGAAACAATACGCTATAGCGTACTGTTCATGTTTTTAATTAAAACATGGATATTCAAAGAAAATTACTGAAAAACCTACTTTTGGAGGTAAAAACATACTTTTTTTCTAAGGGAAGATGGATTTGTCATAAAATTATTGTAAAACTCTTAAAAACGTTTAAAAATGGATAATTCAAATCACATATGTTATACTTGTAAAAGGGGGTTTTATGTAAAATGCCGTTAATACTCTTAAAAACTGAAAAATACGTAATTTATGAGATTTTAGATAGAAAAAGTATATTTTAACATGAAAAGTTGTTTTCTAGAAAATGTGTTTAGACGTCCAAAAGGTTAAAAATGGATACTTTGTACAGTTTAAGAAAAAGAAGATGTTCATTATCTTGTTTCTAATCAAAACATTGAAATCAATAGAAAATTATTAAAAAAGTGACTTTTGGGGTAAAAACATATTTTTTTTTCGTAAAAAAGATGGATTTCCTTTAAAAGTAGTAAATCTCCGAAAAACATTGAAAAAAGGGTCATTCATGCGGTTTTAGAGAAAAAAAAAATATATTGTCGTAAAATAAGGATAAAAGCATAAAAATAGGTAATTTGTGCAATTTTAGAGAAAAAAAGTATATTAGAGAAAAAGAATGTTTTTTTTTTTTGTTTTCTTCCATCAACAAATGAAAATATGAAAAAAACCTAAAAAGGTAACTTTTTAGAGAAAATTTTCTTCTATATTCAAATTGCATATATTATATTTGTAAAAAGGGGTTTTGTTTAAAATGCCGTTAATACTCCTAAAAACGTTGAAAAACACGTCATTTATGATTTTTTTCATAAAAAAAGTATATTGTGGCAATATTCATTGTTTTTTGTTTATTTTTTGATGAAAACAATGAAATAAGCAGAAAATCATCGCAAAATTCACTTTTTCGGTGAAAAGAAACTTTTTTCGTGAAAAGGCATATATTCCTTGTTTCTGAACTAAAATAAAGATGGTCTTTCTTAGATAAGATGTTAATTCTCCAAGAAACGGTGGAAACGGGATAATTTAAGCAATTTTGAGAGAAAAAAATGAATTTGCATTAAAAGTTAATATATTTCTTGCTTTTTCCTTCATTTTCACTTAAAACATGGAAATGAAAAGAAAAAACACTGAGAAATGCTTTTTCTTAAAGAAATATATATTTTTTCATTGAAATGGCTTGTATTACATTTTATGTAACATGAAAAAGAGATTTTTTTCAAAATGTTGTTAAAACCAATGAAAAGATTAAAATAGGGTAGTTTATGTAACTTTAAAGAGAAAAACAATACTCTATAGCGTATTGTTCATGTTTTTAATTAAAACATGGATATTCAAAGAAAATTATTGAAAAATTTACTTTTGGAGGTAAAAACATACTTTTTTTCTAAGGGAAGATGGATTTGTCATAAAATTATTGTAAAACTCTTAAAAACGTAAAAAAATGGATAATTCAAATCCCATCTGTTATACATGAAAAAGGGGGTTTTATGTAAAATGCCGTTAATACTCTTAAAAACTTTTAAAAAACTAATTTATGAAATTTTATATAGAAAATCTATATTATAACATGAAAAAGTTGTTTTCTACAAAATGTGTTTAAACGTCCAACAAGGATAAAAATGGATACTTTGTACAGTTTAAGAGAAAGAAGATGTATATAGTGTTTATTTTCTTGTTTTTAATCAAAACATTGAAATCAATAGAAAATTATTAAAAAAGTGACTTTCGGGGTAAAAACATATATTTTTTTCGTAAAAGGGATGGTTTTCCTTTAAAAGTAGTAAATCTCTGAAAAACAAAGAAAAAAGGGTCATTTATGCGGTTTTAGAAAAAAAATATATATCGTCGTAAAATAAGGATAAAAGCATAAAGATTGGTAGTTTGTGCATTTTTAAAGAAAAAAAGTATTGTCGAGAAAAAGCATGTCTTTTTTTTGGTTTTCTTCCACCAACAAATGAAAATATGAAAAAAACCTTGAAAAAGACACTTTTTGACAAAATTATCTTCTGTATTCAAATTGTATATATTATACTTGGAAAAGTGGGTTTTGTTTAAATGCCGTTAATACTCCTAAGAACGTTGAAAAACACGTCATTTATGATTTTTTTCAGATAAAAAGTATATTGTGGCAATATTCAGTGTCTTTTGTTTATTTTTTTTTGTGAAAAGAATGATATAAGCAGAAAAATATCGAAAAATTAACTTTTTCGGTGAAAAGAAACTTTTTTTTGTGAAATGTCATATATTCCTTTTTTATGAACTAAAATTAAGATGGTCTTTCTTAGATAAAATGTTAATTCTCCAAGAAACGCTGAAAACGGGATAATTTATGCAATTTTGAGAGAAAAAAATGAATTGCCATGAAAATTTATTATATTTCTTGATTTTTCCTTCATTTTCACTCAAAACATGGAAATGAAAAGAAATAACACTGAAAATCCTTTTCCTTAAAGAAATATATATCTTTTCATTGAAATGGCTTGTATTTTATTTTATGTAACATGAAAAAGGGATTTTCTTCAAAATGTTTATAAAACCAATAGAAAGGTTTAAATAGGGTAGTTTATGTAACTTTAAAGTGAAAAACAATACCCTATAGCGTATTGTTATACACTATAGCGTATTGTTCATATTTTTAATTAAAACATGGAAATTCAAAGAAAATTACTGAAAAACTCACTTTTGGAGGTAAAAACTAACTTTATTTTCTAAGGGAAGATGGATTTGTCACAAAAATATTGTAAAACTCTTAAAAACGTTGAAAAACTGATAAATGAAATTGCATATGTTATAATTGTAAAAGGAGGTTTTATGTAAAATGCCGTTAATACTCTTAAAAATTGAAGAAAATGTAATTTTTTAAATTTTAGATAGAAAAAGTATATTGTAACATAAAAAAAGTTGTTTTCTACAAAAGGTGTTTAAACGTCCAAAAAGGTTAAAAATGGATACTTTGTACAGTTTCAGAGAAAGAAAATGTATATAGTGTTTATTTTCTTGTTTTTAATCAGAACATTGAAATCAATAGAAAAAAATTTACAAAGTGACTTTTTGTGTAAAATCATATATTTTTTTCGTAAAAGAGATGGTTTTCCTTTACAAGTAGTAAATCTCCGAAAAACATTGAAAAAAGGATCATTTATGTGGTTTTAGAGAAAATAAAATATATTGTTGTAAAATAATGATAGAAGCATAAAAATAGGTAATTTGTGCATTTTAAGAGAAAAAAAATATTGTCGAGAAAAGGAATATATATTTTTTTGGTTTACTTCCACCAACAAATGAAAATATGAAAAAAACCTTGAAAAAGTAACTTTTTAGGCAAAATTTTCTTCTTTATTCAAATTGAATGAATAAATTATACTTGTAAAAGAGGGTTTTGTTTAAAGTGCCGTTAATACTCCTAAAAACGTTGAAAAACACGTCATTTAAGATTTTTTTTCAGAAAAAAAGTATATTGTGGCAATATTCAGTGTTTTTTGTTTATTTTTTGATGAAAACAATGAAATAACCAGAAAATCATCGAAAATTATCTTTTTCATTGAAAAGAAACTTTTTTCGTGAAATGGCATATATTCCTTTTTTCTTTAACTAAAATAAAGGTCTTTCTTAGATAAGATGTTAATTCTCCAAGAAACGCAGGAAACAGGATAATTTATGCCATTTTGAGAGAAAAAAATGAGATGCCATGAAAAGTTAATGTATTTCTTGCGTTTTCCTTCATTTTCACTCAAAACATGGAAATGAAAAGAAAAAAACACTGAAAAATCCTTTTTCTTAAAGAAATATATATTTTTTCATTGAAATGGCTTGTATTACATTTTATGTAACATGAAGAAGGGATTTTCTTCGAAATGTTGTTAAAAACAATAAAAAGGTTTAAATAGGGTTGTTTATGTAACTTTAAAGAGAAAAACAATACGCTATAACGTATTGTTCATGTTTTTAATTAAAACATGAAAATTCAAAGAAAATTGCTTAAAAACCTACTTTTGGAGGTAAAAACATACTTTTTTTTCTAAGGGAAGATGGATTTGTCATAAAAATATGGTAAACCCCTTAAAAACGCTGAAAAATGGATAATTCAAATCGCATATGTTATACTTGTAAAAGGGGGTTTTATGTAAATTGCAGTTAATACTCTTAAAGAGAGTGCAGTGGCTAGCGCGTCTGGCTATGAATCCGTGGGCCCGAGTTCGATCCCGGACGAGGACGGCGTGGACCTCACCCAGGTTTTCATCCTTCGCTGGTCGATAAATGGGTACCTAGGGCAACCTAGGGAAGGTAAACTGTGGAAACCCGGATTTCATGCTGGCCCCATGTCCCGGGGTAAGGGACTTTTCCACCACAGGCTCAAAGGCCAAGGAGACGGGAGA
>CM035220.1:15036211-15056133 GCA_020233015.1 Callinectes sapidus | reverse complement strand
GAAAATGAAGGAAAAAGCAAGAAATATATTAACGTTTAATGTCTATTCATTTTTTTCTCTCAAAATTGCTTAAATTATCCCGTTTCCAGCGTTTTTTGGAGAATTAACATCTTATCTAAGAAAGACCATCTTTATTTTAGTTCAGAAAAAAACGAATATATGCAATTTCACGAAAAAAGTTTCTTTTCACCGAAAAAGTTAATTTTTCGATGATTTTCTGCTTATTTCATTCTTTTCATCAAAAAATAAACAAAAAACACGGAATATTGCCACAATATACTTTTTCCTGAAGAAAATCATAAATGACGTGTTTTTCAACATTTTTAGGAGTATTAACGGCATTTTAAACAAAACCCCCTTTTACAAGTATAATAATTATATGCATTTTTAAGAAAGAAGAAAATTTTCCTAAAAAGTGACTTTTTCAAGGTTTTTTTCATATTTTCATTTGTTGATGGAAGAAAACCAAAAAAATACATTCTTTTTCTCGACAATACTTTTTTTCTTTAAAATTGGTCAAATTACCTATTTTTATGTTTTTATCCTTATTTTACGACGACATATTTTTTTTCTCTCTAAAACCGCATAAATGAATCTTTTTATGTTTTTCGGAGATTTACTACTTTTAAAGGAAAACCATATCTTTTAAGAAAAATTTTTTTTTTACCCCAAAAGTCACATTTTTAATAATTTCCTATTGATTTCAATGTTTTGATTAAAAACAAGAAAATAAACACTATATACATTTTCTTTCTCTTAAACTGTACAATCTATCCATTTTTAACCTTTTTAGGACGTTTAAACACATTTTGTAGCAAACAACTTTTTCATGTTATAATATACTTTTTCTATCTGAAATTTCATAAATTACGATTTTTTCAGTTTTTAAGAGTATTAACGGCATTTTACATAAAACCCCCTTTTACAAGTATAACATATGCAATTTGAATTATCCACTTTTTAACGTTTTTTAGAGTTTTAAAATAATTTTACGACAAATCCATCTTCCGTTAGAAAAAATGTATGTTTTTACCTCCAAAATTAAGTTGTTCGGTAATTTTCTTTGAATATCCATGTTTTAATTAAAAACATGAACAATACGCTATAGCGTTTTATTTTTCTCTTTAAAGTTACATAAACTACCTTTTCATTGGTTTTAACAACATTTTGAAGAAAATCTCTTTTTCATATTACATAAAATGTAATACAAGCCATTTCAATGAAAAAATATATATTTCTTTAAGAAAAACCATTTTTCAGTGTTCTTTCTTTTCATTTCCATCTTTTGAGTGAAAATGAAGGAAAAAGCAAGAAATTTACTAACTTTTCATGGCATTTCATTTTTTTTTCTCAAAATTGCTTAAATTATCCCGTTTCCAGCGTTTCTTGGAGAATTAACATCTTATGTAAGGGAGAAAATCTTTATTTTAGTTCAGAAACAAGGAATATATGCCATTTCACTAAAAAAGTTTCTTTTCACCGAAAAAGTGAATTTTTCGATGATTTTCTGTTTATTTCATTGTTTTCATAAAAAAAATAAACAAAAAACACTGAATATTGCCACAATATACTTTTTTTCTGAAAAAAATCATAAATGACGTGTTTTTCAACGTTTTTAGGAGTATAACGGCATTTTAAACAAAACCCCCTTTTACAAGTATAATATATGCAATTTGAATAAAGAAGAAAATTTTGCCTAAAAAGTGACTTTTTCAAGGTTTTTTTCATATTTTCATTTGTTGATATAAGAAAACCAAAAAAATACATTGTTTTTCTCGACAATACTTTTTTTCTCTAAAATTGCACAAATTACCTATTTTTATGTTTTTATCCTTATTCTACGACAATGTATTTTTTTTCTCTCTAAAAGCGCATGAATGACATTTTATTCAATGTTTTTTTGGAGATTTACTACTTTTTTTAAATAATTTTCTATTGATTTCAATGTTTTGATTAAAAACAAGAAAATAAACATTTTATTTCTCTTAAACTGTACAAAGTATCCATTTTTAACCTTTTTGGACGTTTAAACATTTTTTCTTGAAAACAACTTTTTCATGTTTAAATATACTTTTTCTATCTGAAATTTTATAAATTACGATTTTTCAGTTTTTAGGAGTATTAACGGCATTTTACATAAAACCCCCTTTTACAAGTATAACATATGCAATTTGAATTATCCACTTTTCAACGTTTATAAGAGTTTTACAATAATTTAACGACAAATCCATCTACCGTTAGAAAAAATGAATGTTTTTACCTCCAAAATTAAATTTTTCGGTAATTTTCTTTAAATATACATGTTTTAATTAAAAACATGAACAATACGCTATAGCGTATTGTTTTTCTCTTTAAAGTTACATAAACTACCCTATTTAAACCTTTTCATTGGTTATAACAACATTTTGAAGAAAATCTCTTTTTCATATTACATAAAATGTAATACAAGCCATTTCAATGAAAAAATATATATTTCTTTAACAAAAAGCATTTTTCAGTGTTTTCTTCTTTTCATTTCCACGTTTTGAGTGAAAATGAAGGAAAAAGCAAGAAATATATTAACTTTTCATGGGAATTCATTTTTTTCTCTCAAAAATGCTTAAATTATCCCGTTTCCAGCGTTTCTTGGAGAATTAACACCTTATCTAAGAAAGACCATCTTTATTTTAGTTCAGAAAAAAGGAATATATGCAGTTTCACAAAAAAAAATTCTTTTCACCGAAAAAGTTAATTTTTCGATAATTTTCTGCCTATTTCATTGTTTTCATCAAAAAATAAACAAAAAACACATAATACTGACACAATATACTTTTTTTCTCAAAAAATATCAAAAATCTAAAGGAGTATTAACGGTATTTTAAAGAAAACCCCCTTTTACAAGTATAATATATGCAATTTGAAAAAAAAAAAAATTTGCCTAAAAAGTGACTTTTCAAGCTTTTTTTTCATTTTTTCATTTGTTGGTGGAGGAAAACCAAAAAAAATAACATTCTTTTTCTCAACAATAATTTTTTTCTCTAAAATTGCACAAATTTCCTATTTTTATGCTTTTATCCTTATTTTTAACAATATATTTTTTTTCTCTAAAACCGCATAAATGACCCTTTTTCCCATGTTTTTCGGAGATTTACTACTTTTAAAGTAAAACCGTCTGTTTTACGATAAAGAATATGATGTTACACCAAAACTAACTACTTAATAATTTTCTATTGATTTCAATGTTTTCATTAAAAACACTATATACATTTTCTTTCTCTGAAACTATGCAAAGTATGGATTTTTAACCTTTTTGGTCGTTTAAACACATTTTGTAGAAAACTACTTTTTCATGTTACAATAGACTTTTTCTATCTCAACTTTCATAAATTACGTTTTTTTCAGTCTTTAAGAGCATTATCAGCATTTTACATAAAACCCAATTTTACAAATATAATATATGCGATTTGAATTATCCATTTTTCAATTTTTTAAGGGGTTTCCAATATTTTTATGACAAATCCATCTTCCCTTAGAAAAAAAAAGTATGTTTTTACCTCCAAAAGTGAGTTTTTAAGTAATTTTCTTTGAATTTCCATGTATTAATTAAAAACATGAACAATACGCTATAGCGTATTGTTTTTCTTTTGAAAATTACATAAACTACCCTATTTAAACCTTTTTATTGTTTTTAACGACATTTTGAAGAAAATCCCTTCTTCATGTTACATAAAATGTAATACAAGCCATTCGAATGAGAAAATATATATTTCTTTAAGAAAAAGGATTTTTCAGTTTTTTTTCTTTTCATTTCCATGTTTTGAGTGAAAATGAAGGAGAAAGCAAGAAATATATTAACTTTTTATGGCAATTCATTTTTTTTCTCTCAAAATTGCATCAATTATCCCGTTTCCAGCGTTTCTTGGAAAATTAACATCTCATCTAAGAAAGACCATTTTTATTCTAGTTAAGAAAAAAAGCGATATATATGCCTTTCAGGAAAAAACAGTTTCTTTCATCGAAAAATGAATTTTCGATTATTTTCTGCTTATTTCATTGTTTTCATAAAAAAATTAAAAAAACACTGAATATTGCCACAATATACTTTTTTCTGAAAAAAATCATAAATGACGTGTTTTTCAACGTTTTTAAGAGTATTAACGGCATTTTAAACAAAACCCCCTTTTACAAGTATAATAAATGCAATTTGAATAAAGAAGAAAATTTTGCCTAAAAAGTAACTTTTGCAAGGTTTTTTTCATATTTTAATTTGTTGATGGAAGAAAACCAAAAAAATACATTCTTTTTCTCAACAATACTTTTTTTCTCTAAAATTGCACAAATTACCTTTTTTTATGCTTTTATCCTTATTTTACGACAATATATATTTTTTTCTCTAAAACCGAATAAATGACCCTTTTTTCAATGTTTTTCGGAGATTTACAAATTTTAAAGGAAAACCATCTCTTTTACGAAAAAAAAAAAAAAGTTTTTTCCCCGTAAGTCACTTTTTGATAATTTTCTATTGATTTCAATATTTTTATTAAAAACAAGAAAATAAACATTATATACGTTTTATTTCTTTGAAACTATGCAAAGTATCGATTTTTAAACTTTTTGGACGTTTAAACACATTTTGGAGAAAACAACTTTTTTCATGTTACAATATAGTTTTTCTTTCTAAAATTTCATAAATTACGTTTTCTTCAGTCTTTAAAAGTATTAACGGCATTTTACACAAAACCCTCTTTTACAAGTATAACATATGCGATTTGAATTCTCCAATTTTCATCGTTTTTTAAGGGGTTTACAAAATTTTTATAACAAATCCATCTTTCCTTAGAAAAAAAAAGTATGTTTTACCTCCAAAAGTGAGTTTTTAAGTAATTTTGTTTGAATTTCTATGTTTTAATTAAAAACATGAACAATACGCTATAATGTATTGTTTTTCTTTTTAAAGTTACATAAACTACCCTATTTAAATCTTTTTATTGGTTTTAAAAAAATTTTGAAGGAAATCCTTTTTTCATGTTACATAAAATATAATACAAACCATTTTAATGAAAAAATATATATTTCTTTAAGGAAAAGGATTTTTCAGTGTTATTTCTTTTCATTTCCATGTTTTGAGTGAAAATTAAGGAAAAAGCAAGAAATATATTAAATTTTCATTGCAATTCATTTTTTTCTCTCAAAATTGCATAAATTATCCCGTTTCCAGCGTTTCTTGGAGAATTAACATGTTATCTAAGAAAGACCATCTTTATTTTAGTTTAAGATAAAAAAGAATATATGCCATTTCACGAAAAAAGTTTTTTTTACCGAAAAAGTGAATTGTTCGATGATTTTCTGCTTATTTCATTGTTTTCATCAAAAAAACATAAAACACTGAATATTGCCAAAATATACTTTTTTTCTGAAAAAAAAACGTAAATGACGTGTTTTTCAACGTTTTTAGGATTATTAACGGCATTTTAAACAAAACCCCTTTTACAAGTATTATATATGCAATTTGAATAAGGAAGAAAATTTTGCCTAAAAAGTGACTTTTTCAAGGTTTTTTTTAATATTTTCATATGTTGGTGGAAGAAAACAAAAAAAATACATCCTTTTTCTCGACAATAATTTTTTTCTCTAAAATTGCACCAACTACATATTTTTATGCTTTTGTCCTTATTTTAAGACAATATATTTTTTTTTCTCTAAAACACCATAAGTGACACTTTTTTTAATGTTTTTCGGAGATTTACTACTTTTAAAGGAAAATTATCTCTTTTACGAAAAAGAATATGATTTTACACCAAAAGTCACTTTTTAATAAAGGGTTTACAATATTTTTATGACAAATTTATCTTCCCTTAGAAAAAAAAGTATGTTTTTACCTCCAAAAGTAAGTTTTTCAGTAATTTTCTTTGTATTTCAATGTTTTAAATAAAAACATGAACAATAC
This sequence comes from Callinectes sapidus, assembly GCA_020233015.1. Lineage (NCBI taxonomy): Eukaryota > Metazoa > Arthropoda > Malacostraca > Decapoda > Portunidae > Callinectes > Callinectes sapidus. The sequence goes on along the minus strand of CM035220.1, from coordinate 15,050,207 downwards.
ACTAGAGCGTATTGTTTTTCTCTTTAAAGTTACATAAACTACCCTATTTAAACCTTTTCACTGGTTTTAACAACATTTTGAAGAAAATCTCTTTTTCATATTACATAAAATGTAATACAAGCCATTTCAATGAAAAAATATATATTTCTTTAAGAAAAAGCATTTTTCAGTGTTTTTTCTCTTCATTTCCATGTTTTGAGTGAAAATGAAGGAAAAAGCAAGAAATATATTAACTTTTCATGGGAATTCATTTTTTTCTCTCAAAAATGCTTAAATTATCCCGTTTCTAGCGTTTCTTGGAGAATTAACACCTTATCTAAGAAAGACCATCTTTAATTTAGTTCAGAAAAAAAAATATATGCCATTTCACAAAAAAAAATTATTTTCACCGAAAAAGTTAATTTTTCGATAATTTTCTGCTTATTTCATTGTTTTCATCAAAAAATAAACAAAAAACACATAATATTGACACAATATACTTTTTTTCCTGAAAAAATATCAAAAATCTAAAGGGGTATTAACGGTATTTTAAAGAAAACCCTTTTTACAATTATAATATATGCAATTTGAAAAAAGAATAAAATTTTGCCTAAAAAGTGACTTTTTCAAGCTTTTTTTCATTTTTTCATTTGTTGGTGGAAGAAAACCAAAAAAAAAAAACATTCTTTTTCTCAACAATAATTTTTCTCGAAAATTGCACAAATTTCCTTTTTTTATGCTTTTATCCTTATTTTTAATAATATTTTTTTTTCTCTAAAACCGCATAAATTACCCTTTTTCCCATGTTTTTCGGAGATTTACCACTTTTAAAGGAAAACCATCTCTTTTACGATAAAGAATATGATGTTACACCAAAACTCACTATTTAATAATTTTCTATTGATTTCAATGTTTTGAATAAAAACACTATATACATTTTCTTTCTGTGAAACTATGCAAAGTATGGATTTTTAACCTTTTTGGACGTTTAAACACATTATGTAGAAAACTACTTTTTCATGTTACAATATACTTTTTCTATCTCAACTTTCGTAAGTTACGTTTCTTTCTGGCTTTAAGAGCATTAACAGCATTTTACATAAAACCCAATTTTACAAATATAACATATGCGATTTGAATTATCCATTTTTCAACTTTTTAAGGGGTTTACAATATTTTTATGACAAATCCATCTTCCCTTAGAAAAAAAAAGTATGTTTTTACCTCCAAAAGTGAGTTTTTAAGTAATTTTCTTTGTATTTCTATGTTTCAATTAAAAACATGAACAATACGCTATAGCGTATTGTTTTTCTTTTGAAAGTTACATAAACTACCCTATTTAAACCTTTTTATTGGTTTTAACGACATTTTGAAGAAAATCCCTTCTTCATGTTCCAGCAAATGTAATACAAGCCATTCGAATGAGAAAATATATATTTCTTTAAGAAAAAGGATTTTTCAGTTTTTTTCTTTTCATTTCCATGTTTTGAGTGAAAATGAAGGGGAAAGCAAGAAATATATTAACTTTTCATTACAATTCATTTTTTTTCCCTCAAAATTGCATAAATTATCCCGTTTCCAGCGTTTCTTGGAGAATTAACATCTTATCTAAGAAAGACCATTTTTATTTTACTTAAAGAAAAAAGGAATATATGCCATTTCAGGAAAGAAGTTTCTTTTCACCGAAAAAATGAATTTTTCGATTATTTTCTGCTTATTTCATTGTTTTCATAAAAAAAATTAAAAAAACACTGAATATTGCCACAATATACTTTTTTTCTGAAAAAAATCATAAATGAGAGAGATTTACAAATTTTAAAGGAAAACCATATCTTTTACGAAAAAAAAAATGTTTTTTCCCCGTAAGTCACTTTTTAATTATTTTCTATTGATTTCAATATTTTGATTAAAAACAAGAAAAAAAACATTATATACATTTTATTTCTTTGAAACTATGCAAAGTATCGATTTTTTAACTTTTTGGACGTTTAAACACATTTTGGAGAAAACAGCTTTTTCATGTTACAATATAGTTTTTCTTTGTAAAATTTCACAAATTACGTTTTTTTCAGTCTTTAAAAGTATTAACGGCATTTTACATAAAACCCTCTTTTACAAGTATAACATATGCGATTTGAAATCTCCAATTTTCATCGTTTTTTTAAGGGGTTTACAATTTTTTTATGACAAATCCATCTTTCCTTAGAAAAAAAAGTATGTTTTACCTCCAAAAGTGAGTTTTTAAGTAATTTTGTTTGAATTTCCATGTTTTAATTAAAAACATGAACAATACGCTATAGCGTATTGTTTTTCTATTTAAAGTTACATAAACTCACCTATTTAAACCTTTTTATTGGTTTTAACAACATTTTGAAGAAAATCCCTTCTTTATGTTACATAAAAAGTAATACAAGATATTTGAATGAAAAAATATATATTTCTTTAAGAAAAAGTATTTTTCAGTGTTTTTACTTTTCATTTCCATGTTTTGAGTGAAAATGAAGGAAAAAGCAAGAAATATATTAACTTTTCATGGCAATTCATTTTTTTATCTCAAAATTGCATAAATTATCCCGTTTCCAGCATTTCTTGGAGAATTAACATCTTATCTAAGAAAGATCATCTGTATTATAGTTAAAGAAAAAAGGAATATATGCCATTTCACGAAAAAAGTTTCTTTTCACCGAAAAAGTGAATTTTTCGATGATATTCTGCTTATTTAATTGTTTTCATCAAAAAATTAAAAAACATTGAATATTGCCACAATATACTTTTTTTCTGAAAAAAAATCATAAATGACGTGTTTTTCAACGTTTTTAGGAGTATTAACGGCATTTTAAACAAAACACCTTTTACAAGTATAATATATGCAATTTGAATAAAGAAGAAAATTCTGCCTAAAAAGTGACTTTTTCAAGGTTTTTTTCATATTTTCATTTGTTGGTGGAAGAAAACCAAAAAAAATACATTCTTTTTCTCGACAATACTTTTTTTTCTCTAAAATTGCACAAATTACCTATTTTTATGCTTTTATCCTTGTTTTACGACAATATATTTTTTTCTCTAAAACCGCATAAATGACCCTTTTTTCATTGTTTTTTTTTCTGAGATTTACTACTTTAAAGGAAAACCATCCCTTTTACAAAAAAAAATATGTTTTTACCCCGAAAGTCACTTTTTTAATAATTTTCTATTGATTTCAATGTTTTGATTAAAAACAAGAAAATAAACACTTCATACATTTTTTTTTTTTCTCTTAAACTGTACAAATTATCCATTTTTAGCCTTTTTGGACGTTTAAACACATTTTTTAGAAAACAACTTTTTCATGTTATAATATAGTTTTTCTATATAAAATTTCATAAATTACGTTGTTTTTTTTTTTTTTTTTTAAGAGTATTAACGGCATTTTACATAAAACCCCCTTTTACAAGTATAACATATGCGATTTGAATTATCCATTTTTCATCGTTTTTAATAGTTTTACAATATTTTTATGACAAATCTTCCGTTAGAAAAACAATGTTTTTACCTCCAAAAGTAAGTTTTTTAGTAATTTTTTTTTAATATCCATGTTTTAATCAAAAACATGAACAATACGCTATAGCGTATTGTTTTTCTCTTTAAAGTTACATAAACTACCCTATTTTAACCCTTTTTATATGTTTTAACAACATTTTGAAAAAAATCTCTTTTTCATTTTACATAAAATGTAATACAAGCCATTTCAATGAAAAAAATATATATTTCTTTAAGAAAAAGCATTTTTCAGTGTTTTTTTCTTTTCATTTCCATGTTTTGAGTGAAAATGAAGGAAAAAGCAAGAAATATATTAACTTTTAATGCAAATTCATCTTTTTCTCTCAAAATTGCTTAAATTATCCCGTTTCCAGCGTTTCTTGGAGAATTAACATCTTATTTAAGAAAGACCATCTTTATTTTAGTTCAGAAAAAAGGAATATATGCCATATCACGGAAAAAGTTTTTTTCACCGAAAAAGTGAATTTTTCGATGATTTTCTGGTTATTTCATTGTTTTCAGCAAAAAATAAACAAAAAACACTTAATATTGCTACAATATACTTTTTTTCTGAAAAAATCATAAATGACGTGTTTTTCAACGTTTTTAGGAGTATTAACGGCATTTTAAACAAAACCCCCTTTTATAAGTATTATATATGCAATTTGAATAAAGAAGAAAATTTTGTCTAAAAAGTGACTTTTTCACGGTTTTTTTCATATTTTCATTTGTTGATGGAAGAAAACCAATAAAATACATTCTTTTTCTCTACAATACTTTTTTTCTCTAAAATTGCACAAATTACGTATTTCTATGCTTTTATCCTTATTTTACGACAATATATATTTTTTTCTCTAAAACCGCATAAAAGAACCTTTTTTCAATGTTTTTCGATTTACTACTTTTAAAGGAAAACCATCTCCTTTACGAAAAAATATATGTTTTTACCCCAAAAGTCACTTTTTTAATAACTTTCTATTGATTTCAATGTTTTGATTAAAAACAAGAAAATAAACACTATATACATTTTCTTTCTCTTAAACCTTTTTGGACGTTTAAACACATTTTGTAGTAAACAACTTTTTCATGTTACAATATACTTTTTCTATCTAAAATTTCATAAATTACGTTTTTTTTCAGTCTTTAAGAGTATTAACTACATTTTACATAAAACCCCCTTTTACAAGTATAACATATGCGATTTGAATTATCCATTTTTCAACGTTTTTGAGGGGTTTACCTTTTTTTTTGACAAATCCATCTTCCCTTAGAAAAAAAAGTATGTTTTTACCTCCAAAAGTGAGTTTTTAAGTAATTTTCCTTGAATTTTCATGTTTTAATTAAAAACAAGAACAATGCGTTATAGCATATTGTTTTTTTCTTTAAAGTTACATAAACTACCCTATTTAAACCTTTTTATTGGTTTTAACAACATTTTGAAGAAAATCCCTTCTTCATGTTACATAAAATGTGATACAAGCCATTTCAATTAAAAAATATATATTTCTTTAAGAAAAAGAATTTTTCAGTGTTTTTTCTTTTCATTTCCATGTTTTGAGTGAAAATGAAGGAAAAAGCAAGAAATACTTTTCATGGCATTTCATTTTTTTCTCTCAAAATTGCATAAATTATCCTGTTTCCAGCGTTTCTTGAAGAATTAACATCTTATCCAAGAAAGACCTTTATTTTAGTTAAAGAAAAAAGGAATATATGCCATTTCACGAAAAAAAGTTTCTTTTCAATGAAAACGTTAATTTTCGATTATTTTCTTGTTATTTCATTGTTTTCATCAAAAAATAAACAAAAAACACTGAATATTTCCACAATATACTTTTTTTCTGAAAAAAAAATCATAAATGACGTGTTTTTCAACGTTTTTAAGAGTATTAACGGCATTTTAAACAAAACCCTCTTTTACAAGTATTATATATTCATTCAATTTGAATAAAGAAGAAAATTTTGCCTAAAAAGTTTCTTTTTCAAGGTTTTTTTCATATTTTCATTTCTTGGTGGAGGTAAACCAAAAAAAATACATTCTTTTTCTCGACAATATTTTTTTCTATTAAATTGCACAAATTACCTATTTTTATGCTTCTATCATTATTTTACAACAATATATTTTATTTTCTCTAAAACCGCATAAATGTCCTTTTTTTCTATGTTTTTCAGAGATTTACTACTTGTAAAGGAAAACCATCTCTTTTACGAAAAAAAAAAGATTTTACACAAAAAGCCACTTTTTTAATATTTTTCTATTGATATCAATGTTTCGATTAAAAACAAGAAAATAAACACTATATACATTTTCTTTCTCTAAAACTGTACAAAGTATCCATTTTTAATCTTTTTGGACGTTTAAACACATTTTGTAGAAAAGAACTTTTTTTATATTACAATATACTTTTTCTATCTAAAATTTCAAAAATTACGTTTTCTTGAATTTTTAAGAGTATTAACGGCATTTTACATAAAACCTCCTTTTACAATTATAACATACGCAATTTGAATTTTCAGTTTTTCAATGTTTTTAAGAGTTTTACAATATTTTTGTGACAAATCCATCTTCCCATAGAAAATAGTTAGTTTTTACCTCCAAAAGTGAGTTTTTCAGTAATTTTCTTTGAATTTCCATGTTTTAATTAAAAATATGAACAATACGCTTTAGCGTATAACAATACGCTATAGCGTATTGTTTTTCTCTTTAAAGTTACATAAACTGCCCTATTTAAACCTTTTTATTGGTTTTATAAACATTTTGAAAAAAATCCCTGTTTCATGTTACATAATATATAATACAAGCCATTTCAATGAAAAAATATATATTTTCAGTGTTATTTCTTTTCATTTCCATGTTTTGAGTGAAAATGAAGGAAAAAGCAAGAAATATATTAAATTTTCATGACAGTTCTTTTTTTTCTCTCTAAATTGCATAAATTATTCCGTTTCCAGCGTTCCTTTGAAAATTAACATTTTATCTAAGAAAGACCATCTTTATTTTAGTTCAGAAAAAATGAATATATGACATTTCACGGAAAAAGTTTCTTTTCACGGAAAAAGTTAATTTTTCGATATTTTTCTGCTTATTTCATTCATTTCATAAAAAAATAAACAAAAAACACAGTATACTTTTTTTCTGAAAAAAATCATAAATGACGTGTTTTTCAACGTTTTTAGGAGTATTAACGGCATTTAAACAAAACCCCCTTTTTCAAGTATAATATATGTAATTTGAATACAGAATAAAATTTTGTCTAAAAAGTGTCTTTTTCAAGGTTTTTTTCATATTTTCATTTGTTGGTGGAAGAAAACAGAAAAAAGACATTCTTTTTCTCGACAATACTTTTTTTCTCTAAAATTGCACAAACTACCTATCTTTATGCTTTTATCCTTATTTTACGACGACATATTTTTTTTTCTAAAACCGCATAAATGACCCTTTTTTCAATGTTTTTCGGAGATTTATTACTTTTATAGGAAAACCATCTCTTTTACGAAAAAAAAAGTTTCTATCCCGAAAGTCACTTTTTTAATAATTTTCTATTGATTTCAATGTTTTGATTAAAAAAAAGAAAATAAACACTGTATACATTTTCTTTCTCTTAAACGGTACAAAGTATCCATTTTCAACCTTTTTGGACGTTTAAACACATTTTCTAGAAAACAACTTTTTCATGTTAAAATATACTTTTTCTATCTAAAATTTCATAAATTACGTTTTTTTCAGTTTTTAAGAGTATTAACGGCATTTTTCATAAAACCCCCTTTTACAAATTTAACATGTGCGTTTCGAATTATCCATTTTTCAACGTTTTTAAGAGTTTTACAATAATTTTATGACAAATCCATCTTCTCTTAGAAAAAAATATGTTTTTACCTCCAAAAGTAAGTTTTTCAGTAATTTTCTTTGAATATCCATGTTTTAATTAAAAACATGAACAGTACGTTATAGCGTATTGTTTTTCTTTCTTTCCTATTTAAACCCTTTCATTGGTTTTAACAACATTTTGAAGAAAATCTCTTTTTCATGTTACATAAAATGTAATACAAGCCATTTCAATGAAAAAATATATATTTCTTCAAGAAAAAGCATTTTTCAGTGTTTTTTCTTTTCATTTCCATGTTTTGAGTAAGAATGAAGGAAAAAGAGAGAAATATATTAACTTTTCATGGGAATTCAGATTTTTCTCTCAAAAAAGCTTAAATTATCCCGTTTCCAGCGTTTCTTGGAAAATTAACATCTTATCTAAGAAAGACCATCTTTATTTTAGATCAGAAAAAAGGAATATATGCCATTTCACGAGAAAAAATTCTTTTCACCGAAAAAGTGAATTTTTCGATAATTTTCTGCTTATTTCATTGTTTTCATCAAAAAATAAACAAAAAACACATAATATTGACACAATATACTTTTTTTCTGAAAAAAATAAAAAATCTAAAATAGTATTAACCGCATTTTAAACAAAACCCCCTTTTACAAGTATAATATATGCAATTTGAATAAAGAATAAAATTTTGCCTAAAAAGTGACTTTTTGAAGGTTTTTTTTCATATTTTCAGTTATTGGTGGAAGAAAACCAAAAAAAAAAAAAACATTCTTTTTCTCGACAATAATTTTTTTCTCTAAAATTGAACAAATTACCTATTTTTATGCTTTAATCCTTATTTTACGAAAAAAAAATTTTTTTTTCTAAAACCGCATAAATGACCCTTTTTCAAATGTTTTTCGGAGATTTACTACTATTAAAGGAAAACCATCTCTTTTACGATTAAGAATATGATTTTACACCAAAAGTCACTTTTAAATAATTTTCTATTCATTTCAATGTTTTGAATAAAAACAAGAAAATAAACACTATATACATTTTGTTTCTCTGAAACTATGCAAAGTATGGATTTTTAACCTTTTTGGACGTTTAAACTTATTTTGTAGAAAACTAATTTTTAATGTTACAATATACTTTTTCTATCTAAAATTTCATAAATTACGTTTTTTTTTCAGTCTTTAAGAGTATTAACGGGTTTTTACATAAAACCCCCTTTCATAAATATAACATATGCGATTTGAATTATCCATTTTTCAACTTTTTTAAGGGGTTTACAATATTTTTATGACAAATCCATCTTCCCTTTGAAAAAAAAAGTATGTTTTTACCTCCAAAAGTGAGTTTTTAAATAATTTTCTCTGAATTTCCATGTTTTAATTAAAAACATGAACAATACGCTGCAGCGTATTGTTTTTATTTTGAAAGTTACATAAACTATCCAGTTTAAACCATTTTATTGGTTTTAACGAGATTTTGATGAAAATCCCATCTTCATGTTATATAAAATGTAATACAAGCCATTTGAATGAAAAAATATATATTTCTTTAAGAAAAAAGTTTTTCAGTTTTTTTCTTTTCATTTCCATGTTTTGAATGAAAATGAAAGAGAAACCAAGAAATATATTAACTTTTCATGGCAATTAATTTTTTCTCTCAAAATTGGAAAAATTATCCCGTTTCCAGCGTTTCTTGGAAAATTAACATCTTATCTAAGAAAGACCATCTTTATTTTAGTTAAAGAAAAAAGGAATATATGCCATTTCAGGAAAATTTTCTTTTCACCGAAAAAATTAATTTTTCGATTATTTTCTGCTTATTTCATTGTTTTCATCAAAAAATAAAAAAAAACATTGAATAATGCCACAATATACTTTTTTTCTGAAAAAAATCATAAATGACGTGTTTTTCAACGTTTTTAGGAGTATTAACGGCATTTTAAGCAAAACCCCGTTTTACAAGTATAATAAATGCAATTTGAAAATTTTGCCTAAAAAGTGACTTTTTCAAGGTTTTTTTTCACATTTTCATTTGTTGATGGAAGAAAACCAAAAAAATACATACTTTTTCTCAACAATACTTTTTTTCTCTAAAATTGCACAAATTACCTTTTTTTATGCTTTTATCCTTATTTTACGACAATATATATATTTTTTCTCTAAAACCGCATAAATGACCCTTTTTTCAATGTTTTTCGGAGATTTCCAACTTTTAAAGGAAAACAATCTCTTTTACGAAAAAAAATATGTTTTTACCCCGGAAGTCACTTTTTAATAATTTTCTATTGATTTCAATATTTTGATTAAAAACAAGAAAATAAACATTATATACATTTTCTTTCTCTTAAACTGTACAAAGTATCCATTTTTAACCTTTTTGGACGTTTAAACACATTTTGTAGAAAACAACGTTTTCATGTTATAATATAGTTTTTCTATCTAAAATTTCATAAATTACGTTATTTTCAGTTTTTAAGAGTATTAACGGCATTTTACATAAAAGCCCCTTTTACAAGTATAACATAAGCGATTTGAATTATCCATTTTTCAACATTTTTAAGAGTTTTACAATAATTTTATGACAAATCTTCCATTAGAAAAAAAGTATATTTTTACCTCCAAAAGTAAGTTTTTCGGTAATTTTCTTTGAATATCCATGTTTTAATTAAAAACATGAATAATACACTGTAGCGTATTGTTTTTCTCTTTAAAGTTACATAAACTCCCCTATTTAAACCTTTTTATTGGTTTTAACACCATTTTGAAGAAAATTTCTTTTTCATTTAACACAAAATGTAACATAAGCCATTTCAATGAAAAACTATATATTTCTTTAAGAAAAAGCATTTTTCAGTGTTTTTTTCTTTTCATTTCCATGTTTTGAGTGAAAATGAAGAAAAGCGCAGGAAATAGATTAACTTTTCATGGCAATTCATTTTTTTTTCTCAAAATTGCTTAAATTATCTCGTTTAAGCGTTTCTTGGAGAATAAACATCTTATCTAAGAAAGACCATCTTTATTTTAGTTCATAAAAAAAGGAAAAAATGACATTTCACGAAAAAACTTTCTTTTCACCGAAAAAGTGAATTTTTCGATGATTTTCGGCTTATTTCATTGTTTTCATCAAAAAATCAACAAAAAACACTGAATATTGCCACAATACACTTTTTTTCTGAAAAAAATCATAAATGATGTGTTTTTCAACGTTTACAGAAGTATTAATGGCATTTTAAACAAAACCCCCTTTTACAAGTATAATATATGCAATTTGAATAAAGAAGAAAATAATACAAACCATTTTAATAAAAAAATATATATTTCTTTAAGGAAAAGGATTTTTCAGTGTTATTTCTTTTCATTTCCATGTTTTGAGTGAAAATTAAGGAAAAAGCAAGAAATATATTAAATTTTCATTGCAATTCATTTTTTTCTCTCAAAATTGCATAAATTATTCCGTTTCCAGCGTTTCTTGGAGAATTAACATGTTATCTAAGAAAGACCATCTTTATTTTAGTTTAAGATAAAAAAGAATATATGCCATTTCACGAAAAAAGTTTTTTTTACCGAAAAAGTGAATTGTTCGATGATTTTCTGCTTATTTCATTGTTTTCATCAAAAAAACAAAAAACACTGAATATTGCCAAAATATACTTTTTTTCTGAAAAAAAAACGTAAATGACGTGTTTTTCAACGTTTTTAGGATTATTAACGGCATTTTAAACAAAACCCCCTTTTACAAGTATTATATATGCAATTTGAATAAGGAAGAAAATTTTGCCTAAAAAGTGACTTTTTCAAGGTTTTTTTTAATATTTTCATATGTTGGTGGAAGAAAACAAAAAAAATACATCCTTTTTCTCGACAATAATTTTTTTCTCTAAAATTGCACCAACTACATATTTTTATGCTTTTGTCCTTATTTTAAGACAATATATTTTTTTTTCTCTAAAACACCATAAGTGACACTTTTTTTAATGTTTTTCGGAGATTTACTACTTTTAAAGGAAAATTATCTCTTTTACGAAAAAGAATATGATTTTACACCAAAAGTCACTTTTTAATAAAGGGTTTACAATATTTTTATGACAAATTTATCTTCCCTTAGAAAAAAAAGTATGTTTTTACCTCCAAAAGTAAGTTTTTCAGTAATTTTCTTTGTATTTCAATGTTTTAAATAAAAACATGAACAATACACTAGAGCGTATTGTTTTTCTCTTTAAAGTTACATAAACTACCCTATTTAAACCTTTTCACTGGTTTTAACAACATTTTGAAGAAAATCTCTTTTTCATATTACATAAAATGTAATACAAGCCATTTCAATGAAAAAATATATATTTCTTTAAGAAAAAGCATTTTTCAGTGTTTTTTCTCTTCATTTCCATGTTTTGAGTGAAAATGAAGGAAAAAGCAAGAAATATATTAACTTTTCATGGGAATTCATTTTTTTCTCTCAAAAATGCTTAAATTATCCCGTTTCTAGCGTTTCTTGGAGAATTAACACCTTATCTAAGAAAGACCATCTTTAATTTAGTTCAGAAAAAAAAATATATGCCATTTCACAAAAAAAAATTATTTTCACCGAAAAAGTTAATTTTTCGATAATTTTCTGCTTATTTCATTGTTTTCATCAAAAAATAAACAAAAAACACATAATATTGACACAATATACTTTTTTTCCTGAAAAAATATCAAAAATCTAAAGGGGTATTAACGGTATTTTAAAGAAAACCCTTTTTACAAGTATAATATATGCAATTTGAAAAAAGAATAAAATTTTGCCTAAAAAGTGACTTTTTCAAGCTTTTTTTCATTTTTTCATTTGTTGGTGGAAGAAAACCAAAAAAAAAAAACATTCTTTTTCTCAACAATAATTTTTTTCTCTAAAATTGCACAAATTTCCTTTTTTTATGCTTTTATCCTTATTTTTAATAATATTTTTTTTTCTCTAAAACCGCATAAATGACCCTTTTTCCCATGTTTTTCGGAGATTTACCACTTTTAAAGGAAAACCATCTCTTTTACGATAAAGAATATGATGTTACACCAAAACTCACTATTTAATAATTTTCTATTGATTTCAATGTTTTGAATAAAAACACTATATACATTTTCTTTCTGTGAAACTATGCAAAGTATGGATTTTTAACCTTTTTGGACGTTTAAACACATTATGTAGAAAACTACTTTTTCATGTTACAATATACTTTTTCTATCTCAACTTTCGTAAGTTACGTTTCTTTCTGGCTTTAAGAGCATTAACAGCATTTTACATAAAACCCAATTTTACAAATATAACATATGCGATTTGAATTATCCATTTTTCAACTTTTTAAGGGGTTTACAATATTTTTATGACAAATCCATCTTCCCTTAGAAAAAAAAAGTATGTTTTTACCTCCAAAAGTGAGTTTTTAAGTAATTTTCTTTGTATTTCTATGTTTCAATTAAAAACATGAACAATACGCTATAGCGTATTGTTTTTCTTTTGAAAGTTACATAAACTACCCTATTTAAACCTTTTTATTGGTTTTAACGACATTTTGAAGAAAATCCCTTCTTCATGTTCCAGCAAATGTAATACAAGCCATTCGAATGAGAAAATATATATTTCTTTAAGAAAAAGGATTTTTCAGTTTTTTTCTTTTCATTTCCATGTTTTGAGTGAAAATGAAGGGGAAAGCAAGAAATATATTAACTTTTCATTACAATTCATTTTTTTTCCCTCAAAATTGCATAAATTATCCCGTTTCCAGCGTTTCTTGGAGAATTAACATCTTATCTAAGAAAGACCATTTTTATTTTACTTAAAGAAAAAAGGAATATATGCCATTTCAGGAAAGAAGTTTCTTTTCACCGAAAAAATGAATTTTTCGATTATTTTCTGCTTATTTCATTGTTTTCATAAAAAAAATTAAAAAAAACACTGAATATTGCCACAATATACTTTTTTTCTGAAAAAAATCATAAATGAGAGAGATTTACAAATTTTAAAGGAAAACCATATCTTTTACGAAAAAAAAAATGTTTTTTCCCCGTAAGTCACTTTTTAATTATTTTCTATTGATTTCAATATTTTGATTAAAAACAAGAAAAAAAACATTATATACATTTTATTTCTTTGAAACTATGCAAAGTATCGATTTTTTAACTTTTTGGACGTTTAAACACATTTTGGAGAAAACAGCTTTTTCATGTTACAATATAGTTTTTCTTTGTAAAATTTCACAAATTACGTTTTTTTCAGTCTTTAGCCTTTTCAGTACTAGAACACAATTTTACCATGAGTATTGGGTGTGACTACATTTTATTGATATTAGGTAGGGTCTGTGGACGTTAGAAGATTAATGGCCAGAGTTTATATAGGTAGAGAAATTTAACTTATCCTTTTGGATTTTGACTTGAGTGAACCTTTTTCTCTTTTTCTCATAACGATTCCTCCCTTTAAAAATACAAAAAGAATAACTGCCACGTGTATATGTATTGGCTTCCTGTACTTTGCCTCATCTTGCATTCATAAATCTCTATCTAACCAGTTCTTGTAGTATGTATGTAAGATTCGTGTAAGGCATGCAAAAAAGAGTTAACCCGTAAAAGAGGTTAACAAAATCCGACCATCCACGTATAATGCAAATAGAAACATGAAAGAAATGATTGGTAAAATTTAATGAATACTGT
>CM035220.1:14978045-15009153 GCA_020233015.1 Callinectes sapidus | reverse complement strand
AATATTGTCGAGAAAAAGAATTTATTTTTTTGGTTTTCTTCCACCAACAAATGAAAATAAGAAAATACATGGAAAAAGTAACTGTTTAGGCCGAATTTTGTTCTTTATTAAAATTGAATATATTATTCTTGTAAAAGGGGTTTCTGTTTAAAATGCCGTTAATACTCCTAAAGACGTAGAAAAAAACACGTAATTTATGATTTTTTTTTTTTTTTAGCACAAGTATATTTTCGCAATATTTGGTGTTTTTTTTTTATTTTCTTATGAAAACAATGAAATAAACAGAAAATCATTGAAAAATTTACTTTTCCGGTGAAAAGGAACTTTTTTCGTGAAATGGCATATATTCCTTTTTTTCTGAACTAGAAAAAAAGATGGTCTTTCTAAGATAAGATGTTAATTCTCCTAAAAACGCTGGAAAGGGAATAATTCATGCAATTTTAAGAGAAAAAAATTATCTGCAATAAAAAGTTAATATATTTTTTCCTTATTCCTTCATTTTCAATCAAAACTTGCAAATAAAAAAAAAAAATTAAAATACTTTTTGTAAAAGAAATATATTTTTTTCCTTAAATGGCTTGTATTACATTTAATGTAACATTAAAAAACGATTTTCTTCAAAATGTTGTTAAAACCAATAAAAATGTTTAAATAGGGTAGTTTATGTAACTTTAAAGAGAAAAACAATACGTTAAAGCGTATTGTTCATGTTTTTAATTAAAACATGGAAATTCAAAGAAAATTACTGAAAATTTACTTATGAAGGTAAAAACATACTTTTCTTTTCTAAGGGAAGACGGATTTGTCATAAAAATATTGTAAAATTCTTAATTCTAAAATTCCTAAAAAAATGGATAACTCAAATCGATTTTGTTATACTTGTAAAAGGGGGTTTTGTGTAAAATGCCGCTAATACTATTAAAAACTTTAAAAAACCTAATTTATGAAATTTTAGATAAAAAAAAAGTATATTGTAACATGAAAAAGTTGTTATCTACAAAATATTTTTAAACGTCCAAAAAGGTTCAAAATGGGTACTTTGTACAGTTTCAGAGAAAGAAAATGTATATTGTGTTTATTTTCATGTTTTTAATCAAAACATTAAAATCAATAGAAAATTATTAAAAAAGACTTTTGGTGTAAAACCATATTTATTTCGTAAAAGAGATGGTTTTTCTTTAAAAGTTGTAAAAGGGTCATTGATGGAATTTTAAAGAAAAAAAATATATTATCGTAAGATAAGGATAAAAACATAAAAATAGGTAATTTGTGCAATTTAAGAGAAAAAAATATTTATCGACAAAAAGAATGTATTTTTTTGGTTTTCTTCCTTCAACAAATGAAAATAAGAAAAAAACATTGAAAAAGTCACTTTTTAGGCAAAATTTTCATTAATTTTTTTTTTTCAGAAAGAGTATATTGTCTCAATATTCAGTGTTTTTTGTTTCTTTTTTTAAGAAAACAATGAAATAAGCAGAAAATCATCAAAAATTTTGGATTTGTCATAAAAATATTGAAAAACCCTTAAAAACGTTGAAAAATTGATAATTCAAATCACATATGTTATACTTGTAAAAAAGGTTTTGTGTAAAATACCGTAATACTCTTAAAAACTGAAGAAAACCTAGTTTATAAAATTTTAGATAAAAAAAAAGTATATTGTAATATGAAAGACTTATTTTCTACAAAATATTTTTAAACGTCCAAAAAGATAAAAAATGCGTACTTTGTACAGTTTCAGAGAAAGAAAATGTATATAGTGTTTATTTTCTTGTTTTTAATCAAAACATTGAAATCAATAAGAAATTATTAAAAAATGACTCTTGTTTTAAAATCATATATTTTTTTCGTAAAAGAGATGGTTTTCTTTAAAAAGTTGTAAATCTCCGAAAAACATTAAAAAAAGGTCATTTATGCAGTTTTAGAGAAAAAAATATATATATTATCGTAAAATAACCATAAAAGCATAAAAACGGGTAATTTGTGCAATTCTCGAAAAAAAAATATTGTCGAGAAAAACAATGTATTTATTTGGGTTTTCTTCCACCAAAAAATGAAAATAAGAAAAAAAAACATTGAAAAAGTCACTTTTTAGGCAGAATTTTTTTCTTTATTCAGATTGCATATATTATACTTGTAAAAGGGTTTTTTTTTAAATGGCGTTAATATTCCTAAAAACATTGAAAAACACGTCATTTATGATGTTTTTCAGAAAATGTATATCACTTTTTCGGTGAAAAGGAACTTTTTTCGTGAAATGGCATATTTTCCTTTTTTCTGAACTAAAAAAAAGATGGTCTTTCTTAGGTAAGATGTTTATTATCCTAAAAAACGCTTTAAAGGGAATAATTTATGCAATTTTGAGAGAAAAAATTAATTGCAATAAAAAGTTAATATATTTCTTGGTTTTTCCTTGATTTTCAATCAAAACATGCAAAGGAAAAGAAAAAAAAACACTGAAATATCCTTTTTCTAAAAGAAATATAATTTTTTTCATTTTATATAACATGAAAAAGGGATTTTCTTCAAAATGTTGTTGAAAGCTTTAAAAAGGTTTAATTAAATAGGGTAGTTTATGTAACTTTAAAGAAAAAAACAATACGCTATGGCGTATTGTTCATGTTTTTAATTAAAACACGGAAATTCAAAGAAAATTATTGAAAAACTCACTTTTGAAGGGAAAAACATATATTTTTTAAAGAAAAAGATGGATTTGTCATAAAAATATTGTAAAACTCTTAAAAACGTTGAAAAATATATAATTCAAATCGCATATGTTATACTTGTAAAAGGGGGTTTTGTGTAAAAAGCCGTTAATACTCTAAAAAGGTGAAATTTTTTTCTAAGGCATGATGGATTTGTCATAAAAGTTTTGTAAAACCCTTGAAAACGTTAAAAGATGGATAATTGAAATCGCATATGTTGTTCTTGTTGAAGGGGGTTTTGTGTAAACTAACGTTATTACACTTAAAAACTTAATAAAACCTAATTTATGAAATTTTATATAAAAAAAGTATATTGTAACATGAAAGGGTGGTTTTCTACAAAATATTTTTAAACGTCCAAAAAGGTTAAAAATGGGTGCTTTCTAGAGTTTCAGAGAAAGAATAGTGTTTATTTTCTTGTTTTTAATCAACACATTAAAATCAATAGAATTTTTTTAAAATTGACTTTTAGTGTAAAATCATATTTTCTTCGTAAAATAGATGGTTTTCCTTGAGAAGTTGTAAATTTTCGAAAAACATTGAAAAAAGAGTCATTGATGAAGTTTTAGAGATAAAAATATATATTATCGTAAAATAAGGATAAAAGCCTAAAAATAGGTAATTTGTGCAATTTTAGAGAAAACAAAATCTTCTCGAGAAAAAGAATGTATTTTTTTTTTTTTTTTTTTTGGTTTTCTTCCACCAACAAATGAAAATAAGAAAATACATGGAAAAAGTAACTTTTTAGGCCGAATTTTCTCCTTTATTAAAATTGAATATATTATACTTGTAAAAGGGGTTTTTGTTTAAAATGCCGTTAATACTCCTAAAAACGTAGAAAAAAACACGTAATTTATGATTTTTTTTTTTTTTTCAAAAGTATATTTTCGCAATATTTAGTATTTTTTTTATTTTTTTATGAAAACAATGAAATAAACAGAAAATCATTGAAAAATTTATTTTTCTGGTGAAAAGGAAATTTTTTCGTTAAATGGCTTATATTCCTTTTTTCTGAACTAGAAAAAAAGATGGTCTTTCTAGGATAATATGTTAATTCTCCTAAAAACGCTGGAAAGGGAATAATTTTTGCAATTTTAAGAGAAAAAAATGATCTGCAATAAAAAGTTAATATATTTCTTGCTTTTTCCTTAATTTTCAATCAAAACTTGCAAATAAAAAAAAAAAACTTAAAATACTTTTTGTAAAAGAAATATTTTTTTTTCCTTAAATGGCTTGTATTACATTTAATGTTACATTAAAAAACGATTTTCTTCAAAATGTTGTTAAAACCAATAAAAATGTTTAAAGAGGGCAGTTTATGTAACTAAAGATCAATTGCAATAAAAGTTATTATATTTCTTGGTTTTTCCTTCATTTTCAATCAAAACACGGAAATGAAAAGAAAAAAAAAACACTGAAAAATCCTTTTTCTAAAAGAAATATATATTTTTTCTTGAAATGGCTTGTGTTACATTTAATGTAACATTAAAAAGGGATTTTCTTGAAAATGTTGTTAAAACCAATAAAAAGGTTTGAATAAGGTAGTTTATGTATTTTTAAAGAGAAAACAATTAGCTACAGCGTATTGTTCATGTTTTTAATTAAAACATGGAAATTCAAAGAAAATTACTGAAAAACACACTTTTGGAGAAAAAAACATACTTTTTTTCTAAGGGAACATGGATTTGTCATAAAAATATTGTGAAACCCTTGAAAATGTTCAAAAATAGATAATTCAATTCGGGTATGTTATACTTGTAAAATCGGGTTTTGTGTAAAATGCCGCTAATACTATTAAAAACTAAAAAAAAAAACTAATTTATGAAATTTTAGATAAAAAAAAGTATATTGTAACATGAAAAAGTTGTTATCTACAAAATATTTTTAAACGTCCAAAAAGGTTCAAAATGGGTAATTTGTACAGTTTTAGAGAAAGAAAATGTATATTGTGTTTATTTTCTTGTTTTTAATCAAAACCTTAAAATCAATAGAAAATTATTAAAAAAGACTTTTGGTGTAAAACCATATTTATTTCGTAAAAGAGATGGTTTTCCTTTAAAAGTTGTAAAAGGGTCATTGATGGAGTTTTAAAGAAAAAAAATATATTATCGTAAGATAAGGATAAAAACATAAAAATAGGTAATTTGTGAAATTTAAGAGAAAAAATTATTTATCGACAAAAAGAATGTATTTTTTTGGTTTTCTTCCTTCAACAAATGAAAATAAGAAAAAATATTGAAAAAGTCACTTTTTAGGCAAATATTTCATAAATTATTTTTTTTCAGAAAAAGTATATTGTCTCAATATTCAGTGTTTTTTGTTTCTTTTTTAAGAAAACAATGAAATAAGCAGAAAATCATCGAAAATTTTGGATTTGTCATAAAAATATTCAAAAACCCTTAAAAACGTTGAAAAATTGATAATTCAAATCACATATGTTATACTTGTAAAAAAGATTTTGTGTAAAATGCCGTAATACTCTTAAAAACTTAAGAAAACCTAGTTTATAAAATTTTAGATAAAAAAAGTATATTGTAATATGAAAAACTTGTTTTCTACAAAATATTTTTAAACGTCCAAAGAGATTAAAAATGCGTACTTTGTACAGTTTCAGAGAAAGAAAATATATATAGTGTTTATTTTCTTGTTTTTAATCAAAACATTGAAATCAATAGGAATTATTAAAAAATGGTTCTTGGTTTAAAATCATATATTTTTTTTCGTAAAAGAGATGGTTTTCTTTAAAAAGTTGTAAATCTCCGAAAAACATTAAAAAAATGTCATTTATGCAGTTTTAGAGAAAAATATATATATATTATCGTAAAATAACCATAAAAGCATAAAAACGGGTAATTTGTGCAATTCTCGAAAAAAAATATATTGTCGAGAAAAACAATGTATTTTTTTGGTTTTCTTCCACCAACAAATAAAAATAAGAAAAAAACATTGAAAAAGTCACTTTTTAGGTAGAAATTTCTTCTTTATTCAAATTGCATATATTGTACTTGTAAAAAGGGGTTTTGTTTAAAATGGAGTTACTACTCCTAAAAACGTTGAAAAACACGTCATTTATGATTATGAGATGGTTTTCCTTGAAAAGTTGTAAATCTCCGAAAAACATTGAAAAAAGAGTTATTTATGCAGTTTTAGAGAGAAAAAAATATCGTAAAATAAATATAAAAGCATAAAAATAGGTAATTTGTGGAATTTTGAGAAAAAAAATATTTTCAAGAAAAAGAATGTTTTTTTTTTTTCCATCAACAAATAAAAATAAGAAAAAAACAATGACAAAGTCACTTCTTAGGCAGATTTTCTTCTTTATTGAAATAGCATATATTAACTTGTAAATGGAAGTTTTGTTTAAAATATCGTTAATACTCCTAAAAACGTTGAAAAACATGTCTTTTGTGATTTTTTTTTTTTTTTCAGAAAAAGTGTATTGTCGCAATATTCATAATTTTTTTATATATTTTTTTTTAAGAAAAAAATGAACTAAGCACCAAAGAAGTAGATTTTTTAATGATTTTCTGCTTATTTCATTATTTTCATAAAAAATAAACAAAAAACAATGAATTTTGCGACAATATACTTTTTTCTAAAAAATTACATAAATGACGTGTTTTTAAAGGTTTTTAGGAGGGTTAACGGCATCTTACGCAAAACCCCCCTTTACAAGTATAATATATGCATTTTGTATAAAGTCAAAATTTCTGCCTATTAAGTGACTTTCTTTATGTTTTTATCTTATTTTCATTTGTTGGTGTAATAAAAACAAAAATTACATTCTTTGTATCGACAATGTTTGTTTTCTCTAAAATTGCACAAACTACCCATGTTTATGTTTTTATCCTTATTTTACGAGAACTTTTTTTTCTCTAAAACTGCATAAATGACCCTTTTTTCAATGTTTTTCAGAGATTTAGAAAAAAGTTTTTAAAAATGTTTTTACATCCAAAAGTGGGTTTTTCAGTAATTTTCTTTTAATTTTCATGTTTTAATTAAAATCAAGACCAATACACTATACATTTTTTCCTCTTTAAGGTTACATAAATTACCCTATTTAAACCTTTTTATTGGTTTTAACAACTTTTTGAAGAAAATCCCTTTTTCATGTTACATAAAATGTAACACAAGCCATTTTAATAAAAAAATATATATATTTCTTTTAGAAAAAAGGATTTTTCAGTGCTTTTTCTTTACATTTCCATGTTTTGATTGAAAATGAAGGAAAAAGCCAGAAATATATCAACTTTTTATTGCAATTCATTTATTTTCTCTCTAAATTGCATAAATTATCCCCTTTTCAGCGTTTTAGGAGAAATAACATCTCATCTAAGAAAGACCATCTTTTTTTTAGTTATGGAGAAAGAAATATACGCCATTTCACGAAAAAAGTTCCTTTTCAATGAAGTAGATTTTTCGATGATTTTCTGCTTATTTCATTGTTTTTATAAAAAATAAATAAAAAACAATGAATACTGCGACAATATACTTTTTTCTCAAAAATTTCATAAATGACGTGTTTTTCAACGTTTTTAGGAGTATTAACGGTATTTTACAAAAAACTCCCTTTTACAAGTATAATATATGCAATTTGTATAGAGACCAAATTTCTGCCTAAAAAGTGACTTTCTTAATGTTTTTATCTTATTTTCATTTGTTTGTGTAAGAAAACCAAAACATACATTCTATTTTGCGGCAATATTTCTTTTCTCCAAAAAAATCACAAACTACCCATTTTTATGTTTTTATCCCTATTTTACGATAATATATTTATTTTCTCTAGAACTGCATCAATGTCCCTTTTTTCAATGTTTTTCAAAGACTTACAAAAAAAAGTATGTTTTGACATCTAAAAGTGAGCTTTTCTGTGATTTTCTTTAAATACTCATGTTTTAATTAAAAACAAGACTAATACATTATATATTTTTTTTCTCTTTAAAGTTACATATACTATCCTATTTTAACCTTTTTTATTGGTTTTAACAAAATTTTGAAGAAAATCCCTTTTTCTTGTTACATAAAATGTAATACAAGCCATTTCAATGAAAAATATATAAATTTCTTTTAGAAAAAGGATTTTTTATGTTTTTTCTTTACATTTCCATATTTTGATTGAAAATGAAGGAAAAAGCAAGAAATATATTAACTTTTTATTGCAATTCATTGATTTTCTCCCAAAATTGCATACATTATCATCTTTTCAGCGTTTTTAAAAGAATCAACATCTCATCTAGGAAAGACCATCTTTTTTTAGATAAAAAGAAAGGAATATATGCCATTTCACGAAAAAAGTTCCTTTTCACCCGAAAAGCAGATTTTTCGATGAATTTCTGCTTATTTCATTGTTTTCATAAAAAAAATAAACAAAAAACAATGAATATTGTAACAATATACTTTTTTCTCAAAAATTTCATATATGATGTGTTTTTCAACGGCATTTTACACAAAACTCTCTTTCACAAGTATAATATATGCAATTTGTATAGATACAAAATTTCTGCCTAAAAAGTTACTTTTTCAATTTTTTTTATCTTATTTGCGTTTATTGGTAGAAGGCAACAAAGAAAATACATTTTTTTGCGACAATATTTCTTTTCTCAAAAATTGCAGAAACTACCCATTTATATATTTTTTTCCTTATTTTACAATATTTTTTTTTCTCTAAAACTCCATAAATGACCCTTTTTTCAATGTTTATCAGAGATATAGAAAAAAAGTATCTTTTTATATCAAAAATTGAGTTTTTCTGTAATTCTCTTTTAATTTACATGTTTTAATTAAAAACAAGAGCAATGTACTATATATTTTTTTCTCTTTAAAGTTACATAAACTCCCGTATTTAAACCTTTTTATTGGTTTTAACAACTTTTTGAAGAAAATCCCTTTTCCATGTTACATGAAATGTAATACAAGCCATTTCAATTAAAAATATATATATATTTCTTTTAGAAAAAGGATTTTCCTGTGTTTTTTTTTTACATTTTCATGTTTTGTTTGATAATAAAAGAATAACAAGAAATATATTAACTTTTTATTGCAATTCATTTTTTTTATCTCAAAATTGCATAAATTATCCTCTTTTCAGTGTTTTTAGGAGAATTTACATCTCATCTAAGAGAGATCATCTTTTTTTTTAGTTAAAAAGAAAAGAATATATGCCATTTCCAGAAAAATGTTCCTTTTCACCGAAAAAGTAGATTTTCCGATGATTTTCTGCTTATTTCATTGTTTTCATAAACTCCATAAATGACCCTTTTTTCAATGTTTATCAGAGATATAGAAAAAAAAGTATGGTTTTATATAAAAAATTGAGTTTTTCTGTAATTCTCTTTTAATTTACATGTTTTAATTAAAAACAAGAGCAATGTACTATATATTTTTTTCTCTTTAAAGTTACATAAACTCCCCTCTTAAAGCCTTTTTATTGGTTTTAACAACTTTTTGAAGAAAATCCCTTTTCCATATTACATGAAATGTAATACAAGCCATTTCAATTAAAAATATATATATTTCTTTTAGAAAAAGGATTTTCCTGTGTTTTTTCTTTACATTTTCATGTTTTGTTTGATAATAAAAGAATAACAAGAAATATATTAACTTTTTATTGCAATTCATTTTTTTTATCTCAAAATTGCATAAATTATCCTCTTTTCAGTGTTTTTAGGAGAATTTACATATCATCTAAGAGAGATCATCTTTTTTTTACTTAAAAAGAAAAGAATATATGCCATTTCCAGAAAAATGTTCCTTTTCACCGAAAAAGTAGATTTTCCGATGATTTTCTGCTTATTTCATTGTTTTCATAAAAAAATAAACAAAAAACAATAGAATATTGTGACAATATACTTTTTTCTCAAAAATTTCATAAATGACGTGTTTTTCAACGTTTTTAAGTGTATTAACGGCATTTTACACAAAACCCTCTTTTACAAGTAAAATATATGCAATTTGTATAACGACAAAATTTCTGTCTAAAAAGTGACTTTTTCAATGTTTTTATCTTATTTTCATTTGTTGGTGAAAGAAAACCAAGAAATACATTCTTTTTTTGCGACAATATTTCTTTTCTCTAAAATTGCACAAACTACCCTTTTTTATGTTTTTATTCTTATTTTACGATGATATATTTTTTTCTCTAAAACTGCATCAATGACCCTTTTTTCAATTTTTTTCAGAGATTTAGAAAAAAGTATGTTTTTAGATCCAAAAGTGAGTTTTACAGTAATTTTCTTTTAATTTTCATGTTTTGATTAAAAACAAGACCAATACACTATATATTTTTTTCTGTTTAAAGTTACCTAAAGTTTAACCTATTTATACCTTTTTATTGGTTTTAACATTTTGAAGAAAATCCATTTTTCATGTTACATAAAATGTAATACCAGCCATATCAATTAAAAAATATATATATTTTTTTTTTAGAAAAAGGATTTTTTAGTGTTTTTTATTTACATTTCCAGGTTTTGATTGAAAATGAAGGAAAAAGCAAAAATATATTGTCTTTTTATTGTAATTCAATTTTTTCTCTCAAAATTCCATAAATTATCCCCTTTTAGGTGTTTTTTGGAGAATTAATATCTTATCTAAGAAAGACCATCTTTTTTTTAGTTAAGAAGAAAGGAATATATGCCATTTCACTGAAAAATTCCTTTTCACCGGAAAAGTAGATTTTTCCATGATTTTCTGCTTATTTCACCCTCTTTTATTATTCAACCTCATTTTTTTATTCAACCCTCTTTTACAAGTATAATATATAAAATTTCAATAAAGTAGAAAATTCAGCCTAAAAACTGACTTTTTCTATGTTTTTTTCTTATTTTAATATGTTGGTGGAAAAAAAAAATACATTCTTTTTCTCGACAATAATTTTTTTCTCTAAAATTCCACAAATTACCTATTTTTATGCTTTTATCCTTATTTTACGATAATATATATTTTTTTCTCTAAAACTGCATAAATGACCCTTTTTTCAATGTTTTTCGGAGATTTAGAACTTTTCAAGGAAAACCATTTCTTTTTCGAAAAAAAATATGATTTTACATCAAAAGTCATTTTTTTTAAATTTTCTATTGATTTCAATGTTTTGATTAAAAACAAAAAAATAAACATGATATACATTTTCTTTTTCTGAAACTGTTTAAAGTACCCATTTTTAACCTTTTAGGACGTTTAAAAATATTTTGTATAAAACAACTTTTTCATGTTACAATATACATTTTTTAATCTAAAATTTCATAAATTCGGTTTATTAACGGTATTTTACACAAAACCTCCTTTTACAAGTATAACTTATGCGATTCAAAGTATCTATTTTCCAACGTTTTAAGGGTTTTTCAAAATTTTTATGACAAATCCATCTTCCCTTAGAAAAAAAAAGGATGTTTTTACCTCCAAAAGTGAGTTTTTCAGTAATTTTCTTTGAATTTCAATGTTTTAATTAAAAACATTAACGATACGCTATAGCGTATTGTTTTTTTCTTTAAAGTTATATAAACTACCCTATTTAAACCTTTGTATTGGTTTTAACAACATTTAAAAAAAAAATTCACTTTTTAATGTTACATTAAAAGAAATACAAGCCATTTCAAGGAAAAAATATATTTTTTTTTCTAGAAAAAGGATTTTCTGTGTTTTTTCTTTTCATTTAAATGTTTTGATTAAAAAATTAAGGAAAAAGCAAGAAATATATTAATTTTTTATTGCAATTCATTTTTTTCTCTCAAAATTGCATAAAATATCCCCTTTCCAGCGTTTTTAGGTGAAATAACATATTATCTTAGAAAAACCATCTTTTGTTTAATTAAGAAAAAAAGGAATATATGCAATTTCACGAAAAAAGTTCCTTTTCACCGAAAAAGTTAATTTTTCGATGATTTTCTGCTTATTTCATTGTTTCCATGAAAAAAAAAAAAAAACGAATGTTGCGACAATATGCTTTTTCTGAAAAAAATAAAAAATGACAATATTTTTATGACAAATCCATCATTCCTTAGAAAAAAAGCATGTTTTTACCTCGAAAAGTGAGTTTTTCAGTAATTTTCTTTGAATTTCACTTTGAAGAAAATCCATTTTTAATGTTACATTAAATGTTATAAAAGCCATTTCAAGGAAGAAAAAATTTTTTTTACAAAAAGGATTTTTCAGTGTTTTTTTTCTTTTCATTTAAAAGTTTTGATTGAAAATTAACGAGAAAGCAAGAAATATATTAATTTTTTATTGCAATTCATTTTTTTCTCTCAAAATTGCATAAATTATCCCCTTTCCAGCGTTTTTAGGGGAATTAACATCTTATCTTAGAAAAACAATCTTTTATTTAATTCAGAAAAAAGGAATATATGCCATTTTACGAAAAAAGTTCGTTTTCACCGAAAAAGTGAATATTTCGATGATTTTCTGCTTATTTCATTGTCTTCATAAAAAAAAAAAAAACTGTATATTGCGACAATATACTTTTTCTAAAAAAAATCATAAATGACGTGTTTTTCAACGGTTTTAGGAGTATTAACGGCATTCTACACAAAATCCCCTTTTACAAGTATAATATGTGCAATTTGTATAAAGACAAAATTTCTGATTAAGAAGTGACTTTTTCAATGTTTTAATCTTATTTTCATTTGTTGGTGGAAGAAAACAAAAAAATACATTGTTTTTTGTGACAATATTTCTTTTCTCTAAAATTGCACAAACTTCCGATTTTTATGTTTTTTTCCCTTATTTTACGATAATATATTTTTTTCTTTAAAACTGCATAATGACCCTTTTTTCAATGTTTTTCAGAGAATTAGAAAAAATTATGTGTTGCTATCCAAAAGTCAGTTTTTCAATAATGTTCTTTTAATTTTCATGTTTTAATAAAAAACATGTCCAATACACTATAATTTTTTTCCTCTTTAAAGTTACATAAACTACGCTAATTAAACCTTTTTATTGGTTTTACCAACATTTTGAATAAAATCTCTTTTTCATGTTCCATAAAATGTAATACAAGCCATTTCAAGGAAAAAAAAATATATATTTCTTTTTTTTTTGTTTTTTTCCACCAACAAATAAAAATAAGATTAAATAATTAAAGAAGTCACTCTTTGGGCAGAAATTTTATCCTTATACAAATTGCATATATTATACTTCTAAAAGGGGGTTTTGTGTAAAATGCCGTTAATACTCCTAAAACCGTTGAAAAACATGTCATTTATGAAATTTTTGAGAAAAAAGTATATTGTCGCCTTATTCATTGTTTTTTTGTTTATTTTTTTTATGAAAACAATGAAATAAGCAGAAAATCATCGAAAAGTCTACTTTTTCGGTGAAAAGGAACTTCCTTTCTTCTTAATTAAAAAAATATGGTCTTTCTTAGATGAGATGTTAATTCTCCTAAAAACGCTGAAAAGGGGATAATTTGTGCAATTTTGAGAGAAAAAAAAAGAACTGCAATAAAATGTTTATATATTTCATGCTTTTTCCTTCATTTTCAATCAAAACATGGAAAAGTAAAAAAGAAAAAAGAACACTAAAAAATCCTTTTTCTTAAAGAAATATATATTTTCTACATTGAAATGGCATGTATTACATTTTAT
Organism: Callinectes sapidus; assembly: GCA_020233015.1. Taxonomy (NCBI): domain Eukaryota; kingdom Metazoa; phylum Arthropoda; class Malacostraca; order Decapoda; family Portunidae; genus Callinectes; species Callinectes sapidus. The sequence continues at coordinate 14,995,871 of CM035220.1, read as the reverse complement.
GTAACATGAAAAAGGGATTTTCTTCAAAATGCTGTTAGAACTAATAAAAAATATTAAATAGGGTAGCTTATGTAACTTTAAAGAGAAAAAATATACAGTGTGTTGGTCTTCTTTTTAATTAAAACATGAAAATTAAGGAACTTTATGTAACTTTGTAAATTTATAGTGTATTGGTCTTGTTTTTAATTAATTCGTGAAAATTAGAAAAAAAAAATACTGAAAAATTCACTTTTGAATATCAAACTATACTTTTTTTCTAAATCTCTAAAAAACATTGAAAAAAAGGGTCATTTATGAAGTTTTAGAGAAAAAAATATATTATCGTAAAATAAGGATAGAAATATAAAAATGGGTAGTTTGTGCAATTTTAGAGAAGAGAAATATCGTCGCAAAAAAGAATGTATTTTTTGGTTTTCTTCTACCAACAAATGCAAATAAGATAAAAACATTGAAAAAGTCACTTTTTAGGCAGAAATTTTGCGTTTATATAAATTGTATATCTTATACATGTAAAAAGGGGTTTTATGTAAAATGTTGTTAATACTCCTAAAAACGTTGAAAAACACCTCATTTATGATTTTTTTTTAGAAAAAAGTATATTGTCGCAATATTCATTGTTTTTTGTTTATTTTTATGGAAACAATGAAATAAGCAGAAAATCATGGAAAAATCTACTTTTCCGGTGAAAAGGAATTTTTCAGTGAAATGGCATATATTCCTTTCTTCTTAACTAAAAAAAAGATGGTCTTTCTTAGATAAGATATTAATTCTCCAAAAAACACCTAAAAGGGGATAATTTATGGAATTTTGAGAGAAAAAATTGAATTACAATAAAAAGACAATATATTTTTGCTTTTTCCTTCATTTTCAATCAAAACCTGGAAATGTAAATAAAAAACACTAAAAAATCCTTTTTCTAAAAAAAAAATATATATATTTTTTAATTGATATGGCTGGTATTACATTTTATGTAACATGAAAAATGGATTTTCTTCAAAATGTTAAAACCAATAAAAAGGTATAAATAGGTTAAACTTTAGGTAACTTTAAACAGAAAAAAATATATAGTGTATTGGTCTTGTTTTTAATCAAAACATGAAAATTAAAAGAAAATTACTGTAAAACTCACTTTTGGATCTAAAAACATACTTTTTTTCTAAATCTCTGAAAAAAATTGAAAAAAGGGTCATTGATGCAGTTTTAGAGAAAAAAATATATCATCGTAAAATAAGAATAAAAACATAAAAAAGGGTAGTTTGTGCAATTTTAGAGAAAAGAAATATTGTCGCAAAAAAAGAATGTATTTCTTGGTTTTCTTTCACCAACAAATGAAAATAAGATAAAAACATTGAAAAAGTCACTTTTTAGACAGAAATTTTGTCGTTATACAAATTGCATATATTTTACTTGTAAAAGAGGGTTTTGTGTAAAATGCCGTTAATACACTTAAAAACGTTGAAAAACACGTCATTTATGAAATTTTTGAGAAAAAAGTATATTGTCACAATATTCTATTGTTTTTTGTTTATTTTTTTATGAAAACAATGAAATAAGCAGAAAATCATCGGAAAATCTACTTTTTCGGTGAAAAGGAACATTTTTCTGGAAATGGCATATATTCTTTTCTTTTTAAGTAAAAAAAAGATGATCTCTCTTAGATGATATGTAAATTCTCCTAAAAACACTGAAAAGAGGATAATTTATGCAATTTTGAGATAAAAAAAATGAATTGCAATAAAAAGTTAATATATTTCTTGTTATTCTTTTATTATCAAACAAAACATGAAAATGTAAAGAAAAAACACAGGAAAATCCTTTTTCTAAAAGAAATATATATATTTTTAATTGAAATGGCTTGTATTACATTTCATGTAATATGGAAAAGGGATTTTCTTCAAAAAGTTGTTAAAACCAATAAAAAGGCTTTAAGAGGGGAGTTTATGTAACTTTAAAGAGAAAAAAATATATAGTACATTGCTCTTGTTTTTAATTAAAACATGTAAATTAAAAGAGAATTACAGAAAAACTCAATTTTTTATATAAAACCATACTTTTTTTTCTATATCTCTGATAAACATTGAAAAAAGGGTCATTTATGGAGTTTATGAAAACAATGAAATAAGCAGAAAATCATCGGAAAATCTACTTTTTCGGTGAAAAGGAACATTTTTCTGGAAATGGCATATATTCTTTTCTTTTTAACTAAAAAAAAAGATGATCTCTCTTAGATGAGATGTAAATTCTCCTAAAAACACTGAAAAGAGGATAATTTATGCAATTTTGAGATAAAAAAAATGAATTGCAATAAAAAGTTAATATATTTCTTGTTTTTCTTTTATTATCAAACAAAACATGAAAATGTAAAAAAAAAACACAGGAAAATCCTTTTTCTAAAAGAAATATATATATATTTTTAATTGAAATGGCTTGTATTACATTTCATGTAACATGGAAAAGGGATTTTCTTCAAAAAGTTGTTAAAACCAATAAAAAGGTTTAAATACGGGAGTTTATGTAACTTTAAAGAGAAAAAAATATATAGTACATTGCTCTTGTTTTTAATTAAAACATGTAAATTAAAAGAGAATTACAGAAAAACTCAATTTTTGATATAAAAAGATACTTTTTTTCTATATCTCTGATAAACATTGAAAAAAGGGTCATTTATGGAGTTTTAGAGAAAAAAAAATATTGTAAAATAAGGAAAAAAATATATAAATGGGTAGTTTCTGCAATTTTTGAGAAAAGAAATATTGTCGCAAAAAAATGTATTTTCTTTGTTGCCTTCTACCAATAAACGCAAATAAGATAAAAAAAATTGAAAAAGTAACTTTTTAGGCAGAAATTTTGTATCTATACAAATTGCATATATTATACTTGTGAAAGAGAGTTTTGTGTAAAATGCCGTTGAAAAACACATCATATATGAAATTTTTGAGAAAAAAGTATATTGTTACAATATTCATTGTTTTTTGTTTATTTTTTTTATGAAAACAATGAAATAAGCAGAAATTCATCGAAAAATCTGCTTTTCGGGTGAAAAGGAACTTTTTTCGTGAAATGGCATATATTCCTTTCTTTTTATCTAAAAAAAGATGGTCTTTCCTAGATGAGATGTTGATTCTTTTAAAAACGCTGAAAAGATGATAATGTATGCAATTTTGGGAGAAAATCAATGAATTGCAATAAAAAGTTAATATATTTCTTGCTTTTTCCTTCATTTTCAATCAAAATATGGAAATGTAAAGAAAAAACATAAAAAATCCTTTTTCTAAAAGAAATTTATATATTTTTCATTGAAATGGCTTGTATTACATTTTATGTAACAAGAAAAAGGGATTTTCTTCAAAATTTTGTTAAAACCAATAAAAAAGGTTAAAATAGGATAGTATATGTAACTTTAAAGAGAAAAAAAATATATAATGTATTAGTCTTGTTTTTAATTAAAACATGAGTATTTAAAGAAAATCACAGAAAAGCTCACTTTTAGATGTCAAAACATACTTTTTTTTGTAAGTCTTTGAAAAACATTGAAAAAAGGGTCATTGATGCAGTTCTAGAGAAAATAAATATATTATCGTAAAATAGGGATAAAAACATAAAAATGGGTAGTTTGTGATTTTTTTGGAGAAAAGAAATATTGCCGCAAAATAGAATGTATGTTTTGGTTTTCTTACACAAACAAATGAAAATAAGATAAAAACATTAAGAAAGTCACTTTTTAGGCAGAAATTTGGTCTCTATACTTGCATATATTATACTTGTAAAAGGGAGTTTTTTGTAAAATACCGTTAATACTCCTAAAAACGTTGAAAAACACGTCATTTATGAAATTTTTGAGAAAAAAGTATATTGTCGCAGTATTCATTGTTTTTTATTTATTTTTTATAAAAACAATGAAATAAGCAGAAAATCATCGAAAAATCTACTTCATTGAAAAGGAACTTTTTTCGTGAAATGGCGTATATTTCTTTCTCCATAACTAAAAAAAAGATGGTCTTTCTTAGATGAGATGTTATTTCTCCTAAAACGCTGAAAAGGGGATAATTTATGCAATTTAGAGAGAAAATAAATGAATTGCAATAAAAAGTTGATATATTTCTGGCTTTTTCCTTCATTTTCAATCAAAACATGGAAATGTAAAGAAAAAGCACTGAAAAATCCTTTTTTCTAAAAGAAATGTATATATTTTTTTATTAAAATGGCTTGTGTTACATTTTATGTAACATGAAAAAGGGATTTTCTTCAAAAAGTTGTTAAAACCAATAAAAAGGTTTAAATAGGGTAATTTATGTAACCTTAAAGAGGAAAAAATGTATAGTGTATTGGTCTTGATTTTAATTAAAACATGAAAATTAAAAGAAAATTACTGAAAAACCCACTTTTGGATGTAAAAACATTTTTAAAAACTTTTTTCTAAATCTCTGAAAAACATTTATTTTTTATGAAAATAATGAAATAAGCAGAAAATCATTAAAAAATCTACTTCTTTGGTGCTTAGTTCATTTTTTTCTTAAAAAAAAATATATAAAAAAATTATGAATATTGCGACAATACACTTTTTCTGAAAAAAAAAAAAAAATCACAAAAGACATGTTTTTCAACGTTTTTAGGAGTATTAACGATATTTTAAACAAAACTTCCATTTACAAGTTAATATATGCTATTTCAATAAAGAAGAAAATCTGCCTAAGAAGTGACTTTGTCATTGTTTTTTTCTTATTTTTATTTGTTGATGGAAAAAAAAAAACATTCTTTTTCTTGAAAATATTTTTTTTCTCAAAATTCCACAAATTACCTATTTTTATGCTTTTATATTTATTTTACGATATTTTTTTCTCTCTAAAACTGCATAAATAACTCTTTTTTCAATGTTTTTCGGAGATTTACAACTTTTCAAGGAAAACCATCTCATAATCATAAATGACGTGTTTTTCAACGTTTTTTAGGAGTAGTAACTCCATTTTAAACAAAACCCCTTTTTACAAGTACAATATATGCAATTTGAATAAAGAAGAAATTTCTACCTAAAAAGTGACTTTTTCAATGTTTTTTTCTTATTTTTATTTGTTGGTGGAAGAAAACCAAAAAAATACATTGTTTTTCTCGACAATATATTTTTTTTCGAGAATTGCACAAATTACCCGTTTTTATGCTTTTATGGTTATTTTACGATAATATATATATATTTTTCTCTAAAACTGCATAAATGACATTTTTTTAATGTTTTTCGGAGATTTACAACTTTTTAAAGAAAACCATCTCTCTTACGAAAAAAAATATATGATTTTAAACCAAGAACCATTTTTTAATAATTCCTATTGATTTCAATGTTTTGATTAAAAACAAGAAAATAAACACTATATATATTTTCTTTCTCTGAAACTGTACAAAGTACGCATTTTTAATCTCTTTGGACGTTTAAAAATATTTTGTAGAAAACAAGTTTTTCATATTACAATATACTTTTTTTATCTAAAATTTTATAAACTAGGTTTTCTTAAGTTTTTAAGAGTATTACGGCATTTTACACAAAATCTTTTTTACAAGTATAACATATGTGATTTGAATTATCAATTTTTCAACGTTTTTAAGGGTTTTTGAATATTTTTATGACAAATCCAAAATTTTCGATGATTTTCTGCTTATTTCATTGTTTTCTTAAAAAAGAAACAAAAAACACTGAATATTGAGACAATATACTTTTTCTGAAAAAAAATAATTTATGAAATATTTGCCTAAAAAGTGACTTTTTCAATATTTTTTCTTATTTTCATTTGTTGAAGGAAGAAAACCAAAAAAATACATTCTTTTTGTCGATAAATAATTTTTTCTCTTAAATTTCACAAATTACCTATTTTTATGTTTTTATCCTTATCTTACGATAATATATTTTTTTTCTTTAAAACTCCATCAATGACCCTTTTACAACTTTTAAAGGAAAACCATCTCTTTTACGAAATAAATATGGTTTTACACCAAAAGTCTTTTTTAATAATTTTCTATTGATTTTAAGGTTTTGATTAAAAACAAGAAAATAAACACAATATACATTTTCTTTCTCTAAAACTGTACAAATTACCCATTTTGAACCTTTTTGGACGTTTAAAAATATTTTGTAGATAACAACTTTTTCATGTTACAATATACTTTTTTTTATCTAAAATTTCATAAATTAGTTTTTTTTTTTAGTTTTTAATAGTATTAGCGGCATTTTACACAAAACCCGATTTTACAAGTATAACATACCCGAATTGAATTATCTATTTTTGAACATTTTCAAGGGTTTCACAATATTTTTATGACAAATCCATGTTCCCTTAGAAAAAAAGTATGTTTTTTTCTCCAAAAGTGTGTTTTTCAGTAATTTTCTTTGAATTTCCATGTTTTAATTAAAAACATGAACAATACGCTGTAGCTAATTGTTTTCTCTTTAAAAATACATAAACTACCTTATTCAAACCTTTTTATTGGTTTTAACAACATTTTCAAGAAAATCCCTTTTTAATGTTACATTAAATGTAACACAAGCCATTTCAAGAAAAAATATATATTTCTTTTAGAAAAAGGATTTTTCAGTGTTTTTTTTTTCTTTTCATTTCCGTGTTTTGATTGAAAATGAAGGAAAAACCAAGAAATATAATAACTTTTATTGCAATTGATCTTTATCTCTCAAAATTGCATAAACTATCCTTTTTCCAGGGTTTTTAGGAGAATTAGCATCTTATCTTAGAAAGACCATCTTTTATTTAGTTCAGAAAAAAGGAATATATGTATGCCATTTCACGAAAAAAAGTTCATTTTTACCGAAAAAGTGAATTTTTCGATGATTTTATGCTTATTTCATTGTTTTCATAAAAAAAGCACAAAAACATTATATATTGCGACAATATACTTTTTCTAAAAAAAATCATAAATGACGTGTTTTTCAACGTTTTTAGGAGTATTAACGCCATTTAAAACAAAACACTCTTTTACAAGTATAATATATGCAATTTTAATAAAGAAAAAATTTCGAAAAAAATATGAAATGCAATAAAAAATAATATATTTCTTGCTTTTGTCTTCCTTTTCAATCAAAATATGGAAATGTAAAGAAAAAACACAAAAAAAACTTTTCTAAAAGAAATGTTTATTTTTTTTTATTAAAATGGCTTGTATTACATTTTATGTAACGTGAAAAAGGGATTTTCTTCAAAATGTTCTTAAAACCAATAAAAAGGTTTAAATAGGGTATTTTATGTAACTTTAAAGAGAAAAAAATATATATTGTGTATTCGTCTTGTTTTTAATTAAAACATGAAAATTAAAAGAAAATTATTGAAAAACTCACTTTCCTATGTAAAAATATACTCTTTTCTAAATATCTTTAAAAAATTAAAATTGAAACAATAGACTTTTTACTGAGAAAAATAATAAATGACGTGTTTTTCAATGTTTTTGTAAGTATTAACGGAATTTTAAACAAAACTCCTTTTTACAAGTATACATAACATATGCAATATGAATACAGAAGAAAATTCTGCCTAAAAAAAACTTTTTCAATGTTTTTTGTTATTTTCATTTGTTGGTGGAAGAAAACCAAAAAAATACATTCTTTTTCTCGACAATATTTAGTTTTCTCTAAAATTGCACAAATTACCTATTTTAATGCTTTTATTCTTATTTTACGACAATGTATTTTTTTCCCAAAAACTGCATAAATGATACTTTTTTTTTACAAATTTTACAAAGTTTTACAAATTTTCAAGGAAATCCATTTCTTTTACGAAAAAAAATATGATTTTACACCAAAAGTCATTTTTTAATAGTTTTCTATTGATTTCAATGTTTTGATTAAAAACAAGAAAGTAAACACTATGTACATTTTCTTCTCTGAAACTGTACAAAGTACCGATTTTTAACCATGTTGGACGTTTAAAAATATTTTGTAGAAAACAACTTTTTCATGTTACAATATACTTTTTTCATATAAAATTTCATAAATTAGGTTTGTTTCAGTTTTTAAGAGTATTAATTGCAATTTACACAAAACCCCCTTTTACAAGTATAACAAATGCGATTTGAGTTATCCATTTTTTTAGGAATTTTAGAATTAAGAATTTTACAATATTTTTATGACAAATCCGTCTTCCCTTAGAAAAAAAAGTATGTTTTTACCTTCATAAGTAAGTTTTCAGTAATTTTCTTTGAATTTCCATGTTTTAATTAAAAACATGAACAATACGCTTTAACGTATTCTTTTTCTCTTTAAAGTTACATAAACTACCCTATTTAAACATTTTTATTGGTTTTAACAACATTTTGAAGAAAATCGTTTTTTAATGTTACATTAAATGTAATACAAGCCATTTAAGGAAAAAAAAAATTTCTTTTACAAAAAGTATTTTAAGTTTTTTTTTTTTTTATTTGCAAGTTTTGATTGACTTTTTTCATATAAAATTTCATAAATTCGGTTTATTAACGGTATTTTACACAAAACCTCCTTTTACAAGTATAACTTATGCGATTCAAAGTATCTATTTTCCAACGTTTTAAGGGTTTTTCAAAATTTTTATGACAAATCCATCTTCCCTTAGAAAAAAAAGTATGTTTTTACCTCCAAAAGTGAGTTTTTCAGTAATTTTCTTTGAATTTCAATGTTTTAATTAAAAACATTAACGATACGCTATAGCGTATTGTTTTTTTCTTTAAAGTTATATAAACTACCCTATTTAAACCTTTGTATTGGTTTTAACAACATTTAAAAAAAAAATTCACTTTTTAATGTTACATTAAAAGAAATACAACCCATTTCAAGGAAAAAATATATATATTTTTTCTAGAAAAAGGATTTTCTGTGTTTTTTCTTTTCATTTAAATGTTTTGATTAAAAAATTAAGGAAAAAGCAAGAAATATATTAATTTTTTATTGCAATTCATTTTTTTCTCTCAAAATTGCATAAAATATCCCCTTTCCAGCGTTTTTAGGAGAAATAACATATTATCTTAGAAAAACCATCTTTTGTTTAATTAAGAAAAAAAAGGAATATATGCAATTTCACGAAAAAAGTTCCTTTTCACCGAAAAAGTTAATTTTTCGATGATTTTCTGCTTATTTCATTGTTTCCATGAAAAAAAAAAAAAAACGAATGTTGCGACAATATGCTTTTTCTGAAAAAAATAAAAAATGACAATATTTTTATGACAAATCCATCATTCCTTAGAAAAAAAGCATGTTTTTACCTCGAAAAGTGAGTTTTTCAGTAATTTTCTTTGAATTTCACTTTGAAGAAAATCCATTTTTAAAGTTACATTAAATGTTATAAAAGCCATTTCAAGGAAGAAAAAATTTTTTTTACAAAAAGGATTTTTCAGTGTTTTTTTTCTTTTCATTTAAAAGTTTTGATTGAAAATTAACGAGAAAGCAAGAAATATATTAATTTTTTATTGCAATTCATTTTTTTCTCTCAAAATTGCATAAATTATCCCCTTTCCAGCGTTTTTAGGGGAATTAACATCTTATCTTAGAAAAACAATCTTTTATTTAATTCAGAAAAAAGGAATATATGCCATTTTACGAAAAAAGTTCGTTTTCACCGAAAAAGTGAATATTTCGATGATTTTCTGCTTATTTCATTGTCTTCATAAAAAAAAAAAAAACTGTATATTGCGACAATATACTTTTTCTAAAAAAAATCATAAATGACGTGTTTTTCAACGGTTTTAGGAGTATTAACGGCATTCTACACAAAATCCCCTTTTACAAGTATAATATGTGCAATTTGTATAAAGACAAAATTTCTGATTAAGAAGTGACTTTTTCAATGTTTTAATCTTATTTTCATTTGTTGGTGGAAGAAAACAAAAAAATACATTGTTTTTTGTGACAATATTTCTTTTCTCTAAAATTGCACAAACTTCCGATTTTTATGTTTTTTTCCCTTATTTTACGATAATATATTTTTTTCTTTAAAACTGCATAATGACCCTTTTTTCAATGTTTTTCAGAGAATTAGAAAAAATTATGTGTTGCTATCCAAAAGTCAGTTTTTCAATAATGTTCTTTTAATTTTCATGTTTTAATAAAAAACATGTCCAATACACTATAATTTTTTTCCTCTTTAAAGTTACATAAACTACGCTAATTAAACCTTTTTATTGGTTTTACCAACATTTTGAATAAAATCTCTTTTTCATGTTCCATAAAATGTAATACAAGCCATTTCAAGGAAAAAAAAATATATATTTCTTTTTTTTTTGTTTTTTTCCACCAACAAATAAAAATAAGATTAAATAATTAAAGAAGTCACTCTTTGGGCAGAAATTTTATCCTTATACAAATTGCATATATTATACTTCTAAAAGGGGGTTTTGTGTAAAATGCCGTTAATACTCCTAAAACCGTTGAAAAACATGTCATTTATGAAATTTTTGAGAAAAAAGTATATTGTCGCCTTATTCATTGTTTTTTTGTTTATTTTTTTTTATGAAAACAATGAAATAAGCAGAAAATCATCGAAAAGTCTACTTTTTCGGTGAAAAGGAACTTCCTTTCTTCTTAATTAAAAAAATATGGTCTTTCTTAGATGAGATGTTAATTCTCCTAAAAACGCTGAAAAGGGGATAATTTGTGCAATTTTGAGAGAAAAAAAAAGAACTGCAATAAAATGTTTATATATTTCATGCTTTTTCCTTCATTTTCAATCAAAACATGGAAAAGTAAAAAAGAAAAAAGAACACTAAAAAATCCTTTTTCTTAAAGAAATATATATTTTCTACATTGAAATGGCATGTATTACATTTTATGTAACATGAAAAAGGGATTTTCTTCAAAATGCTGTTAGAACTAATAAAAAATATTAAATAGGGTAGCTTATGTAACTTTAAAGAGAAAAAATATACAGTGTGTTGGTCTTCTTTTTAATTAAAACATGAAAATTAAGGAACTTTATGTAACTTTGTAAATTTATAGTGTATTGGTCTTGTTTTTAATTAATTCGTGAAAATTAGAAAAAAAAAATACTGAAAAATTCACTTTTGAATATCAAACTATACTTTTTTTCTAAATCTCTAAAAAACATTGAAAAAAAGGGTCATTTATGAAGTTTTAGAGAAAAAAATATATTATCGTAAAATAAGGATAGAAATATAAAAATGGGTAGTTTGTGCAATTTTAGAGAAGAGAAATATCGTCGCAAAAAAGAATGTATTTTTTGGTTTTCTTCTACCAACAAATGCAAATAAGATAAAAACATTGAAAAAGTCACTTTTTAGGCAGAAATTTTGCGTTTATATAAATTGTATATCTTATACATGTAAAAAGGGGTTTTATGTAAAATGTTGTTAATACTCCTAAAAACGTTGAAAAACACCTCATTTATGATTTTTTTTTAGAAAAAAGTATATTGTCGCAATATTCATTGTTTTTTGTTTATTTTTATGGAAACAATGAAATAAGCAGAAAATCATGGAAAAATCTACTTTTCCGGTGAAAAGGAATTTTTCAGTGAAATGGCATATATTCCTTTCTTCTTAACTAAAAAAAAGATGGTCTTTCTTAGATAAGATATTAATTCTCCAAAAAACACCTAAAAGGGGATAATTTATGGAATTTTGAGAGAAAAAATTGAATTACAATAAAAAGATAATATATTTTTGCTTTTTCCTTCATTTTCAATCAAAACCTGGAAATGTAAATAAAAAACACTAAAAAATCCTTTTTCTAAAAAAAAAATATATATATTTTTTAATTGATATGGCTGGTATTACATTTTATGTAACATGAAAAATGGATTTTCTTCAAAATGTTAAAACCAATAAAAAGGTATAAATAGGTTAAACTTTAGGTAACTTTAAACAGAAAAAAATATATAGTGTATTGGTCTTGTTTTTAATCAAAACATGAAAATTAAAAGAAAATTACTGTAAAACTCACTTTTGGATCTAAAAACATACTTTTTTCTAAATCTCTGAAAAAAATTGAAAAAAGGGTCATTGATGCAGTTTTAGAGAAAAAAATATATCATCGTAAAATAAGAATAAAAACATAAAAAAGGGTAGTTTGTGCAATTTTAGAGAAAAGAAATATTGTCGCAAAAAAAGAATGTATTTCTTGGTTTTCTTTCACCAACAAATGAAAATAAGATAAAAACATTGAAAAGTCACTTTTTAGACAGAAATTTTGTCGTTATACAAATTGCATATATTTTACTTGTAAAAGAGGGTTAAAGAGAAAAACAATACGCTCTAGTGTATTGTTTATGTTTTTACTTAAAACATGGAAATTCAAAGAAAATTACTGAAAACTCACTTTTGGAGGTAAAAACATACTTTTTTTTCTAAATGAAGATGGATTTGTCATAAAATTATTGTAAAACCCTTAAAAACGTTAAAAAATGGATAACACAAATCACATATGTTATACTTGTAAAAGGGGGTTTTATGTAAAATGCCGTTAACACTCTTAAAAACTGAAAAAAACTTAATTTATGAAATTTTAGATAGAAAAAGTATATTGTAACATGAAAATTTTGTTTTCTACAAAATGTGTTTAAACGTCCATGAAGGTTAAAAATTGATACTTTGTACAGTTTCAGAGAAACAAAATGTATATAGTGTTTATTTTCTTGTTTTTCATCAAAACACTAAAATCAATAGAAAATTATTAAAAAAGTGACTTTTGGTGTAAAATCTTTTTTTTTTTTTTTTCGTAAAAGAGATGATTTTCTTTGAAAGTAGTAAATCTCCGAAAAACATTGAAAAAAGGGTCATTTATGCGGTTTTAGGGAAAAAAAATATATATTGTCGTAAAATAAGGATAAAAACATAAACATAGGTAATTTGTGCAATTTTAGAGAAAAAATGTATTGTCAAGAAAAAGAATGTATTTTTTTGGTTTTCTTCCACCAACAAATGAAAATATGAAAAAAAAAACCTTAAAAAAGTAACTTTTTAGGCAAAATTTTTTTCTTTATTCAAATTGCATATATTATATTTTTGTAAAAGAAGTTTTGTTTAAAATGCCGTTAATACTCATAAAAACGTTGAAAAAAACGTCATTTATCATTTTTTTCAGGAAAAAAGTATATTGTGGCAATATTCAGTGTTTTTTTTTATTTTTTTTTATGAAAACAATGCAATAAGCAGAAAATCATCGAAAAATTATCTTTTTCCATGAAAAGAATTTTTTTTCGTCAAATGGCATATATTCCTTTTTTTTTAACTAAAATAAAGATGGTTTTTCTTAGATAAGATGTTAATTCTCCAAGAAACACTGGAAACGGGATAATTTATGCAATTTTGAGAGAAAAAAATGAATTGCCATGAAAAGTACATATATTTTTTGCTTTTTCCTTAATTTTCACTCAAAACATGGAAATGAAAAGAAAAAACACTTAAAATTCCTTTTCCTTAAAGAAATATATATTTTTTCATTGAAATGGCTTGTATTACATTTTATGTAACTTGAAGAAAGGATTTTCTTCAAAATGATGTTAAAACCAATAAAAAGGTTTAAATAGGGTTGTTTATGTAACTTTAAAGAGAAAAAAATACGCTATAGCGTATTGTTCATGTTTTTAATTAAAACATGGAAATTCAAAGAAAATTACTGAAAAACTCACTTTTGGAGGTAAAAACATAGTTTATTTTCTAAGGTAAGATGGATTTGTCATAAAAATATTGTAAAACCCTTAAAAACGTTGAAAAATTGATAATTCAAATCGCATATGCTATACTTGTAAAAGGGGGTTTTATGAAAAATGCCGTTAATTCTCTTAAATATTGAAAAAAACGTAATTTATGGAATTTCAGATAGAAAAAGTATATTGCAACATGAAAAAGTTGTTTTCTACAAAATGTGTTCAATCGTCCAAAAAGGTTAAAAATGGATACTTTGTATAGTTTCAAAGAAAGAAAATGTATATAGTGTCTATTTTTTTATTTTTAATCAAAACATTGAAATCAATAGAAAATTATTAAAAAGTGACTTTTGGTGTAAAATCATATTTTTTTTTTGTAAAAGAGATAGTTTTCTTTTGAAAGTAGTAAATCTCCGAAAAACACTGAAAAAAGGGTCATTTATGCGGTTTTAGAGAAAAAAAATTATATTCTCGTAAAATAAGGATAAAAACATAAAAATAGGTAATTTGTGCAATTTTAGAGAAGAAAAATATTGTCGAGAAAAAGACTGTATTTTTTTGGTTTACTTCCACCAACAAATGAAAATATGAAAAAAACCTTGAAAAAGTCACTTTTTATGCAGAATTTTCTTCTTTATTCAAATTGCATATATTATACTTGTAAAAGGGGGTTTTGTTTAAAATGGCGATAATACTCCTAAACACGTTGAAAAACACGTCATCTTTTTTTTTTCAAAAAAAAATATATTGTGGCAAAAATTAGTGTTTTTTGTTTATTTTTTGATGAAATCAATGAAATAATCAGAAAATCATCAAAAAATGGACTTTTTCGGTGAAAAGAAACTTTTTTTCGTGAAATGACATATATTCCTTTTTTCAAAACAAAAATAAAGATGGTATTTTTTAGATAAGATGTTAATTCTCCAAGAAACGCAGGAAACGGGATAATTTATGCAATTTTGAGAGAAAAAAAATTAATTGCCATGAAAATTTAATATATTTCTTGCTTTTTCCTTCACTTTCACTCAAAACATAGAAATGAAAAGAAATAACAATGAAAACTCAATTTTCTTAAACAAATATATATTTTTTCATTGAAATGGCTTGTATTACATTTTATGTAACATGAAAAAAGGGATTTTCTTCAAAATGTTGTTAAAACCAATAAAAAGGTTAAAAAAGGGTAGTTTATGTAACTTTAAAGAGAAAAACAATACGCTACAACGTATTGTTCATGTTTTTTTAATTAAAACATGGAAATTCAATGAAAATTACTGAGAAACTCACTTTTGGAGGTAAAACCATACTTTTTTTTTTAAGGGAAGATGGATTTGTCATAAAAATATTGTAAAACCCTTAAAAACGTTGAAAAATGGATTCAAAAAAAAAAATTCAAATCGCATATGTTATACTTGTAAAAGAGGGTTTTATGAAAAATGCCGTTAAAACTCTGAAATACTGAAAAAAACGTAATATTTGAAATTTTAGATAGAAAAACTATATTGTATCATGAAAAGTTGTTTTCTACAAACTTGTGTTTAAACGTCCATAAACTTTAAAAATGGATACTTTGTACAGTTTCAGAGAAAGAAAATGTATATAGTGTTTATTTTCTTGTTTTTAATCAAAACATTGAAATCAATAGGAAATTATTAAAAAGTTACTTTTGGTGTAAAATCTTTTTTTTTTTTTCCTAAAAGAGATGGTTTTACTTTAAAAGTACTAAATCTTCGAAAAACATTGAAAAAAGCGTCATTTATGCAGTTTTAGAGAAATAAAATATATTGCCGTAAAATAAGGTGAAAAACATAAAAATAGGTAATTTGTGCAATTTTAGAGAAAAAAAATATTGTCGAGAAAAAGAATGTGTTCTTTTGGTTTACTTCCACCAACAAAAGAAAATATTAAACAAAAACCTTGAAAAAGTCACTTTTAAGTCAGAAGTTTCTTCACTGTTCAAATTGCATATATTACACTTTTAAAAGGGGGTTTTGTTTAAAATGTCGTTAATACTCCTAAAAACGTTGAAAAACACATTTTTTATTTATTATTTTTTTTTTTAAGTATATTGTGGCAATATTTCGTGTTTTTGTTTAATTTTTGATGAAAACAATGAAATAAGATGAAAATATTTGAAAAATTTACATTTTCGGTGAAAAGAAACATTTATCGTGAAATGGCATATATTCCTTTTTTCTGAACTAAAATAAAGATGGTGTTTTTTAGTCAAGATGTTAATTCTCCAAGAAACGCTAGAAACAGGATAATTTATGCTATTTTTAGAGAAAAAAATGAATTGCCATGAAAAGTTAATATATTTCTAGCTTTTTCCTTCATTTTCACTCAAAACATGGAAATGAAAAGAAAAAACACTGAAAAATCCTTTTTCTTAAAGAAATATATATTTTTTCATTGAAATACCTTGTATTACATTTTATGTAACATGAAAAAGGGAATTTTTTCAAAATGTTGTTAAGACCAATAAAAATGTTTAAATAGGGTAGTTTTTGTAACTTTAAAGAGAAAAACAATACGCTATAGCGTATTGTTCATGGTTTTAATTAAACCATGGAAATTCAAAGAAAATTACTGAAAATCTCACTTTTGGAGGTATAAACATACTTTTTTTTCTAAGTGAAGACATATTTGTCATAAAATTATTGTAAAACCCTTTAAAACGTTGAAAAATGGATAATTCAAATCGCATATGTTATACTTTAAAAGGGGATTTTATGTAAAATGCCGTTAATACTCTTAAAAACTGAAAAAAAAAACGTAATTTATGAAATTTTAGATAGAAAAAGTATATCGTAACTTGAAAAAGTTGTTTTCTACAAAATGTGTTTAAACGTCCAAAAAGGTTAAAAATGGATACTTTGTACAGTTTCAGAGAAAGAAAATGTAAAAAGTTTTTATTTTTTTGTTTTTAATCAAAACATTGAAATCAATAGAAAATTATTAAAAAAGTGACTTTTGGTGTAAAATCATATTTTTCTCGTAAAAGAGATGGTTTTCCTTTAAAAGTAGTAAATCTCCGAAAAACATTGAAAAAGAGGTCATTTATGCGGTTTTGGAGAAAAAAATATATTGTCGTAAAATAACGATAAAAATATAAAAAATAGGTAATTTGTGCAATTTTAGAAATAAAAAGTATTGTCGTTAAAAAATGTACTGTTTTGGTTTTCTTCCACCAAAAAAGGATAATATGAAAAAAACCTTGAAAAAAACACTTTTTAGGCAGAATTTTCTTCTTTATTCAAATTGCATATATTGTACTTGTAAAAGGGGGTTTTGTTTAAAATGCCGTTAATACTCCTTAGAAAAAAAAAATGTTTTTACGTCCAAAAGTGAGATTTTAAGAAATTTTCTTTGAATTTCCATGTTTTAATTAAAAACATGAACAATACGTATTGTTTTTCTCTTTAAAGTTACATAAACTACCCTATTGAAACTTTTTTATTGGTTTTAACAACATTTTGAAGAAAATCCCTTTTTCCTGTTATATAAAATGTAATACAAACTATTTAAATGAAAAAATCTATATTTCTTTAAGAAAAAGGATTTTTCAGTGTTTTTTCTTTTCATTTCCATGTTTTGAGTGAAAATGAAGGAAAAAGCAAGAATTATATTAACTTTTCATGGCAATTCATTTTTTTCTCTCAAAATTGCATAAATTATCCCGTTTCCAGCGTTTCTTGGAGAATTAACATCTTATCTAAGAAAGACCATCTTTATTCTAGTTCAGAAAAAAGGAATATATGCCATTTCACGAAAAAAGTTTCTTTTCACCGAAAAATCTATTTTTCGATGATTTTCTGTTTATTACATTATTTTCATAGATAAATAAACAAAAACACTGAATATTGCCACAATATACTTTTTTTCGGAAAAAAAGTCATAAATGACGTGTTTTTCAACGTTTTTAGGAGTATTAACGGCAACTTAAACAAAACCCTTTTTTACAAGTATAATATATGCAATTTGAATAAAGAAGAGAATTCTGCTTAAAAGGGACTTTTTCAAGATTTTTCTCATATTTTCATTTGTTGGTGGAGGAAAACCAAAAAAAATACAACCTTTTTTTCGACAATACTTTTTTTCTCTAAAATTGCACAAATTACCTATTTTTATACTTTTATCCTTATTTTACGACAATAGATATTTTTTTCTCCAAAACCGCATAAATTACCCATTTTTCAATGTT
>CM035220.1:14845649-14858366 GCA_020233015.1 Callinectes sapidus | reverse complement strand
CCTCTGTGAGACTCAGGACATTCCAGGAGCCCACACGCAGGACCCTAAGAAGGTTCACCCCAGGAGCGGTCCAACGTGCAGGCGCCACATCTGCAGCCCCACCGGCACCCCCAAAATCAGAAGTAGGGCTAGGGGGTCCTCCCGCCCCTTTCAGGACACAAGGCTCCCGCAGGCTTTCCCCTGCATCCGTCATACCGGTAGGCAGGCCCCTCTGGTGCCTGGGCACCCGAGAGGTCTGCACGGTCGGACCCCCCAGCATACTTCGATCGGGGCTGTGACCAGAGGCTCGCCCGCGCCTATAGCCCCCACCCCCACCTCTTCATCTAACTTTGTTGGTGGCTGTGGTGTTTTTTTTAAGGGGAGGGGTTGCAAGCCCCACCCCAACCAGCTGGTGAGGCGATGCCAGGGACACTGGTATCCCTGGCTGCCCAAAAATGGGGAAGAGAAGGCACAGATAAGGAGAGACAGAGGGGGGAGAGAGCTATGGGAGGTAGAGGGCACTCACTCCTCTTTTGGATAGAATCCAACCAACACCAAGTATAATATATGCAATTTGAATAAAGAAGAAAATTCTGCCTAATAAGTGACTTCTTCAAGGATTTTTTCATATTTTCATATGTTAGTGGAAGAAAACCAAAAAAATACATTCTTTTTCTCGACAATATTTTTTTTCTCTAAAATTGCACAAATTATATATATTCATTCTTTTATCCTTATTTTACGATAATATATATATATTTTTTTTCTCTAAAACTGCATAAATGACCCTTTTTTCAATGTTTTTCAGAGATTTACTACTTTTAAAGAAAATCCATCTATTTTACGAAAAAAAATTTTTACAACAAAAGTAACTTTTTAATAATTTTCTATTGATTTCAATGTTCTGATTAAAAACAAGAAAATAAACACAATATACATTTTCTTTCTCTGAAACTTTACAAAGTACCCATTTTTAACCTTTTTGGACATTTAAACACATTTTGTAGAAAACAACTTTTTCATGTTACAATATACTTTTTCTATCTAAAATTTCATAAATTACTTTTTTTTTTTTTTTTAGTTTTAAAGAGTATAAACGGCATTTTACATAAAACCCTCTTTTACAAGTAATACATATGCGATTGAATTCTCAATTTTTTAACGTTTTTAAAGATTTTACAATATTTTTATAACAAATCCATCTTCCCTTAAAAAAAAAAGTATGTTTTTACCTCCAAAAGTGAGTTTTTCAGTAATTTTCTTTGAATTTCTATGTTTTAAATAAAAACATGGACAATATGCTATAGCGTATTATTTTTCTCTTTAAAGTTACATAAACTACCCTACTACATTTCCATGTTTTGAATAAAAAAAAAAAAGGAAAAAGCAAAAAATATATTAACTTTTCATGGCAATTTATTTTTTTCTTTCAAAATTGCATAAATTATCCCTTTTCCAGCGTCTTTAGGAGAAGCAACATCTTATCTAAGAAAGACCATCTTTTTTTTTAGTTCAGAAAAAAGAAATATATGCCATTTCAAGAAAAAAGTTTCTTTTCACTGAAAAAGTGAATTTTTCGATGATTTTCTCCTTATTTCATTGTTTTAATATAAAAAAAAGCAACAAAAAACACTGCAAATGCCACAATATACTTTTTCTGAAAAATATCATAAATTACGTGTTTTTCAACGTTTTTAGGAGTATTAACCGTATTTTAAACAAAACCCTCTTTTACGAGTATAATATATGCCATTTGAATAAAGAAGACAATTCTGCCTAAAAAGTGACTTTTTCAAGGTTTTTTTCATATTTTCATTTGTTGGTGGAAGAAAACCAAAAAAATACATTCTTTTCTCGACAATATTTTTTTTTTCTAAAATTGCACAAATTACCTATTTTTATGCTTTTATCCTTATTTTACGACAATATATTTATTTTTCTCTAAAACCGCATAAATGACACTTTTTTCAATGTTTTTCGGAGATTTACTACTTTTAAAGGAAAACCATCTCTTTTACGAAAAGAAATATGATTTTACAACAAAAGTGACTTTTTTTTATAATTTTCTATTGATTTCAATGTTTTGGTTAAAAACAAGAAAATAAAGACTATATACATTTTCTTTCTCTGAAACTGTACAAAGTACCCATTTTTACCTTTTTGGACGTTTAAACACATTTTGTAGAAAACAACTTTTTCATGTTGCAATATACTTTTTCAATCCTAAATTTCATAAATTACATTTTTTTCAGTTTTAAAGAGTATTAACGGCATTTTACATAAAACCTTCTTTTACATGAATAACATATGCGATTGAATAAACAATTTTTCAACGATTTTAAGGGTTTTACAATATTTTTATGACAAATCCATCTTCCCTTAGAAAAAAAAAAGTTTTTACCTCCAAAAGTGAGTTTTTCAGTAATTTTCTTTGAATTTCATTGTTTTAAATAAAAACATGGACAATATGCTATAGCGTATAGTTTTTTCTTTAAAATTACATAAACTAATCTATTTAAACCTTTTTATTGGTTTTAACAACATTTTGAAAAAAATCCTTTTTTCATGTTATATAAAATGTAATGCAAGCCATTTCAAGGAAAAAATATATATTTCTTTAAGAAAAAGGATTTTTCAGTGTTTTTTCTTTTCATTTCCATGTTTTGAATGAAAATGAAGGAAAAAGAAAGAAATATACTAACTTTTCATGGCAATTCATTTTTTTCTCTCAAAATTGCATAAACTATCCCCTTTCCAGCGTTTTTAGGAGAATTACCATCTTATCTAAGAAACACCATCTTTTTTTTTAGTTAAGAAAAAAGTACTATATGCAATTTGACGAGAAAAGTTTCTTTTCTCCGAAAAAGTGAATTTTTCGATGATTTTCTGCTTATTTCATTGTTTTCATAGAAAATAAACAAAAAACACTGCATATTGCCACAATATAATTTTTTCTGAAAAAAATCATAAATGGCGTGTTTTTCAACGTTTTTAGGAGTATTAACGGCATTTTAAACAAAATCCCTTTTTACAAGTATAATATATGCATCATGAATAAGGAAGAAAATTCTGCCTAAAAAGTGACTTTTTCAAGGTTTTTTTCATATTTTCATTTGTTGGTGGAAAAAAACCTTTTTTTATTTATTTATACAACTTATAATATAAGCAGAATGTTACATACTTTTTACAATATTAGTGAACACTTAACGGGCTAAAGTGAACATGATTAGTGTTCTCTATCTTAAAGCCTCCGCATACTTGTATGTTTGTCTGCCATTATCTTGACAGCCAAACATTTACAAATTCTTTGAACTTGTGTGTTGTTAACTTAAGTTTATCACTGTTAGCTGCCAGCAGAGCATTGCACAATCCCACGTACCGGTTGCCGAACTGTCTCTGGTGGTTCCACGTTCGACAGCGTGGCTGCAGCAGCTCACCGGGGCCTTGAACAACAGCCCTGGTGATAACTTCTGCTCGCCTCAGTGGCTGCCGGAGAGCTTGGAGATGCGGCACTCCCTGCTGCTGGACTTTAAACATAACAGTGAGGCCCGCCACATCCCTGCAGTGTTGTAGTCTGTGTAGGGTTGTGTCCTGGTCAGCCTCGTTGTCTTTCATGAGCCTCACCGCGCGAGCCTGGACCTTGTCAAGGGGAGAGAGGTGTTTATTGGCCGCTCCTCCCCAAGCAAGGCTCGAGTACTCCATGGAAGAGCAAACCTGGGCCTTATAGAGCATCTCCAGTCCTTTGGAATCAAGGAGCCACGAGATCCTCCTTAAGGATGCAAGCTTTCCCGAAGCCTCCCTTGCGAGTCGCTCAATGTGTGTCCTGAAGGTTAGCCACGAGTCATAAGTGACCCCTAGCACCTCCATTTCGTTCCGGGATACAAGTGTTTCCCCTCCTACAGCAAGTCGCAGGTTCGTCCTCGCCCTGGAGACAATGAGGAGCTGCGTCTTGTTGGAGGCGAATTTCACCTGCCACTTGTTGCCCCAGGACACAATGTGGGCGGCAGTGGCAGCCTCCTCCCCTGGAACGTAGGCGTGCACCAGCGTGAGGTCGTCAGCATAGGCCTTCACCCCGGGGATTAGGTTGAGAAGTTCATTGATATAAATGTTCCATATCAGGGGGCCAAGGCAGCTTCCCTGGGGAACACCTGCTTTTATGGGTTGTTTAGCAGATTCCTGCCCATCGACGACCACCTTGAGCTGCCTTTCCCTCAGGTAGTCCTCAAATAGGTGCAGGAGTGGACCGTCTACACCTGCAGCACGGAGCTTTGTGATGAGAGCTGCGTGCCACACCCTGTCGAAAGCTCCTTCGATATCGAGAGCTACGACGGCTGTGGCTCTCCCTCGGTCCAGGGCAGCACTCCATTCCGTGGTGAGCAGCAGGTGCAGGTCACTGGCCGATCTCCCACCTCGGAATCCATACTGTCGACCGCAAAGTATGTGATGGCGCTCAAGGTGCTCAGTGACTCTCGATGCCACTATAGTCTCGAGAACTTTGCTGAGCACGGGCAGGAGGGACACCGGACGGTAGTTTTTGACTACCGACTTATCACTTTTTTTTTGTGCACAGGCACCACTCGGCTTAATTTCCACTCACTTGACCACTCGCTGGTCCGTAAGCTGTGGTTGAACAGTGTGGCTAGCGGGCACGACAGTTCATCAGTACACTGGCGTAGTAGGCGAGGACTGATATTATCAGGCCTTACTGCTTTTTCCACGTCCAGATCGAGCAACAACTGTTTCACTTCTGCCTCACTCGTTTGCACGTACACTAATTTGTTTTTCACAATCGTCGGCGGTGTAGGAGGTGGTCTTTCAGGGTGAGGGCCGCACATCTTTTCAGTGAAGTGCTTGGCCAGGAGGTTTGCCTTGTCAGTGGCGGTCTGAGCCAAACTACCATCACCTCGTACGAGGGGAGGGATGGTGCTGACTCGTGACTCGCCCTGTTGTTCCTTAACAAGGCTCCACCAACGTTTAGTTCCAACCTGGCCGCCCCTCAGTTTCCTCCTGATGCTCCTCAGCCACTGCTTAGAGGCCCACTCCTGTGTGGTCCTCATGTGCTGAGCCGCCTCCCTGTGCCGCTGCCTGTTCCTCTCCGTTGGGTGCCTCTTAAAGGCAAGCCAGGCGCGGTACTTGGCGTCAGAGGCAGTGCGGCATTCAGGCCCAAACCAAGGTTAGTCCGAGGGCTTAGACCTGTATGTGGAGTGTGGCACCCAACGAGACTGTAGGTTGTGGAGCAGCTCGTTAAGCCGCCTCACTTGCTGGTCCGTGTCACCACACAACAGTGCTCCAATCCGTCCCTCTCAGTTCGGATCGAAGGGCCTGCCAGTTAGCAGCCTCCCATCTCCATAACGTGCGGGTAATGCACTCTTCACGTGGCCTCTTGAACTGAAGCTTCGTGAGGACAGCCACGTGGTCTGACTTCCCCACAAAGCCAAGAGGGTAACACTGGATGGTATTAGTGGGAAGGTCTGTTATCACGGGATCTAGAGATGATCCAGACCTGTGGGTGGGAAAGGTGACGTAGTTTTGCACGTTATGCACCACAAGCAGTGTGTTGAATGCCTCACGAGCTGTGTTTGGGTTTAGGTCGCCTATGATGATCACATTATCGCACTGATTTACCACCATCATTGTATCTAAGTTCACTGACAGGTAGTCAAACAATGCCGTGCCCTGCGTGGGAGGACGATAACACCCAACACACAACAGTCCCTTCCCATTGTTGTCTGTGATCTTCAGTGCCAGCAGCTCAAGTTCCCTGGATCCAGGTTCGGGGGGTTCAATCACCTGAACATTGAGGGTTTCCTTATAACAGAAAGCCACGCCTCCACCCTGGGTGGAGCGGTCCCTCCGCAACCAACTGGAATAACCTCGAACTCGAGCATAGTTCACTGGCACTTTATCATCTAAGAAGGTTTCACACACAAACACAACATCAGCACGATTTTTTATAATCATGTTGTGTGTGCATTCTCCGATATTAGTGTGACACCCTCTTAAGTTTGCCGACACAATCCTTATCTCACTGCCACCCGCCTTGTGGCATCTGCGGCGCGCCTCCATATTGGAGGGTTGGGGGTGGAGGTGAGAAGGCCCAGGGGTGCTGGGGTACTTGTGGCACCTGCGGCGCGCCTCCAGTTTGGAGGGTTGGGGGTGGAGATGAGAAGGCCCAGGGGTGCAGGGGTACTGGGGCTCCGTGATGCGCACCTGGTATAGGCCCAGCTGACCTGTGAAGTGAGGTCGGCTGCTGCAGTTGCCAAGTCACCGTTTTTAGAGCACACAGCGTCTCTTGGTTGCTTTGCCTCACAGCGTCCATCAATTCCTGCTGTCTTCGGTCGGCAATTTTGACTCTGCAGTTCTGGGAAGAGTGAGAGCGACCGTGGCAATAGTCACACCCTTTCTTCGTGCACTGGTCGCGAGTGTGACCCCAGCGCTTACACACCTCACACCTGCTGGCTTGTTGTTGGCCGGGGTGGGGTGTGGCTTGCTGTGGAGTCTCCTGACGCGTCCTGTCCTTGGGTTTACGCTTCTTCCTCTTTGGGTGCTGAGGTTGATTAGTGTTGATTTGAGTTGTCAGTAGAGAGCTGTGTTCCCTTCCTGTACCACTCTCCCGAGTCTCCTCTGCTGCGGCGATGTGACCACGACGAGTCTCAGCCGAGTCAGACTCGCGGCGAGGTGACGGGGAGCGGGAAGACGGGGGAGGAGGTGTGTTGGCAGGCTGGGGTGTGTTGGGAGGCTGGGGCGCAGGAAGACTGCTGTTCTCTCGAGATTCTTGTTCTGTGGGAACAGTTGCAGCGTTGATTTTGTCCTCTCTAGCTGTACACCCTACCGTCTTCTGCACTATGTCCTCGCTAGCGTGGGTGGCCAGCAGAGTGTCTACGACATCAAGCGCCTCTACCAGTACACACCTTTTACTTCCCAGATCAGTTGTTGTGGACCTGTAATGTGTCAGCTGGGCCTTTGTAGAAGCAAGTTCCTTTCGTAGGTTCCGTACCAGCTGCACCAGATCCTCCTTCTCTAATCTAATAAGGTCGTCCACGAGGTCCTGGTGATCCGCTGGGTCAGTTGTGGTGGGGGTCTGAGGAGCGGCCTGTGCGTCACGACTAGTAAACGTAACAGGGTCGGTTATCCCCGTCGAGGCACGAAGTTGCCCTGTGTTTCCACAGTTAAATTCTTCCTCTCCCATCAAACAATGCACATGACAGAGATTGGGACATCCTTCTGTAGTACATCGTTTGTCTGTCTGTAGCGATACTTTTCGGCCACACACAGCGCACCAGAATCCAGGCCTGTATCCACTCAGTCCTGATGGTCGTTCAATGAGACGAGAACGGCATTGAACATCCATAGTCTAATATGTGGGACATATAAAGATTAGATAAACTATTGTGAGACAGTTCGTCTGAAGGCGGGTGGCGGGTGGCGGGCAGCGTTGCTATGGCGACCAGTGGGTGCTCCTGCGCATGCGCCAACTCAAGACCTAGATTCGAAGAAGCCCCGACAGGACAGGTACTTCAGACACTTTTTTTAGACTTTGTCCTAAAAATATCAACACTCATAATTAGCCACAGTGTACACGGTACCTTTAACCACTGCTATGCCAAACCTCGACTTGTGTAGAGTCCTGGATGATGGGAAAACACGACAAGATTGTACAGCACCAGATCGTCCGTGTTTACACCCGTTCCTGCCTGTTCTCTCTTTTTCTCGACAATATTTTTTTTCCTCTAAAACTGCACAAATTACATATTTTTATGTTTTTATCCTTATTTTACGATAATATATTTTTTTTCTCTAAAACTGCATAAATGACCCATTTTCAATGTTTTTCGGAGATTTACTACTTTTAAAGGAAAACCATCTCTTTTACGAAAAAAATATATGATTTTACACCAAAAGTCACTTTTTAATAATTTTCTATTGATTTCAATGTTTTGATTAAAAACAAGAAAATAAACACTATATACATTTTCTTTCTCAGAAAGTGTACAAAGTACCCATTTTTAACCTTTTTGGACGTTTACACACATTTTGTAGAAAACAACTTTTTCATGTTACAATATACTTTTTCTATCTAAAATTTCATAAATTACGTTTTTTTCAGTTTTTAAGAGTATTAACGGCATTTTACATAAAACCCCCTTTTACAAGTACCTATAACATATGCGATTTGAATTATCCATTTTTCAACGTTTTTAAGGGTTTTACAATATTTTTATGACAAATCCATCTTCCCTTAGGAAAAAAAAGTATGTTTTTACCTCCAGAAGTGAGTTTTTCAGTAATTTTCTTTGAATTTCCATGTTTTAATTAAAAACATGAACAATACGCTATAGCGTATTGTTTTTCTCTTTAAAGTTACATAAACTACCCTATTTAAACATTTTTATTGGTTTTAACTAAATTTCGAAGAAAATCCCTTTCAAGAAAATAAACACTATATACATTTTCTTTCTCTGAAATTGTAGAAAGTACTTATTTTTAACCTTTTTGGACGTTTAAACACATTTTGTAGTAAACAACTTTTTCATATTACAATATACTTTTTCTATCTAAAATTTCATAAATTATCTTTTTTTCAGTTTTTAAGAGTATTAACGGCATTTTAGAAAAAAAAAACCGTTTTACAAGTGTAACATATGCGATTTGAATTATTCATTTTTCAACGTTTTTAGGGGTTTAACAATATTTTTATGACAAATCCATCTTCCCTTAGAAAAAGAAAAGTATGTTTTTACCTCCAAAAGTGAGTTTTTCAGTGATTTTCTTTGAATTTCCATGTTTTCATTAAAAACATGAACAATACGCTATAGCGTATTGTTTTTCTCTTTAAAGTTACATAAACTACCCTATTTAAATATTTTTATTGGTTTTAACTACATTTTGAAGAAAATCCCTTTTTCATGTTACATAAAATGTAATTCAATCCATTAAAAGGAAAAAATATATATTTCTTTAAGAAAAGGGATTTTTCAGTGTTTTTTTCTTTTCATTTCCATGTTTTGAATGAAAATGAAGGAAAAAGCAAGAAATATATTAACTTTTCTTGGCAATTCATTTTTTTCTCTCAAAATTGCATAAATTATCCCCTTTCCAGCGTTTTTAGGAGAAGTAACATCTTATCTAAGAAAGACCATCTTTTTTTTAGTTCAGAATAAAGGAATATATGGCATTTAACGAAAAAAAAGTTTTTTTTCACCGAAAAAGTGAATTTTTCGATGATTTTCTGCTTATTTCATTGTTTTCATCAAAAAATAAACAAATAACACTGAATATTGCTACAATATACTCTTTTTCTGAAAAAAAAACTTATAAATGACGTGTTTTTCAACGTTTTTTAGGAGTATTAACGGCATTTTAAACAAACCCCCTTTTACAAGTATAATATATGCAATTTGAATAAAGAAGAAAATTCTGCCTAAAAAGTGACTTTTTCAAGGTTTTTTTCATATTTTCATTTGTTGGTGGAAAAAAAACTTTTTTTATTTATTTATACAACTTATAATATTAGCAGAATGTTACATACTTTTTACAATATTAGTGAACACTTAACGGGCTAAAGTGAACATGATTAGTGTTCTCTATCTTAAAGCCTCCGCATACTTGTATGTTTGTCTGCCATTATCTTGACAGCCAAACATTTACAAATTCTTTGAACTTGTGTGTTGTTAACTTAAGTTTATCACTGTTAGCTGCCAGCAGAGCATTGCACAATCCCACGTACCGGTTGCCGAACTGTCTCTGGTGGTTCCACGTTCGACAGCGTGGCTGCAGCAGCTCACCGGGGCCTTGAACAACAGCCCTGGTGATAACTTCTGCTCGCCTCAGTGGCTGCCGGAGAGCTTGGAGATGCGGCACTTGCTGCTGCTGGACTTTAAACATAACAGTGAGGCCCGCCACATCCCTGCGGTGTTGTAGGCTGTGTAGGGTTGAGTCATGGTCAGCCTCGTTGTCTTTCATGAGCCTCACCGTGCGAGCCTGGACCTTGTCAAGGGGAGAGAGGTGTTTATTGGCCGCTCCTCCCCAAGCAAGGTTCGAGTACTCCATGAAAGAGCGAACCTGGGCCTTATAGAGCATCTCCAGTCCTTTGGAATCAAGGAGCCACGAGATCCTCCTTAAGGATGCAAGCTTTCCCGAAGCCTCCCTTGCGAGGCGCTCAATGTGTGTCCTGAAGGTTAGCCACGAGTCATAAGTGACCCCTAGCACCTCCATTTCGTTCCGGGATACAAGTGTTTCCCCTCCTACAGCAAGTCGCAGGTTCGTCCTCGCCCTGGAGACAATGAGGAGCTGCGTCTTGTTGGAGGCGAATTTCACCTGCCACTTGTTGCCCCAGGACACAATGTGGGTGGCAGTGGCAGCCTCCTCCCCTGGAACGTAGGCGTGCGCCAGCGTGAGGTCGTCAGCATAGGCCTTCACCCCGGGGATTAGGTTGAGAAGTTCATTGATATAAATGTTCCATAACAGGTGGCCAAGGCAGCTTCCCTGGGGAACACCTGCTTTTATGGGTTGTTTAGCAGATTCCTGCCCATTGACGACCACCTTGAGCTGCCTTTCCCTTAGGTAGTCCTCAAATAGGTGCAGGAGTGGACCGTCTACACCTGCAGCACGGAGCTTTGTGATGAGAGCTGCGTGCCACACCCTGTCGAAAGCTCCTTCGATGTCGAGAGCTACGACGGCTGTGGCTCTCCCTCGGTCCAGGGCAGCACTCCATTCCGTGGTGAGCAGCAGGTGCAGGTCACTGGCCGATCTCCCTGCTCGGAAAACCATACTGTCGACCGCAAAGTATGTGGTGGCGCTCAAGGTGCTCAGTGACTCTCGATGCCAGTATAGTCTCGAGAACTTTGCTGAGCACGGGCAGGAGGGACACCGGACGGTAGTTTTTGACTACCGACTTATCACTTTTTTTGTGCACAGGCACCACTCGGCTCAATTTCCACTCACTTGGCCACTCGCTGGTCCGTAAGCTGTGGTTGAACAGTGTGGCTAGCGGGCACGACTGTTCATCAGCACACTGGCGTAGTAGGCGAGGACTGATATTATCAGGCCCTACTGCTTTTTCCACGTCCAGATTAAGCAACAACTGTTTCACTTCTGCCTCACTCGTTTGCACGTACACTAATTTGTTTTTTCACAATCGTCGGCGGTGTAGGAGGTGGTCTTTCAGGGTGAGGGACGCACATCTTTTCAGTGAAGTGCTTGGCCAGGAGGTTTGCCTTGTCAGTGGCGGTCTGAACCAAACTACCATCACCTCGTACGAGGGGAGGGATGGTGCTGACTCGTGACTCGCCCTGTTGTTCCTTAACAAGGCTCCACCAACGTTTAGTTCCAACCTGGCCGCCCCTCAGTTTCCTCCTGATGCTCCTCAGCCACTGATTAGAGGCCCACTCCTGTGTGGTCCTCATGTGCTGAGCTGCCTCCCTGTGCCGCTGCCTGTTCCGCTCCGTTGGGTGCCTCTTAAAGGCAAGCCAGGCGCGGTACTTGGCGTCAGAGGCAGTGCGGCATTCAGGCCCAAACCAAGGCTGGTCCGAGGGCTTAGACCTGTATGTGGTGTGTGGCACCCAGGCCCGTATGCAAGAATCGTGGATGGTGCACCACGGCGTGGTTTTTCCGACCGTGGACATTGCGACGGTGGGGTATTCAAGAACCGCTCCACGGTGGAGAAGGCGGGCAGGTTCACCAACATATGCGAGTTCAGGACAAGGAGCCCGGTTGGTACGCCGGAGGCTCACAACATTGCTCTCAAGTTTCCCGCGAAATTTGTCTGCAATGGCATCACCTCCTGCTAAGGTAAGGTTTACTTGGTTTTTTACTCATATTTAGCAATGATGTTAGTCACTGACATAAACTAGAATATATTATTACGTATTAAACAATGTTTTAGGCAACTAAAATGTTCATCATTCAGAGATTTCTATGAGATAAGTGGGCCGCGTCACTAGGCTACGATGCTGGCGCCGCGAGACCCTTGATTTATTGGCCTTGTTTGAAGCATATAGACAATTGCTGCCTTCCACACCAGAGAAATAGTATAGATATATTCTGTGTGGATACTAGGATGGTGTTGAACTCATAATGAGTGAATGGTTCAGCAGAGGTGGTCCACTATAAGATGCCCTTGCTTCACCACATACACGGCAGACTCCATTATTAGTGGTCTGCATATGTACAGTAGATCCTAGTATCTTTGTCCTGAACGTGCATATAATAGAATAACATGTAAACTGACAGAGTAACAATGAAACATTTGCAGAAACCCTAAACAAAAGTGTTTTTTTTTTTTTTAATGTATAGCAAACTTTATTAAGAAACTAAGTTCACCATATTACACAACAATTAATTGAATGTTGAAATTGTAAAGAATAACTATATATACAAATTTACAGACACTTCCTCTAGTGGAGAAGCAAAGGTCCCAGCTGCTGGCCCTCATCCAGGAGAGGGAGGCTATCCTCACCTCCAAGGCCTCCAACCCTTAACTCCTAAGAATGAAAGCCAAGGCCTGTGCTGAAATCACTACTACGTTCAATGCCTATTTACCAGGCAGGCCCTGAGCCATGGACAACCAAGCATCTCAAAAGAAGCTGGGACCATTTTAAGAAGAAGTATGTTTGATTTTCAAGCTATTTGTTTCATCTATGTATTATATTATACTCATTTGGAAATATTCCCTTTCTTTATAGCTGGCATATGATTGTATATCTATGTATTATATTATACTCATTTGGAAATATTCCC
>CM035220.1:14756309-14775188 GCA_020233015.1 Callinectes sapidus | reverse complement strand
TATTATTATTATTATTATTTAATAATAATAATTAATAATAAATAATAATAATAATAATAATAATAATAATAATAATAATAATAATAATAATAATATTATTATTATTATTATTATTATTATTATTACTGCTACTACTACTACTACTTGTTGGACTTATAATAAGGTGATGTCCCTTAGTATATATTATTTACTGATGTCTACTGGTTTGATCGTAAGCCTATGTTATGACCAGAAGTGCAAGTTAAATATAAAAATATTGTGAAGCTGTCGACTTGGTGGACTTCCCATTTTCTATATGTCGTCACCATGACAACAGGATGTTAAGGGAGACTCAAACCAACAGTGTGATGGACCAACAGTATATAGAAAATAGCATTTTATGCTTTATGAACTCATCGAAAGATGATGTTCCAGCTGCCACTGCTCTAGATATGATAATTTCATTCTATTCTCAAGATAGAAGAGATAAAGAAAGCCAAGGAACTATTGTGTAATTTGCTGAAGACTGACATTGTGTGGAGGAGGGATCCTGACAAAAAGTTGAAAGATACTAAAGATGTGTTTGAGTTTTATGAGAAGGTTTCTGACACCAAGATGAAAGATAAATTTGTTACAGCTTCACATTAGTCTATGCCACCTGTTGGCTTTGAAATATTTGCACCACTTCTCAAAGGTCTGGCTGATGATGTAAAAATGATGAATGAGTTCTTACCAAAAATACTAGACATGAAAACTGAAGTATATAACACAGCAGATACTGTGAGAACTATGAGGGCTGAGATGAATACTTTAAATAAGAAGTTCAGCAAGGCCATTGGAGGCATAGAGGAAGCTTCAAAGGATATAAAAGTGAATAAGTCAAATGTACTGGATGATTTACTCTCTTTAACAAATAAAGAAGAAAGGAGATTATCTCTAAAGCTAACTAGTAAAGAAAAGAGTAACAAGCAGAATGAAAAGAATTATGCAGATGTTCTGAGAAGTAGAAAAAGTGCAAGGGACAGTACACCAGAAGGTAATGATGGAAAGTTTGAACCTTTGATAGGAGCAACTGCTTTACCTGTTTTTGAAGGCATTGATATGGAAGAGCTTGATAATGATAACTTGGGAGCAAAGTCACATGATCAACAGGGCATAAACAGCTTACAAGAGCACCGGAAACAATCTGTGGGTCAACGCGTGCAGAGGAAGGATCAGCTGAACTCAAGAAAGGAACACATCAATATACCAAGGGAAGATGAGAGACATGAAAGTTTTCATGATATGGATGTGAAAGATCAATGGAACCTACGACGCAACGGTCAGTCAGAAAGCCATATTAAGGGAGGAAGTCGTCCAAAAAGTACTCCTATTATGTCTTCATCACCTGATGGGAGTGTGAAGAAGGATGACAAGCTGTCGGAGGACTGGAAAGAGTACAAATCAAGAAATGCAAAAAGAAGAGAATATAAAGGAATTTTAGGGAAAAAAAGTCATGATAATTTAAGTATTAAAGCTGTCTCAAGGTATCTTGATGTCTTCATTGGAAGAGTTGATCCAGGGGTGACAATGGATGATCTCATAGAATACATAAGGAAAACTTTTAATATTTCTGTGGTGAATATTGCACAACTAGAAATTAGGAGTGATAACTTTATTGCCTTCAAAGTGACAGTGAAAGCTATGGAGAGAGAAAAGCTTTTTAATGCTGATTTGTGGCCTGAAGACTTGATCGTTGATAAATTTTATAATAAATAAAAAAAATCATGGAGCTAAGTTTCACTACTTATAATTGCTGTTCATTAAGAAAAAATATTGACATAGTTAGACAGCTCTGTTTGGACAAATATGATTTAATATTCCTACAAGAAACCTGTTACTGAGGATAAGATGGGGGGACATTAACTATATTGATGAGTCTTATGAATGTGTTGGATCTCCAGCAATATATTCTGAAAAATGTTTACTCTCTGCTTCGGGTAGGTGTCAAGGAGGTCTTGTGTGTATGTGGAGGAAACATCTGCCCATAAAAGTTTTGGCTATAGAGGAAAATTATATTGTATTACAGTTATCTTGTAACGGTATGGATATTATGATTATTAATGTTTATATTAGAAGTGTTTCATGGGAGAATGAATCTTTGCATGCATACATGGAAGGGTTTCAAGATCTTGAGGATATTTTAACTAATTATAGATTTAACAATGTGTTTTTTATTGGTGATTTTAATGCTGACCCATACATAGGGAGGGCGTGGAACAATGTTGTAAATTTTATGAAAAGAAATAGTTTACACTGCTTAGATGTAGATCAACTGGATGATAGCACATTTACCTACATACCTTACTGTGGCTCATATACCAAATGGTTGGACCATATTATATGTGATTCATCTGACTCTGTTAGAATAAATAGCTGTAATGTATTGTATGATAGGGTTGGCTCAGACCATTTACCTTTGGCTACCAGTGTTACATTTGACTTTAGTAACTATATTGTTGATAATATTATTAATGAGACAGAGCAATCTGGAAAAAGAATCATGTGGGATAAAGTGTCACATGAGGATATGAAATACATGGAGGATATTGTACTGAGATATGTGAAACCTTATTTAAGGCATGAGTCTATTTCATGTCATGAGGTTGGATGTTAGTCACCTGTTCACAGAAATGAATTGGATGAAATTTACCAAGCATTAGTTAATGCGATGGACCTGTGCTGTGAAGAATTTGGAAGCCTTAATGTTAAGAAATGCAAATACACAATAATACCTGGCTGGAACAGAACTGTAAAACCATTGTATGCTGAATTTAGGGAAAATTATAAGCAGTGGTTGAGGAAAGGTAAACCAAAGTATTCTAATGAATATGATGTGATGGTGCACAGCAGGAAGGTGTTCAAAGATGCACTAAGGCAATGTAGAAATAACAAGAAGTCAGAGATATCTCAGTCAATACAGGAAAATTTGAAAAACAAAAATATGATCCAATTTTGGAAAGAAGTAAAATCCCAGTCAAATAAAATAAAATCTTCAAAGGTTATTGATGGTGAATGTAAAACTTCTGATGTGATTCAGATTTTTGAAAAGAAATTTATTCCTAAATATGATGAAGGAAATGATGAGGAGGAGACAGAATTCATAAGATGCTTAAAAATAGTGTGGGGAAAAGCAAGAAAATTTAATCCAGTCTTATCTATTGAAAGGCTTAGAGATATTATCAGCAATATGAATAAGGGAGTTGGTCATGATGGATTTCATTCAATGCTTTTGAAACAGTGTTCAGATGAGTTGTCGTATATGTTGTCATGTTTCTTAAATGCCTGCTATTCACATTGCTATATTCCAGTACACATGTTAAGGGGTGATATTACACCAATAATAAAAAAAACAATAAAGGTAATTGTTCAGATTCTAATAACTACAGGCCAGTAATGGTGTCTTCTTCATTGTTGAAGATTTTAGAACTTCATTCATTGGATATTTTAGATGAAAAACTTTTATGGATTTTAAACAGTTTGCTTTTACAAAGGGTATGTCCACTTCTGATGCATGTTTAGTGCTTAAAGAAACAGTTAACATGTATATGAAAAATAGGGGTAGTGCGTGCGTATGTTTTATGGACTTATCTAAAGCATTCGATAGAGTGGATCATATCAAATTAGGAAATATTTGATTGAAGAAAGGTCTACCTCCTGACATTGTATTATTACTAATGAACTACTTGTGTAATCAATATGGTAGGATTATTTGGCAAGGTAAAAAGGGAGAATATCAAAGAATACCAACTGATGTAAGACAAGGGGGAATACTTCCACCAATGTTGTTTAAATTATATATGGATAATATTCTAAAGGAGTTTGGCCAAGTTGAAAAGGGATGTCAGTTAGGACCTTACAGACTAAATATTTTAGCCTATGCAGATGATGTTGCAATTCTTGCTAATAATGAAAACAATCTAGTGGAATTCTGTAATGCTTTTGAGGAAAGAATTGAAGATTTGAAGTTAACAGTGAATCAGGATGTATGATTTTTTGTAGTCATAAAAGAAAAAGACCAAAGTTTATTGATAAATGTTGTATATTTAGGATTTACTGTTTCGTTCGAGCTTTCGCTCACTCATTGTTTGTCGTTGAGAACTGTTGTAATTACTTGGTAGTGACTGGGGCGGGCAGACACAGCCCGACCTCAGAGCCAACAACTTGGGCCCTCTCTCTTGTTCCTCAATACAAGTACAACTTACAGCCGTGTTTTCGTCTGCCCCTCACTACGGATACGACATTGGCGACGAGGATATAAGGCCGCAGGATTCGCCATGCCTCGTTTTGGAGCCCTGGAAGAGTTCGACGAACGTGATCGGCGATTGTGGGGAGAATACAGTGAACGCCTTGAGCAGTATTTCTTGGCGAACAAGATCGAGGATGGAGCTACCAAGAGGGCTGTGTTTCTGTCGTCGGTGGGGGCGGCTGCCTACAGCACACTAAGGTCCCTGTGTGTGCCGCAGAAACCCAGCGAGATACCTATTGCCACGTTGCTGGAGAAGTTGAAGCTACACTACGACCCGAAACCTTCTGCTATAGTTGCTCGCTACAGATTCAACTCCTGTTCCCAGTCAGCGAAGGAGTCTATTCAAGATTACGTTGCTCGGCTACGCAAGTTGTCATCCGACTGCGAATATGGAACAAATCTCAGTGAAATGATTCGTGACCGTCTAGTGTGTGGTGTGCATAACGAGGCTATTCAAAGCAAATTACTGGCAGAAACGGATTTGACTTTAGATAAAGCTATTGAAACAGCTGTGGCCATAGAAACGGCGGAACATAACACTCGTGAGCTTCACCAGCCTTTGAACAGCAAGGAGGACGCTTCGGCGGTTCAGTGGCTGGCCAGGCCAAGTGACTCGAACCAGTCTGGTGGAAGGCGAGCAGCAGTAAAGCCTCGCACACAGCGATGGAGAAGAAACTCTCGGTGTTTCCGTTGTCTTAGTGTGCGACATGGTGGCGACGAGTGCCCATTCAAAGACAAGCAGTGTTTTGAATGTAATAAAGTGGGCCACACTCGGGCCGCTCACAAGGCTGGTACCATCTTTGAGTTCGAGGATGTTTCTCCTTCTGTTCCGGAATCTACGCAAAACGATGCCGGAGAGGAAGTGTACAGCCTGTTTAGTATTTCAACAAACAAAGTGTGTCGTAGTTGTCCACCCCTATGCCTGGAAGTGCGACTTAATGGAATACCAACTGTGATGGAAGTGGATACTGGTGCGTCTGCTTCAATAATTAGTGAACAAGAACTGAGAAAGCTTATCAAAGATTTTCCTCTGTACCGTAGTGGTCAACGCTTCCGTACTTACACAGGTGAGGAAATACCTGTGAAGGGAGTTACAGAGGTGTTGGTGGAAACTAATCACCAAAGTGCTAGACTACCCTTGATGGTTGTTCCCGGCAGAGGTACGAGCTTGTTTGGTCGTAACTGGTTGGAAAAAATAAAATTGGACTGGCCGACACTGCTGGGGGAGGCTTCAATCAAACAAATGGATGTAACTACTGAATTCTCGGATGTGTTTAAGGATGAACTGGGTTGTTATAGTGGAGGAAAAGCTCATTTGCTCATTGACGACTCGGCCAAGCCACAATTTTACAAAGCCCGTCCTGTGCCCCTCTCGTTGCAGAAAAAGGTGGATGATGAGCTGCGTCGCATGGAAGACCTTGGTGTTATCAAGCCTGTTAGTTACAGTGACTGGGCTGCTCCCTTAGTAATTGTGCCTAAACCTAATGGGGAGGTTCGCATATGTGGAGACTTTAAACTTACTGTGAATAAGGTTGCTGCTTTGGAACAATATCCTCTCCCTAGAATTGATGAACTTTTTTCAGTGTTATCAGGATGCAAAGTTTTCAGTAAATTAGATATGAGTAATGCATATAATCAAATACAATTAGATGAGAATTCCCAGAAATATGTGGTGGTTAATACTCCTCGAGGATTAAGGATGTACACTCGGCTTGCCTTTGGAATTCACTCTGCTGTTGCCATTTTCCAGAAAATTCTCTCCAGTCTGTTGTCAGGTATACCTCAGGTGGCAGTTTACCTTGACGACGTGGTGATCGGTGGTCGGGACCAGGGCCAACATGATGAACTACTAGAGCAAGTTCTACGGAGGATGAGTCAAGCTGGGTTGCGGTTGAACAGGAGAAAATGTCAGCTCGGGTTGACACAGGTGACCTACCTTGGCCACACCATTAGTGAGCAAGGAATCAAGCCGACGGACGAGAAAATTCGGGCCATCGTAGAAGCTCCTGCTCCATCTGACAAGAGGACCTTGAAATCATGGCTGGGTATGTTAAGTTATTTCAGTAAGTTTCTCCATAATGTTGCTACTGTTTTAGCTCCTCTTTACCAACTGTTGAAAGAATCACAGCCTTGGGTTTGGGGGCGTGAACAGGAACGTGCGTTTTTGAAGGCAAAGCTAATGATATCCAAGCCGCCTTGCCTTGCCCACTTTAATGAATTACTGGAGACAACTGTGTCATGTGATGCAAGCCCATATGGCATAGGGTGTGTGTTATCTCAGACTGATCTGTCTGGAGTTGAGAGGCCTGTTGCATTTTATTCAAGGTCAATGAATGAGGCTGAACGTAGATACGCTCAGACTGATAGAGAAGGGCTGAGCGTTGTCTCAGGGGTAAAGAAGTGGCATTACTATTTGTATGGACGTTCATTCAAACTTAAGACTGATCATAAACCTCTTCTTGGGTTGTTTGGTGAGAACAAGCCCTTACCTGTCATGGCATCTCCCCGAGTTCAGCGCTGGGCTTTACTATTGTCTGCCTACAAATATAGACTCTTGTATACTCCAGGTAACCAACACACCCACTGTGACGCTCTCAGTCGCCTTCCCCTCCCAGACATGCCAACAGAAGTGCCTGTGCCCGTGGAATACATTCGCCTGATGGAAATGATTGACTCTGGACCTGTTTCTCGACGCCAGATTGAGGCATGGATGGATC
The DNA here is from genome assembly GCA_020233015.1 of Callinectes sapidus. NCBI lineage: Eukaryota > Metazoa > Arthropoda > Malacostraca > Decapoda > Portunidae > Callinectes > Callinectes sapidus. Next base: position 14,768,204 of record CM035220.1, on the reverse strand, counting down.
GTGACCCAGTCTTATCGCTTGTGTGCCGTTTTGTTGTGGACGGCTGGCCCCACGACTTATCACAGTATCCATCAGAGGTTAAAGTATATCACAACAGATTAGGGGAGCTAAGTGTTCAGGACAGGTGCTTGTTTTGGGGAAGCAGAATGGTGATTCCTCCTCAAGGACGAGAAATGGTCCTGGCTGAATTGCATGAAGGTCACACAGGAATAACCCGGATGAAGCAGCGCAGCCGAAGTTACGTATGGTGGCCTGGTATAGACAGTGCTATTGAAAATAGAGCCGCTGGGTGCCGCACTTGCCAGGAACACAGGCCTCAAACTCCGCCATCTGAGCTGCACCCTTGGGCGTGGCCAAGTCAACCATGGAGTCGCGTGCACGTCGATTACTGTGGCCCTTTCCTCGGACAATTCTGGCTGCTCATCATGGATGCTCATAGTAAGTGGCTAGACATACATGTAACATCGTCTACCTCTGCAACCACAACCATAGAGAAATGTAGGCAATCGTTTGCTTCATTCGGCATCCCTGACACCATTGTCTCTGACAACGCTACGTGTTTTACTTGCCCTGAGTTTCAGTCTTTTTGCACCAGAAACGGAGTGAAACATCTCACGTCTCCGCCTTGGTCCCCTAAAAGTAATGGCTTAGTAGAAAGAGCAGTTCAGTCATTCAAGCATGGAATGAGGAAACAGAAAGAGGGGAGCCTATATACCAAACTGTCAAGATTCTTGTTCCATTATAGATCTACTCCTCACAGCGTAACTAATTGCAGCCCAGCAGAACTCATGTTTGGCCGTCCCATGAAAACTCATCTAGACCAGTTGCGGAGGGATGCGAGAAGAGGGACCGTAGAATTCTACCAGTGGGCGCAGAAAACTCGTTATGATCGCAGTATTCAGCCACGAGAATTCAAGGTCGGAGATTCAGTGTATATGTATGTGATGGGGAAGATGCAAGGCACCTCCAAATGGTTACCTGGAATAGTTACAGAGTGTCAAGGCAGCTCGTGCACGGTGCGGTTGTTGGATGGTAGGAATTTTAGAAGGCACGTTGATCACATCAGATTGAGACCTGTTATTATTCCTGATATTCCTCAGAGTTCGGCGAGCAGTACCGCAGATCAGACAGCGACCCAGCCTGGCCATGGAGGGACGGCCGACACAAGAACACTATCGCCAGTGAGGAATGGAGCTTCGCCACTGCCACCAGCAAATGAAATTTGTGTTGACGGAACCATACCGGCCCGTGGGATGCTGACACCTCCAGCGACCCAGCCTGGCCATGGGATGCTGACACCTCCAGCTGCTGTACCGCACCGACAAGTCCCTTCATCACCACGCCCATCCACGGGGCATGGTGGTTCGCCGCGACACGTTAACGCAAAACCGGACTCCATGAATGTCCCGCCTACGCCTCACGAGAGTGAGGCCTCGGCTCCTCCACTGCGTCGGTCAACAAGGATATCAATCAAACCTGATCGATGGGGGTACTCTTAACTAGGGTGGAAGGATGTTGTACGAGTTTAATTAGGGCTTATTGTTTCGTTCGGGGATACTCTTAACTAGGGCGGAAGGATGTTGTATATTTAGGATTTACTGTTGAATACTTCCACCAATGTTGTTTAAATTATATATGGATAATATTCTAAAGGAGTTTGGCCAAGTTGAAAAGGGATGTCAGTTAGGACCTTACAGACTAAATATTTTAGCCTATGCAGATGATGTTGCAATTCTTGCTAATAATGAAAACAATCTAGTGGAATTCTGTAATGCTTTTGAGGAAAGAATTGAAGATTTGAAGTTAACAGTGAATCAGGATGTATGATTTTTTGTAGTCATAAAAGAAAAAGACCAAAGTTTATTGATAAATATGAGGTAGTAGACTCGTACAAATATCTTGGACATGTAATTCACCAGAGTCTACATGATGAAAGTGATGTTGAATTAAGAACACATTACTATTTTTATTCAAATCATACTGTTTGCCAAATTATGGACTTCCATTATGGAATTCAAGCAAAATAATCTCTAACAGATTCTTCAAGGCCTTTGTAATAGCATTCTCTGATGCTATGAAGAAAATGAGTAAAGTACCTCGGCACACTAGTAGTCATAATTTGGCAAAAGACCTTCACATTCTTTTATTTAATCATTATTTTATATTTGTACAATGGTGATATTTTAAATCTCTTTTTAATAGGAGAAATATGATTTTAAAGATTGGACTGTCATGTGTTTTTAGAGGATACCATTACAACAGTCTTAGGATTCTTGTATTGAAAAAAATACAGTGTAAATTTTGATGAATGTGAATTGGACATATTGATGGCACGCCTCTCTTGGGTACAAAATCATGAGTCATGTACGGGTACTTAACTAAGGTGACTTTAAGGATAAAGATATATATTTGGGATTGAATGCTTGCATTTTTTATATTGTTTATAATTTTTTAATGATAATTTTAATTTTATACAATATTATCTTTGCATTCTCTTATCTTAATCAGTAATTGTGAATAATTTTAATGCGTGTTATGTGTTGTTTTTATAATTGTATCGAAGATTGTAATTAACTTATCTATTAATCTTATGTACGTTGCTAGTACGAAATAAAGAATTTGAATTGAATTGACTACTACTACTGTTATAATCACTACTACAAATTCTGATTCATACTACTAATAGTTCCATTAATATATTACCTATTATTTGTCATTATAATTACAATGGTTTTCTTTGCTCACATTGTTTTTCATATTGCACTTTTGGTTGTTGTTGATTTTGTTGTTGTTGTTTTTTTGTTGTTGTTATAGTTATTATCAATAACATAACCTTCAATTGATATTATTGTCATTGTTATTGCTATTATCATTATTATTATTATCATTGTTATAGTTATTATCAATAACATAACCTTCAATTGATATTTTTATCATTATTATTGCTATTATCATTATTATTGTTGTTACGACCGTCAGGTATTGACGGTAAATATTATTATTGGTGTCCTGCGAGCAATGTTTGTTTGTATGTAACTATATGTAATGTTCCTAGGACAGCCCATTCTTTATATATATATATACCTTATACTATTATTTACTATATGTATGTAATTTCGTTATTCGTAAATATATTGTAATGTTCACATAACTGCGTAGCGTCTAAAAGGTTCGTTGGTGACTAGCCAGGTCACGTTTTGTCAGGTCAGCGGAATTTATGTGACAAACAAGGCTGCTCTGTGAAGGTCGAGTACGCACCGCGTCGCTCCCCCGAGGGAAGCTAATTATGTAGTGCCATATATGAATTTATTTGTGATGCATGTATCTATATTATAATTGTGTAAATGTATTGTTAGAATAATAGTTTAATTTCCGTTCGCGTTAGGGAGTTGTAATTAAGGCCTTGAGGTGGCAGAGGCGTTGTGTGACGTAATGGTGTTCCTCCGCCGAGGAGGGAGAGAGAAGCGCGACGGACGAAAACCGGTCAGGGGAGGGACAGACCTGAGCGAGCGGGCGAGGTGCGAGGGGACCAGACGCTGTGGTGTCTCTCTTTGTACCGGGCTGAGTATTTTTCTATTGTTCTTATTCTTGGTGCTAGGCTTCTGTCTTTTAGGCACAATTATTGCCAATGTGTTGAGATGTTTTACGGGTTATTTGGTGTAAGGGTTTGTCCTTGATTTATTGTGGTATTTTGGCGAGGGTGGTGACGGGTGTTTTTTCGTGATTCGTGTAATCCCCTCAGATACGCCATTTTGTAGGTGCCCGCCCGGTTTCCTTTATCTTAGCATCATTATTGCATTGTGTTGGGTTCATTTCTTATTATGGTGATTCAGCTACGGGTGTTAACAAGTTGTGGTGCTATTTTCTTGTGAACGTTATTATGGTGTGATCTGGTGATTATTTTCTCTGTGTAATCCGGGATTTATTCGGTTTCTGAACTGGTGTGTATGTGATCACCAGCGTGTGTGGATCTTTCTCAGTTATTTTGGTGTCTCTTAGTTCTTGAATTATTCCTATTTTTGAGGTGAAACATTTAATTTTTGTGTTATTTTAATTTTACTGGAAGTGATTATAATTCCCTTAACGGTAACGGACCTGACTTATTTTTCTCCTGGTTAAACTTAATTCCTAATCTTAATTATTTGTGAATAAACCTTGTGAATATATGAGACTCTTTTCTTAAGTCTCCATCCCCTAGAACTTATGTTCATTATATTAATTTTATCTTTTTTTTTTTTTCTTTTCTAGTTACACCCCTGAGTTAACCCAAAGCGTTAAACCCGTTGTAACGTGGCCTTACTATTCATTGACTTCTCTTATTGACAGGTCTCCCCAGTTGGGTTGGGAACCTTGTCAGGGTTTAACCTGGGGTCGTAACATAGAAAATGGCGACCTCGCCAGGATTCGAACCTGGAATTGTAACTAATTTTTCTGATGTCACTGCCCCCCTTACTGAACTGTTGAAAAAGGGGAAAAGGTTCCAATGGACTCCTGAGTGTGAACATGCTTTTCAGTCCATCAAGGATTTACTCACTAATCGTCCCATCTTGCATTCTCCGGACTTCAACGTCCTTTCAAATTAGCAACAGATGCTAGTAATCTTGGCGCAGGGGCAGTGCTACTACAAAGTGACCATAATGATGTTGATCATCCTATCAGTTACTTTAGTAGGAAATTTAATTCTGCTCAACAGAATTACTCTGTGGTGGAGAAGGAGCTTCTAGCCATCATTCTGGCTTTGCAGTTCTTTTCAGCTTATCTACCTCCTTCTGGTCCTGTTATTACTATTTATACAGACCACCACCCCCTGAAATTTTTGGATAAATTTAAAAATAAAAATCAGCGCCTCACTAGATGGAGTTTATTGCTGCAAGAGTATAATCTGGATGTACAGCATGTGAAGGGTGTTCATAATGTCCTAGCTGACGGTCTGTCAAGGGTTTAGCCAGGTCTTGCTCAGTTTCTTAACTTTTGAATTTCTCTGTAGTAGTTTCATGCTGAGCCAGACCTGTCTTTTGATGTGGGCGTGTTACGACCGTCAGGTATTGACGTTAAATATTATTATTGGTGTCCTGCGAGCAATGTTTGTTTGTATGTAACTATATGTAATGTTCCCAGGACAGCCCATTCTTTATATATATATACCTTATACTATTATTTACTATATGTATGTAATCTCGTTATTCGTAAATATATTGTAATGTTCACATAACTGCGTAGCGTCTAGAAGGTTCGTTGGTGACTAGCCGGGTCACGTTTTGTCAGGTCAGCGGAATTTATGTGACAAACAAGGCTGCTCTGTGAAGGTCGAGTACGCACCGCGTCGCTCCCCCCGAGGGAAGCTAATTATGTAGTGCCATATATGAATTTATTTGTGATGCATGTATCTATATTATAAGTGTGTAAATGTATTGTTAGAATAATAGTTTAATTTCCGTTCGCGTTAGGGAGTTGTAATTAAGGCCTTGAGGTGGAAGAGGCGTTGTGTGACGTAATGGTGTTCCTCCGCCGAGGAGGGAGAGAGAAGCGCGACGGACGAAAACCGGTCAGGGGAGGGACAGACCTGAGCGAGCGGGCGAGGGGCGAGGGGACCAGACGCTGTGGTGTCTCTCTTTGTACCGGGCTGAGTATTTTTCTATTGTTCTTATTCTTGGTGCTAGGATTCTGTCTTTTAGGCACCATTATTGCCAATGTGTTGAGATGTTTTACGGGTTATTTGGTGTAAGGGTTTGTCCTTGATTTATTGTGGTATTTTGGCGAGAGTGGTGACGGGTGTTTTTTCGTGAGTCGTGTAATCCCCTCAGGTACGCCATTTTGTAGGTGCCCGCCCGGTTTCCTTTATCTTAGCATCATTATTGCATTGTGTTGGGTTCATTTCTTATTATGGTGATTCAGCTACGGGTGTTAACAAGTTGTGGTGCTATTTTCTTGTGAACGTTATTATGGTGTGATCTGGTGATTATTTTCTCTGTGTAATCCGGGATTTATTCGGTTTCTGAACTGGTGTGTATGTGATCACCAGCGTGTGTGGATCTTTCTCAGTTATTTTGGTGTCTCTTAGTTCTTGAATTATTCCTATTTTTGAGGTGAAACATTTAATTTTTGTGTTATTTTAATTTTACTGGAAGTGATTATAATTCCCTTAACGGTAACGGACCTGACTTATTTTTATCCTGGTTAAACTTAATTCCTAATCTTAATTATTTGTGAATAAACCTTGTGAATATATGAGACTCTTTTCTTAAGTCTCCATCCCCTAGAACTTATGTTCATTATATTAATTTTATCTTTTTTTTTTTCTTTTCTAGTTACACCCCTGAGTTAACCCAAAGCGTTAAACCCGTTGTAACGTGGCCTTACTATTCATTGACTTCTCTTATTGACAGGTCTCCCCAGTTGGGTTGGGAACAGGTCTGGCTCAGCATGAAACTACTACAGAGAAATTCAGAAGTTAAGAAACTGAGCAAGACCTGGCTAAACCCTTGACAGACCGTCAGCTAGGACATTATGAACACCCTTCACATGCTGTACATCCAGATTATACTCTTGCAGCAATAAACTCCATCTAGTGAGGCGCTGATTTTTATTTTTAAATTTATCCAAAAATTTCAGGGGGTGGTGGTCTGTATAAATAGTAATAACAGGACCAGAAGGAGGTAGATAAGCTGAAAAGAACTGCAAAGCCAGAATGATGGCTAGAAGCTCCTTCTCCACCACAGAGTAATTCTGTTGAGCAGAATTAAATTTCCTACTAAAGTAACTGATAGGATGATCAACATCATTATGGTCACTTTGTAGTAGCACTGCCCCTGCGCCAAGATTACTAGCATCTGTTGCTAATTTGAAAGGACGTTTGAAGTCCGGAGAATGCAAGATGGGACGATTAGTGAGTAAATCCTTGATGGACTGAAAAGCATGTTCACACTCAGGGGTCCATTGGAACCTTTTCCCCTTTTTCAACAGGTCAGTAAGGGGGGCAGTGACATCAGAAAAATTAGTTACAAATCTCCTGTAGTATCCAATCATACCTAAGAAACGTTGTAGGCCCCTCCTATTCTCTGGACGTGGAACCTTTGCAATAGCCTCCACTTTACTAAGGGGAGGCCACACTTTACCCTGGCCCACAATGTATCCTAGATATTGTACATGGGCTTTAACAAACTCACACTTTTTCAAATTCAGTACGAGGGAGGCCTCCGACAAACGAACCAACACTTTCTCTAGATGCACCAAATGGTCCTCCAACGTATCACTGAACACAATGAGGTCATCTATGTATACTGCACAGTTATCAATGTCAGCCACTAACTGGTTCATGAGACGCTGGAAAGTAGCCGGAGCATTTTTAAGCCCATAAGGCATGACCTCAAACCTATAAGTACCTTGTGGCGTCACAAAAGTGGAAATGTCTTTGGCTCTCTCTGTCAGGGGTATTTGCCAGTATCCCCGCACAAGATCAAGTTTAGTTACAAAATTAGCACACCCTAAGGCGTCAATACATGCATCCACTCTTGGCAAGGGATAAGAGTCTGACTTTGTGAGAGAGTTCACTTTCCGATAATCTACACAGAATCGGAACGTGCCATCAGGCTTGGGAACTAAAGTCACGGGTGACGACCACTCACTAATACATGGTGTAATAAGACCACGGTCAAGCATATACTTATCTCATCCTGCATGGCCTGGTAACGACTAGGATGAACTCTATAAGGGGGCAGTTTGACAGGCGTAGAACAACCCACATCTATATCATGATAAGTTAGGTTAGTTTGTCCAGGGGAGTCACCAAAAACAGACGGATACTTTTGTAAAAGGGACACTAGTTCAGTAGACTGGGGAGAAGTGACGTGTGACAGCTTCTCGTTCAACTGAGCAAAAGCGTCACTGTTTTCCTCCGACCACTGCGTCACACTTTGAAAGCACGGGGGAAAACTAAGCTCATCCCTCTCAAAATCACCTTCGTCCTGGATCAAGCTACATGCAACACTAGGCAAGGAATGGGAACGGTGGTATGGCTTCAACATGTTTACATGACAGAGTTGATGCCTTTTCCGCCTATCAGGTGTTTCTACAAGATAATCCGTCTCACCCACTCGCTTGCAAACTCTATAGGGTCCCGAAAACTTTGCAGATAACGGTTGACCCTGGAATGGTAGCAACACTAGCACTTCATCATTCTCCTGGAACGTTCTTTCCCTCGCTTTTCTATCATACCATTCCTTCATATGGCCTTGAGCCTGAGTTAAGTTAGTATGGGCCAGCTGTAAGCCCTGAGCGAGGCGTTCCTTAAAGTCAGTCACATATTGCAACACACTAGGAGGAGGACCAACAGTACCACTCCACCTCTCCTTCATTAACATCAACGGTCCTCGAACGTGATGTCCAAAAATTAACTCATGTGGGGAAAAACCAAGAGACTCTGAGGGCACCTCTCGGGTGGCAAACAGTAAGAAGGGAACCCCTTTATCCCAATCCTGTCCCGTTTCCTCACAGTATTTACGTAGCATAGACTTCAATGTCTGGTGGTAGCGTTCAAGTGCGCCCTGTGACTGAGGAGGGTACGCACTAGAAACTACATGTGCTATGCCTAATTCTGCTAAGCTCTCCCCAAACAACTTGGACATAAAGTTTGTGCCCTGATCTGATTGTACCTCCAAAGGCAACCCAAACCTTGTAAAAAAGTGCAAAAGTTCCCTTACCACTACCTTGGCATGAATAGTGCGTAGAGGGATAGCTTCAGGGTATCTCGTGGCCACATCAAGAATTGTAAGGAGGTAACTATACCCTGAAGAAGTTGTAGGTAAGGGCCCCACAATGTCCACAATGATCCTCTCAAAGGGGTTTTGCATGACAGGTATAGGTTTAAGTGGGCTAACAGGCACTGGTTGGTTTGGACAAGGGTGACACTCCTTGACGAAGCGGGAGACATCCGTCTTCGTGTGCTTCCAGTAGAAGTGTTTCCTCAAGCGTTGTAGGGTTTTGCGGACTCCAAGATGTCCAGCATGAGCCATCTCCAGCAGCTGACGGCGACAATGCTATGGGACCACGAGCTGGTGTGAATCCTACACTCCATCATCAACATTAACATGAAGGGGTCTATACCTCCTCCATAATAACCCATTTTTCACATTAAATACAACACCACTTTCAATTTGACATACATCCTCATCCACTGCAATATTCCTAATAGGTGTAAGCTGAGGATCACTCAACTGTAACTCCATAAATTTAGACAAACCAATATCATTGAAGGGAGTAGGTAATGGGGGTTCAAACATTTGAGCCAGAGCACCTTCTTCAACTGCAGCAGGCACGTCAAGCTGGCTAGTCACTGCACCATCAACCTCCACACCACCCTTATCACTGTTCTCACCCATATCACTCTCTGCCACACTCTCAGGGGGAGTGTTCATCACCTTTGCCATAGAACGAGTTACGGCACACATTAAACACCTCAGGATGCTGCTGCTCCAAAGATACAGTTTCTGGAACACTCACAGGGTCGCTAGAAACAATGGGATGAGGAAAAACTTTGGCACCTGCAATGTCATTCCCTAGGAGAAGGTCTATACCTGGTATTGGTAGGCTTTCAACTACGCCCCCATCTGCTGTTGCCTTCACCAGTTCACAATCTAAATGAACATTTACTTTGGGGAATGTATCAAATCCAGCAACCCCTCTAATAAGAATACTCTCACAACTTTCAAGTGGTTTACCCGTAGGGTTAATGAGCAAAGATCCAGTAGCTCCAGTATCCCTACGAATAGTAACAGGGTATTTCTGACCACTAAGAGTAACATAACCAGGAAAAACAAAGGGACTGCATGACTCAATAGGGGTGGAAGTATAAGACAAAACAACATCACGTCCCGGTTTAGTCTGGTCCGCAGCTGGTGTGCTCTTCACCACCTGGGCAATCGGACGAGTATCTTGTGGGTCAGCCACACATGTCATCTGTGGAGCTGGAAGACGCCTCCTCGAGCCTGCGAACGAGAATGCATGAGACTTTGTCACACCACCACTACCGTGCTTAGCAAAGCATCGGTTCTCAGTGTGCCCCGATTTACGGCAATAGTTACAAGAATAGGGGGAATTAAATCTTGCTGGGGGCGGTTGTGGTTTCCTAGGAGGCTGGGAAGCACCCATGCCAGGAACTTTGTTAGGGTGATGGACAGGTTTTTTAGGAAAATTGGATCTACCAGAATATTGAGAATTCTTGTGAGGTTGAAAAGGATGGTTAGTGTTGGTAGGACGATTAGTCAGACCCCGAGCAGGGTCAAGGTCACCAGCACCATACGCAGCTCTCATATTAACCCAGTAATGGTCCGCCTGAGTGGCAGCACATTTAACTTGGCTGAGATCAATGTTCTTATCTCTGAGGTAGAAGTCTGTCTCCTTTGGCACTTTTGACAAAAATTGTTCCACTAACACCAATTGATACAATTTGGCACCATCCCCCTCCTCATCACCATTCATTACATCACAGGATCTGAGCCACATCAAAAATGAATGTTCAAGCCTGGTAGCAAAATCCATGTATGACTCATCAGGCTTTTTATGAACTTTCCTAAAAGTTTGCCGGTAGGCTTCAGGAGTAAGAGTGTATATTTTAAGAATCTCAGATTTCATGTAATCATAATCAGCGCACTGAGAAAATGTAAGGTTATCATAAACTTTTCTGGCTTTCCCCGTAAAAGAAGTCTGGGCAATTACTGACCATTCCTTCATCGGCCACTCCAGACCCATGGCTGTTTTCTCAAATGCATTGAAAAATCCTAACACATCATTTTCATTAAAAGAGGGAATAACCTTGATGCGATCAGAGAAGTTTTTACAGAAGCTAGACTGTTGCTGAGGAGAGCCAGTTAATCCTCCTGCCTGAAGTTTCTCACGTTCAAGCCTAATTTTATCCTGTTCTAGCTCTAATTCCTTAAGTCTGAGATACTCACTAGAACTCAAAGAAGGGGGAATTACCTCAGGATGAACACTAGAGGTGGGGGAAGGTGAGCGATTTCGTTCATCTCTACCTCGATCGCCACCAACGTCAGGGTTTAAAATACCGTAAATTTCTTCCTTCAGGGCATTAAGCAAAGACCTTTTGTTGCTCCCCAATGGGAGGCTAAGTTGATAATAAGAAGCCAGTAATCCCAACTCATGTTTATCAAGCTCCTCTAACTCCTCTGGCGAAGGATTAGAGGCTAAAAATTTATCCACATCAGTATGGTTAATAATGTTAACCGGACGCTCTGACTCCTGATCATTCTCCATGATGTAATGTTCACAAAACACTTCCACAGAAATTACACATTCAGGAAAATATTAATGTAGTCACAAACCTTTACAACACTGCTGGAACACAAATAGGTTAGTGACATACTTGGAAGTAATTATAATTATTAACTATCCTGGCAGGTCGCCACTTTCTATGTTACGACCCCAGGTTAAACCCTGACAAGGTTCCCAACCCAACTGGGGAGACCTGTCAATAAGAGAAGTCAATGAGTAGTAAGGCCACGTTACAACGGTTTAACGCTTTGGGTTAACTCAGGGGTGTAACTAGAAAAGAAGAAAAAAAAAAAAGATAAAATTAATAAAATGAACATAAGTTCTAGGGGATGGAGACTTAAGAAAAGAGTCTCATATATTCACAAGGTTTATTCACAAATAATTAAGATTAGGAATTAAGTTTAACCAGGATAAAAATAAGTCAGGTCCGTTACCGTTAAGGGAATTATAATCACTTCCAGTAAAATTAAAATAACACAAAAAATTAAATGTTTCACCTCAAAAATAGGAATAATTCAAGAACTAAGAGACACCAAAATAACTGAGAAAGATCCACACACGCTGGTGAGCACATACACACCAGTTCAGAAACCGAATAAATCCCGGATT
>CM035220.1:14616236-14631021 GCA_020233015.1 Callinectes sapidus | reverse complement strand
AAAAGTTTCTTTTCACCGAAAATGTGAATTTTTTGATGATTTTCTGCTTATTTCATTGTTTTCATCAATCAATAAACAAAAAACACAGAATATTGCCACAATATACTTTTTTTCTGAAAAAAAAATAATAAAGGACGTGTTTTTCAACATTTTTAGGAGTATTAACGGCATTTTAAACAAAACCCCCTTTTACAAGTATAATATATGCAATTTGAATAAAGATGAAAATTCTTCCTAAAAAAGTGACTTTTTCAAGGTTTTTTTCATATTTTCATTTGTGGGTGGAAGAAAAAAAAATACATTCTTTATCTCGACAATATATATATTTTTTCTAAAATTGCTTAAATTACTTATTTTTATGCTTTTATCCTTATTTTACGACAATAAAGAAACTTTTTTCATGAAATGCCATATATTCCTTTTTTTCCGAACTAAAAAAATAGATGGTCTTTCTTAGATAAGATATTAATTCTCATAAAAACGCTGGAATGAGGATAATTTATGGAATTTTGAGAGAAAAAAATCAGTCGCCATGAAAAGTTAATATATTTTTCCTTTCCCTTCATTTTCATTCAAAACATGGGATTGAAAAGGAAATTCACTGAAAAATCCTTTTTCTTAAAGAAATATATATTACATTTTATGTAACATGAAAAAGGGAATTTCTTCAAAATGTTGTTAAAACTAATAAAAAGGTTTAAATAGGTTAGTTTACGTAACTTTAAAGAGAAAAACAATACGCTATAGTGTATTGTTCATATTTTTATTAAAAACTTTTTTCGTAAAATGGCATATATTACTTTTTCCTGAAATAGAAAAAAAGATGGTCTTTCTTAGATAAGATGTGAATTCTTCTAAAAAAGCTGGAAAGGGGATAATTTATGCAATTTTGAGAGAAAAAAATGAATTGCCATTAAATTTAATATATTTCTTGCTTTCCCCTTCATTTTCATTCAAAACATGGAAATGAAAAGAAAAAACACTGAAAAATCCTTTTTCTGAAAGAAATATATATTTTTTCCTTAAAAAGGCTTGTATTACATTTTATGTAACATGATAAAGGGATTTTCTTCAAAATGTTGTTAAAACCAATAAAGAGGTTTAAATAGAGTAGTTTATTTAATTTTAAAGAGAAAAACAATACGCTATAGCGTATTGTTCATGTTTTTAATTAAATCATGGAAATTCAAGGAAAATTACTGAAAAACTCACTTTTGTAGGTAAAAACATACTTTTTTTTCTAAAGGAAGATGGATTAGTCATAAAAAAATGTAAAACTCTGAAAAACGTTGAAAAATGGATAATTGAAATCGCATATGTTATACTTGTAAAAGGGGGTTTTATGTAAAATGCGGTTAATACTTTTAAAAACTGGAAAAAAAACGAAATATATGAAATTTTAAATATCAAAAGTATATTGTTACATGAAAAAGCTGTATTCTACAAAATGTGTTTAAACGTCCAAAAAGGTTAAAATGGGTACTATGTACAGTTTCAGAGAAAGAAAATGTATATAGTGTTTATTTTCTTTCTTTAATCAAAACATTAAAATCAAGAGAAAATTATTAAAAAGTGACTTTTATGTGTAATATCATATTCTTTGTCGTAAAAGAGATGGTTTTCCTTTAAAAGTAGTAAATCTCCGAAAAACATTAAAAGAGAATCATTTATGCAGTTTTAAAGAAAAGATATATATTATTGTAAAATAAGGATAAAAGCATAAAAAATGGTAATTTGTGCAATTTTAGAGAAAAAAATATTGTCGAGAAAAATAATGTATTTTTTTTAGTTTTCTTCCACCAACAAATGAAAATATGAAAAAAACCTTGAAAAAGGCATTTTTTAGACAGAATTTTCTGTATTCAAATTGCATATATTTTACATGTAAAAAAGGGTTTTGTTTAAAATGCCATTAATACTACTAAAAACGTTGAAAAATACGTCATTTATGATTTTTTTCAGAAAAAAAGTATAATGTGGCATTATTCAATGTTTTTTGTTTATTTTTTGATAAAAACAATGAAATAAGCAGAAAATCATCGAAAAATTCACTTTTTCGGTGAAAAGAAACCTTTTCGTGAAATGGCATATATTCCTTTTTTCTGAACTGAAAAAAAGATGGTCTTTCTTAGATAAGATGTTAATTCTCCTAAAAACGCTGGAAAGAGGATAATTTATGCAATTTTGAGAGAAAATAACAAATTGCCACGAAGAGTTAATATATTTGTTGCTTTTTCCTTCATTTTCATTCAAAACATGGTAATGAAATGAAAATACACTGAAAAATCCTTTTTCTTAAAGGAATGTATATATTTTCTTTGAAATAGCTTGTATTACATTTTATGTAACATGAAAAAGGGATTTTAATTAAAACATGAAAATTCAAAGAAAAATACTGAAAAACTCAGTTTTGGAGGTAAAAACATACTCTTTTTTCCAAGGGAAGATGGATTTGTCTTAAAAATATTGTATATCTCTTAAAAACGATGAAAAATAGGTAATATAAATCGCATGTGTTATAATTGTAAAATGGGGTTTTATGTAAAATGCGGTTAATACTTATAATAACTGAAAAAAAAACGTAATTTATGAAATTTTAGAAGGAAAAAGTATATTGTAACTTGAAAAATTTCTTTTCTACAAAATGTGTTTAAACTTCCAAAAGGGTTAAAAATGTGTACTTTGTACAGTTTCAGAGAAAGAAAATGAAAATAGTGTTTATTTTCTTGTTTTTATTCGAAACTTTGAAACCAATAGAAAATTATTAAAAATTGATTTTAGTGTAAAATCATATTTTTTTCGTAAAAGAGATGGTTTTCCTTTAAAAGTAGTAAATCTTCGAAAAAAAACAGAAAAAAAGGTCATTTAGGCAGTTTTAGAGAAAAAAAATATATATTATCGTAAATAAGGATAAAAGCATAAAAATAATTAATTTGTGCAATTTTAGAGAAAAAAAATATTGTCCAGAAAAACAATGTATTTTTTTGGTTTTCTTCCGCCAACAAATGAAAATATGAAAAAACCTTGAAAAAGACACTTTTTAGTCAGATTTTCTTCTGTATTCAAATTGCATATCATATACTTGTAAAAGGGGGTTTTGTTTAAAATGCCGTTAATACTCCCAAAAACGTTGAAAAATACGTCATTTATTATTTTTTTCAGAAAAAAAGTATATTGTGGCAATATTCGGTGTTTTTTGTTTATTTTTTATGCAAACAATGAAATAACCAGAAAAACATCGAAAAATTCACTTTTTCGGTAAAAAAAAAATTTTTTCGTAAAATGGCATATATTTTTTTTCTGAACTAAAAAAAAGATGGTCTTTCTTAGATGAGATGTGAATTCTTTTAAAAACTCTGGAAAGGGGATAATTTATACAATTTTGAGAGAAAAAATGAAATGCCATGAAAATTTAATATATTTCTTGCATTTCCTTCATTTTCATTCAAAACATGGAAATGAAAAGAAAAAACACTGAAAAATCCTTTTTCTGAAAGAAATATATATTTTTTCCTTGAATAGGTTTGTATTACATTTTATGTAACATATAAAAGGGATTTTCTCCAAAATGTTGTTAAAACCAATAAAGAGGTTTAAATAGGGTAGTTTATGTAATTTTAAAGAGAAAAACAATACGCTATAGCGTATTGTCCATGTTTTTAATCAAAACATGGAAATTCAAAGAAAATTACTGAAAAATCTCTTTTGGAGGTAAAAAAAATACTTTTAATTATAAGGGAAGATGGATTTGTAATAAAAATATTATAAAAACCTTAAAAACCTTGAAAAATGGATAATTCAAACCGCATATGTTATACTGGTAAAAGGGGGTTTTATATAAAATACGTTGAATACTTTTAAAAGCTGAAAAAAACGTAATGTATAAAATTTTAGATTGAAAAATTATATTGTAACATAAAAAAAAATGTTTGTTACAAAATGTGTTTAAAAGTCCAAAAACGTTAAAAATGGGTGGTTTGTACAGTTTCAGAGAAAAAAAATGTATGTAGTGTTTATTTTCTTACTTTTAATCAAAACATTGAAATCAATAGAAAACTATTAAAAAGTTACTTTTGGTGTAAAATCATATTTTTTTTCGTAAAAGAGATAGTTTTCTTTTAAAAGTAGTAAATCTCCGAAAAACATTGAAAAAGGGATCATTTATGCAGTTTTAGAGAGAAAAAAATATATTATCGTAAAATAAGGAAAAAAGCATAAAATAGGTAATTTATGCAATTTTAGAGAAAAAAAAATATTGCCGAGAAAAAAAAATGTATTTTTTGGTTTTCTTCAACCAACAAATGAAAAGTGAAATAAACCTCGAAAAAGGCACTTTTTAGGCAGAATTTTTTTCTTTATTCAAATTGCATATATAATACTTGTAAAAGGGGTTTTTCTTACAATGCAGTTAATACTTCTAAATACGTTGAAAAACACATAATTTATGATTTATTTCAGAAAAAAAGTTTAATGTGGCAAAATTCAGTGTTTTCTGTTTATTTTTTTATGAAAACAATGATATAAGCAGAAAATCATCGAAAAATTCACTTTTTCGCTGAAAAGAAACTTTTTTCGTGAAATGGCATATATTACTTTTTTCCGAGCTAAAAAAATGGTCTTTCTTAGATAAGATGTTAATTTTCCTAAAAACGCTGGAAAGGGGATAATTTATGGAATTTTGAGAGAAAAAAATCAATCGCCATGAAAAGTTAATATATTTTTTCCTTTTCCTTCATTTTCATTCAAAACATGGAAATGAAAAGAAAATTCACTGAAAAATCCTTTTTCTTAAAGAAATATATATTTTTTCCTTGAAATGGCTTGTATTACATTTTATGTAACATGAAAAAGGGATTTGCTTTAAAATGTTGTTAAAACCAATAAAAAGGTTTAAATAGGTAAGTTTATGTAACTTTAAAGAGAAAAACAAACACAATATTGTATTGTTCATGTTTTTAATTAAAACATGGAAATTCAAGGAAAATTACTGAAGAACTCACTTTTGTAGGTAAAAACATCCTTTTTTTTTTCTAAAGGAAGATGGATTTGTTATAAAAATTTTGTAAAACCCCCTAAAAACGTTGATTTATGGATGATTCAAATCGCATATGTTATACTTGTACAATGGGGTTTTATGTAAAATGCGGTTAATTCTTTTAAAAACTGAAAAAAAACGACATTTATGAAATTTTAAATGGCAAAAGTATATTGTAACATGAAAAAGTTGTTTTCTACAAAATGTGTTTAAACGTCCAAAAAGGTTAAAATGGGTATTTTGTACATTTTCAGAGAAAGAAAATGTATATAGTGTTTATTTTCTTGTTTTTAATCAAAACATTGAAATCAAGAAAAAATTATTAAAAAGTGACTTGTGGTGAAATATCAAATTCTTTTACGTAAAAGAGATGGTTTTTCTTTAAATGTAGTAAATCTCCGAAAAACATTAAAAAGGGTCATTTATGCAGTTTTAGAGAAAAGATATATATTATTGTAAAATAAAGATAAAAGCATAAATATAGGTAATATGTGCAATTTTAGACAAAAAAAATATTGTCGAGAAAAAAAATGTATTTTTTTGTTTTTTTTCCACCAACAAATGAAAATATGAAAAAAAAACTTGAAAAAGGCGCTTTTTAGGCAGAATTTTCTTCTATATTCAAATTGCTTATATTTTACTTGTAAAAGGAGGTTTTGTTTAAAATGCCGTTAATACTACTAAAAACGTTGAAAAACACGTCATTTATGATTTTTTTTTAGAAAAAAAGTATAATGTGGCAATATTCGATGTTTTTTGTTTATTTTTTTACGAAAATAATGAAATAAGCAGAAAATCATCGAAAACTCACTTTTTCTGTTAAAAGAAACTTTTTTCGTGAAATATCATATATTCCTTTTTTCTGAACTAAAAATAAGATGGTCTTTATTAGATAAGATGTTAATTCTCCTAAAAACGCTGGAAACGGGATAATTTATGCAATTTTGAGAAAAAAAAAATTGCCATGAAGAGTTAACATATTTCTTGCTTTTTCCTTCATTTTTATTCAAAACATGGTAATGAAAAGAAAATACACTGAAAAATCCTTTTTCTTAAAGAAATATATATTACATTTTATGTAACATGAAAAAGGGATTTTTTTTCAAAATTTTGTTAAAACCAATAAAAAGGTTTAAATAGGTTAGTTTACGTAACTTTAAAGAGAAAAACAATACGCTATAGTGTATTGTTCATGTTTTAAATTAAAAACTTTTTTCGTAAAATGGTATATATTACTTTTTCCTGAAATAGAAAAAAGATGGTCTTTCTAAGATAAGATATGAATTCTTCTAAAAACGCTGGAAATGGGATAATTTATGCAATTTTGAGAGAAAAAAATGAATTGCCATTAATTTTAATATATTTCTTGCTTTCTCCTTCATTTTCATTCAAAACATGGAAATGAAAAGAAAAAACACTGAAAAATCCTTTTTCTGAAAGAAATATATATTTTTTCCTTGAAAAGGCTTGTATTACATTTTATGTAACATGAAAAAGGGATTTTCTTCAAAATGTTGTTAAAACCAATAAAGAGGTTAAAATAGGGTAGTTTATTTAATTTTAAAGAGAAAAACAATACACTATAGCGTATTGTTCATGTTTTTAATTAAAACATAGAAATTCAAGGAAAATTACTGAAAAACTCACTTTTGTAGGTAAAAACATACTTTTTATTCTAAAGGAAGATGGATTAGTCATAAAAAAAATGTAAAACTCTTAAAAACGTTGAAAAATGGATAATTGATATGGCATATGTTATACTTGTAAAAGGGGGTTTTATGTAAAATGCGGTTAATACTTTTAAAAACTGGAAAAAAAAACGAAATATATGAAATTTTAAATATGAAAAGTATATTGTAACATGAAAAAGCTGTATTCTACAAAATGTGTTTAAACGTCCAAAAAGGTTAAAATGGGTACTATATACAGTTTCAGAGAAAGAAAATGTATATAGTGTTTATTTTCTTGTTTTTAATCAAAACATTGAAATCAAGAGAAAATTATTAAAAAGTGATTTTTATGTGTAATATCATATTCTTTGTCGTAAAAGAGGTGGTTTTCCTTTAAAAGTAGTAAATCTCCGAAAAACATTAAAAAAAAAATCATTTATGCAGTTTTAAAGAAAAGATATATATTATTGTGAAATAAGGATAAAAGCATAAAAAATGGTAATTTGTGCAATTTTAGAGAAAAAAATATTGTCGGGAAAAATAATGTATTTTTTTTAGTTTTCTTCCACCAACAAATGAAAATATGAAAAAAACCTTGAAAAAGGCATTTTTTAGAGAGAATTTTCTTCTGTATTCAAATTGCATATATTTTACATGTAAAAGGGGGTTTTGTTTAAAATGCCGTTAATACTACTAAAAACGTTGAAAAACACGTTATTTATGATTTTTTTCAGAAAAAAAGTATAATGTGGCATTATTCAATGTTTTTTGTTTATTTTTTGATGAAAACAATGAAGTAAGCAGAAAATATCGAAAAATTCACTTTTTCGGTGAAAAGAAACTTTTTTCGTGAAATGGCATATATTCCTTTTTTCTGAACTGAAAAAAAGATGGTCTTTCTTAGATAAGATGTTAATTCTCCTAAAAACGCTGGAAAGAGGATAATTTATGCAATTTTGAGAGAAAATAACAAATTGCCAGGAAGAGTTAATATATTTCTTGCTTTTTCCTTCATTTTCATTCAAAACATGGTAATGAAATGAAAATACACTGAAAAATCCTTTTTCTTAAAGGAATGTATATATTTTCTTTGAAATAGCTTGTATTACATTTTATGTAACATGAAAAAGGGATTTTAATTAAAACATGAAAATTCAAAGAAAAATACTGAAAAACTCAGTTTTGGAGGTAAAAACAAACTCTTTTTTCCAAGGGAAGATGGATTTGTCTTAAAAATATTGTATATCTCTTAAAAACGTTGAAAAATAGGTAATATAAATCGCATGTGTTATAATTGTAAAATGGGGTTTTATGTAAAATGCGGTTAATACTTATAATAACTGAAAAAAAACGTAATTTATGAAATTTTAGAAGGAAAAAGTATATTTTAACTTGAAAAAGTTGTTTTCTACAAAATGTGTTTAAACGTCCAAAAAGGTTAAAAATGTGTACTTTGTACAGTTTCAGAGAAAGAAAACGAAAAAAGTGTTTATTTTCCTGTTTTTATTCGAAACATTGAAACCAATAGAAAATTATTAAAAATTGATTTTAGTGTAAACTCATATTTTTTTCGTAAAAGAGATGGTTTTCCTTTAAAAGTAGTAAATCTTCGAAAAAACAGAAAAAAAGGTCATTTAGGCAGTTTTAGAGAAAAAAATATATATATTATCGTAAAATAAGAATAAAAGCATAAAAATAATTAATTTGTGCAATTTTAGAGAAAAAAATATTGTCGAGAAAAACAATGTATTTTTTTGGTTTTCTTCCGCCAACAAATGAAAATATGAAAAAACCTTGAAAAAGACACTTTTTAGTCAGATTTTCTTCTGTATTCAAATTGCATATCATATACTTGTAAAAGGGGGTTTTGTTTAAAATGCCGTTAATACTCCCAAAAACGCTGAAAAACACGTCATTTATTATTTTTTTCAGAAAAAAAAGTATATTGTTGCAATATTTAGTGTTCTTTGTTTGTTTTTTTATGCAAACATTGAAATAAGCAGAAAATCATCGAAAAATTCACTTTTTCGGTAAAAAGAAACTCTTTTTGTAAAATGGCACACTGAATATTCCTTTATTCTGAAATAAAAAAAAAATGGTCTTTCTTAGATAAAATGTGAATTCTTCTAAAAACGCTGGAAAGGGGATAATTTATGCAATTTTGAGAGAAAAAAAATGAACTACCATGAATATTTAATATATTTATTGCTTTTTCCTTCATTTTCATTCAAAAACATGAAATGAAAAGAAAAAAACACTGAAAAATTCTTTTTCTGAAAGAAATACATATATTTTTTCCTTGAAAAGGCTTGTACTACATTTTATGTAACATGAAAAGGATTTTCTCCAAAATGTTGTTAAAACCAATAACAAAGTTTAAATAGGTTAGTTTATGTAACTTTAAAGAGAAAAACAATACGCTATTGTGTATTGTTCATGTTTTTAATTAAAACATGGAAATACTGAAAAACTCACTTTTGTAGGTAAAAACATACTTTTTTTTCTAAAGGAAGATGGATTTGTGATAAAAATTTTGTAAAACCATTAAAAACGTTGAAAAAGGGATAATTCAAATCGCATATGTTATACTTGTAAAAGGAGGTTTTATGTAAAATGCGGTTAATACTTTTAAAAACTGAAAAAAACGAAATTTATGAAATTTTAAATGGCAAAAGTATATTGTAACATGAAAAAGTTGTTTTCTACAAAATGTATTTAAACGTCCAAAAAAGGTTAAAATGGGTACTTTGTACAGTTTCAGAGAAAGAAAATGTATATAGTGTTTATTTTCTTGTTTTTAATCAAAACATTGAAATAAAAAGAAAATTATTAAAAATTGAGTTTTGGTGTAATATCATATTCTTTTTCGTAAAAGAGATGGTTTTCCTTTAAAAGATGTAAATCTCGGAAAAACATTAAAAAAGGGTCATTTATGCAGTTTTAGATAAAAGATATATATTATATTAAAATAAGGATAAAAGCATATAAATAGGATATTTGTGTAATTTTAGAGAAAAAAAATATTGTCGAGAAAAAGAATGAATTTTTTTTCGAAAAAAAAGAGATTTCACACCAAAAGTCACTTTTTAATAATTTTCTATTGATTTCAATGTTTCTATTAAAAACAAGAAAATAAACACTATTTACATTTTCTTTCTCTGAAACTGTACAAAGTATCAATTTTTAACCTTTTTGGACGTTTAAACACATTTTGTAGAAAACAACGTTTTCATGTTTACAATATACTTTTTTTATGTAAAATTCCATAAATTACATTTTTTTTCAGTTTTTAAGAGTATTGACGGCATTTTACCTAAAACCCCTTTTATAAGTATAACAAATGCGATTTTAATTATCAATTTTTCAACGTTTTTAAGTGTTTTACAATATTTTTGTGTCAAATCCATCTCCTCTTAGAAAATAAAAGTATGTTTTTACATCCAAAAGTGAGTTTTTAGTAATTTTCTTTGAATTTCCATGTTTTAATTAAAAATATGAACAATACACTATAGCGTATTGTTTTTCTCTTTAAAGTTACATAAACTACCCTATTTAAACCTTTTTATTTGTTTTAACAAAATTTGAAGAAAATATCTTTTTCATGTTACATAAAATGTAATACAAGCCATTTCAATGAAAAAATATATAGTTCTTTAAGAAAAAAGATTTTTCAGTGTTTTTTCCTTTCATTTCCATGTTTTGAATGAAAATGAAGGAAAAAGCAAGAAATATATTAATTTTTCATGGCATTTCATTTTTTTTCTCTCAAAATTGCATAAATTATCCCGTTTCCAGCGTTTTTTGATGAATTAACATCTTATCTAAGAAAGACCACCTATATTTTAGTTCAGAAAAAAGGAATATATGCAATTTCACGAAAAAAGTTTCTTTTCAACGAAAAGGTTAATTTTTTGATGATTTTCTGCTTATTTCATTGTTTTCCTCAAACAATAAACAAAAAAACACTGAATGTTGCCACAATATACTTTTTTTCTGAAAAAAATAATATATGACGTGTTTTTCAACGTTTTTAGGAGTATTAACGGCATTTTAAACAAAACCCCCTTTTAAAGTATAATATATGCAATTTGAATAAAGAAGAAAATTCTGCCTAAAAAGTGACTTTTTCAAGGTTTTTTCATATTTTCATTTGTTGGTGGAAGAAAACCAAAAAAATACATTCCTTATGTCGACAATATTTTTTTTCTCTAAAATTGCACAAATCACCTATGTTTATCCTTTTTTCCTTATTTTACGACAATATATTTATTTTTTTTCTAAAACCGCATAAATGTCCCTTTTTTCAATGTTTTTCGGAGATTTACTACTTTTAAAGGAAAACCATCTTTTTTGAAAAAAAAAATTGATTTTACACCAAAAGTCACGTTTTTAATCATTTTCTATTGATTTCAATGTTTTGATTAAAATCAAGAAAATAAACACTATATACATTTTCTTTCTCTGAAACTGTACAAAGTATCCATTTTTAACCTTTTTGGACGTTTAAACACATTTTGTAGAAAACAACTTTTTCATGTTACAATATACTTTTTCTATGTAAAATTCCATAAATTACGTTTTTTTCAGTTTTTAAGAGTATTAACGCATTTTACATAAAACCCCCTTTTACAAGTATAACATATGCGATTTGAATTATCAATTTTTCAACGTTTTTAAAGGTTTTAAGATTATTTTATGTCAAATCCATCTTCCCTTAGAAATAAAAGTATGTTTTTACATCCAAAAGTGAGTTTTTCAGTAATTTTCTTTGAATTTTCATGTTTAATTAAAAATATGTACAATACACTATAGCGGATTGTTTTTCTCTTTAAAGATAGTTAAACTACCCTATTAAAACCTTTAATTGCTTATTACCTTTTAAGAGAACATCCATTTTCATGTACATAAAATGTAATACAAGCCATTACAATGAAAAAATATATATTTCTTTAAGAAAAAGGATTTTTCAGTGTTTTCTCTTTTCATTTCTACGTTTTGAGTGAAAATGAAGGAAAAAGCAAGAATATATTAATTATATATCAAGAATATATTAACATTTCATTGCAATTCATTTTTTTCTCTCAAAATTGCATAAATTATCCCGTTTCCAGCGTTTCTTGGAGAATTAACATCTTATCTAAGAAAGACCATCTTTATTTTAGTTCAGAAAAAAGGAATATATGCCATTCACGAAAAAAGTTTCTTTTTACCGAAAAAGTTAAGTTTTTGATAATTTTTTGCTTATTTCATTGTTTTCATCAAACAATAAACAAAAAACACTGAATATTGCCACAATAGACTTTTTTCTGAAAAAAATAATAAATGACGTGTTTTTCAACGTTTTTAGGAGTATTATTAGCATTTTAAAGAAAACCCCCTTTTATATGTATAATATATGCAATTTGAATGAAGAAGAAAATTCTGCCTAAAAAGTGACTTTTTCAAGGTTTTTTTCATATTTTCATTTGTTGGTGGAGGAAAACCAAGAAAATACATTATTTATCTCACCAATATTTTTTTTCTCTAAAATTGCACAAATTAACTATTTTTATGCTTTTATCCTTATTTTACGACAATATATTTATTTTTCTCTAAAACTGCATAAATGACCCTTTTCTCATTGTTTTTCAAAGATTTACTACTTTTCAAGGATGATTTTCTGCTTGTTTCATTGTTTTCATCAAATAATAAACAAAAAATACTGAATATTGCCACAATATACTTTTTTTTTCTGAAAAAAATAATAAAGGACGTGTTTTTCAACGTTTTTAGGAGTATTAACGGCATTTTAAACAAAACCACCTTTTACAAGTATATTATATGCAATTTGAATAAAGATGAAAATTCTGCCTAAAAAATGACTTTTTCAAGGTTTTTTTCATATTTTAATTTGCTGTTAGAAGAAAACCAAATAAATACATTCTTTATCTTGACAATATTTTTTTTCCCTAAAATTGCACAAATTACCTATTTTTATGCTTTTATCCTTATTTTACGACAATATATTTATTTTTCTCTTAAACCGCATAAATGACCCTTTTTTCAATGTCTTTCGGCGATTTACTAATTTTAAAGGAAAACCATCTCTTTTACGAAAAAATATATGATTTTACACCAAAAGTCACTTGTTTTAATAATTTTCTATTGATTTCAAGGTTTTGATTAAAAACAAGAAAATAAACACTACATACATTTTCTTTCCCTGAAACTGTACAAAGTATCCATTTTTAACCTTTTTGAACGTTTAAACACATTTTGTAGGAAACAACTTTTTTATGTTACAATATACTTTTTTTTATGTAAAATTCCATCAATTATGTTTATTTTCAGTTTTTAAGAGTATTAACGGCACTTTACATAAAACCCACTTATACAAGTATAACATATGCGATTCGAATTATATATTTTTCAAAGTTTTTAAGGATTTTACAATATTTTTATGCAAATCCATCTTCCCTTAGAAAATAAAAGTATGTTTTTACTTCCAAAAATGAGTTTTTCAGTAATGTTCTTTGAATTTCCATGTTTTAATTAAAAATATGAACAATACACTATAGCGTATTGTTTTTCTCTTTAAAGTTACATAGACTACCCTATTTAAACCTTTTTATTTGTTTTAACAACATTTTCGTGTTACATAAAACGTAATACAAGCCATTTCAAATAAAATATATATATTTCTTTAAGAAAAAGGATTTTTCAGTGTTTTTTCATTTCATTTCCATTTTTTGAATGAAAATGAAGGAAAAAACAAAAAATATATTAACTTTTCATGGCAATTCATTTTTTTCTCTCAAAATTGCATAAATTATCCCGTTTCCAGCGTTTTTTGGAGAATTAACATCTTATCTAAGAAAGACCATTTTTATTTTATTTCAGAAAAAAAAGGAATATATGCAATTTCACGAAAAAAGTTTCTTTTCACCGAAAAAGTTAATTGTTTGATGATTTTCTTCTTATTTCATTGTTTTCATCAAACAACAAACAAAAAAAAAAACACTGAATATTGCTACAATATATTTTTTTTCTGAAAAAAATAATAAATGACGTGTTTTTCAACGTTTTTAGGAGTATTAACGGCATTTTAAACAAAACCTTCTTTTACAAGTATAATATATGCAATTTGAATAAAGAAGAAAATTCTGCCTACAAAGTGACTTTTTCAAGGTTTTTTCATATTTTTATTTGTTGGTGTAAGAAAACCGAAAAAAAATTCTTTTTCTCGACAATTCTTTTTTTCTCTAAAATTGCACAAATTACCTATTTTTATGCTTTTATCCTTATTTTACGACAATATATATATTTTTCTCTAAAACAGAATAAATGACCCTTTTTTCAATGTTTTTCGGAGATTTACTACTTTTAAAGGAAAACCATCTCTTTTACGAAAAAAAAATTGATTTTACACCAAAAGTCACTTTTTTAATCATTTTCTATTGAATTCAAGGTTTTGATTAAAAACAAGAAAATAAACACTATATACAATTTATTTCTCTGAAACTGTACAAAGTATCCATTTTTAACCTTTTTGGACGTTTAAACACATTTTGTAGAAAACAACTTTTTCATGTTACAATACACTTTTTCTATGTAAAATTCCATAAATTACGTTTTTTTCAGTTTGTAAGAGTATTAACGGCATTTTACATAAAACCCCCTTTTACAAGTATAACATATGCGATTTGAATTATCAATTTTTCAAAGTTTTTAAGGGTTTTACATTATTTTTATGTCAAATCCATCTTCCCTTGTTAAATAAAAATATGTTTTTACTTCCAAAAGTGAGTTTTTCAGTAATTTTCT
Source organism: Callinectes sapidus (assembly GCA_020233015.1). Classification (NCBI taxonomy): domain Eukaryota; kingdom Metazoa; phylum Arthropoda; class Malacostraca; order Decapoda; family Portunidae; genus Callinectes; species Callinectes sapidus. The sequence goes on along the minus strand of CM035220.1, from coordinate 14,616,513 downwards.
TTGAATTTCCATGTTTTAATTAAAAATATAACCAATACACTATATCGTATTGTTTTTCTCTTTAAAGTTACATAAACTACCCTATTTAAACCTTTTTATTTGTTTTAACAACATTTTGAAGAAAATCTCTTTTTCATGTTACATAAAATGTAATACAAGCCATTTCAATGAAACAATATATATTTCTTTAAGAAAAAAGGATTTTTCAGTGTTTTTTCCTTTCATTTTCATGTTTTGAATGAAAATGAAAGAAAAAGCAAGAAATATATTCATTTTT
>CM035220.1:14505279-14516012 GCA_020233015.1 Callinectes sapidus | reverse complement strand
GAGAAGTCCTGAGGGAGAGAGGAATGAGGGAAGAGGATGTTGGGGACCGGGCCTTGTGGAGAAGACTAGCGAGGAACAGCGACCCCATATGTACATAGGAGCAGCTGCAGAAGAAGAAGAAGAAAAAGAAGAACCTTATTCCTTTTTTCTGAACTAAATAAAAGGTGGTCTTTCTAAGATAAGATTTTAATTCTCCTAAAAACGCTGGAAAGGGAGGTTGTTTATGCAATTTTGAGAGAAAAAAATGAATTGCAATAAAAAGTTGATATATTTCTTGCTTTTTCCTTCATTTTCAATCAAAACATGGAAATGAAAAGAAAAAAACACTGAAAAATCCTTTTTGTTAAAGATTTTTTTTTTTTTTTTTTTTTTTTTTTTGAAATTGCTTGTATTACATTTAATGTAACATTAAAAAGGGATTTTCTTCAAAAATTTCTTAAAACCAATATAAAGGTTTAAATAGGGTAGTTTATGTAACTTTAAAGAGAAAAACAATACGCTATAGCGTATTGTTCATGTTTTTAATTAAAACATGGAAATTCAAAGAAAATTACTGAAAAACTCACTTTTGGAGGTAAAAACATACTCTTTTTCTAAGGGAAGATGGATTTGTGCTAAAAATATTGTAAAACCCTTAAAAACGTTGAAAAATGGATAATTCAAATCGCATATGTTATACTTGTAAAAGAGGGTTTTGTGTAAAATGTCGTTAATACTCTTATAAACTGAAGAAAACCTAATTTATGAAATTTTAGATAAAAAAAGTATATTGTAACATGAAAAAGTTGTTTTCTAAAAAACATTTTTAAATGTCCAAAAAGCTTAAAAATGCGTACTTTGTACAGTTTCAGAGAAAGAAAATGTATATAGTGTTTATGTTCTTGTTTTCAATCACAACATTGAAATCAATAGAAAAATATTAAAAAATGACTTTTGGTGTAAAATCATATTTCTTCGTATAAGAGATGGTTTTCCTTGAAAATTTGTAAATCTCCGAAAAACATTGAAAAAAGGGTCATTTATGCAGTTTTAGAGAAAAAAAATATACATTATCGTAAAATAAGGATAAAAGCATAAAAATAGGTAATTGTGCAATTTTACAGAAAAAAAAATACTGTGGGGAAATCGGAGAAAGAGTTACCAGGAGAAGGGAAAAGGGTTCAGGGGAGGGAGATGGCGTGTGTGGTGGTGGTGAAACATGTATGCTATCTAGTAACTAGTCTAGGTAATACTTCTTTCATCTGACCTACTCCAATTTTCACGCCCAGATTGATCCTCCCACAAGTCTACAACACTTAATTATATCTTATTATTACTAGTAATGTCAACGTTTACATTAAGATTGGCAGGAGTCATTGTCTATTGAACTTTTGGTGCAGGCGTGAATACAGTTAGGAAAGGAATGGGATTAATCTTTTATTTATCTATTTATTTTTTTTGTGTGTGGTAAGGAGAGTAATAAAGCAAGCTGAAAGGCTAAAGAAACTTTAAAAAGATAAGAACAAAAAAAATTGAATAAAAAACGAAAACTAGAATAAAAATAAAGTAGAAAAAAGAATATATATATATATATTATATATATATATATATATATATATATATCTATATATATATATATATATATATATATATATATATATATGAAAATTAACAAAAGATTCATTAAGATATGTAATGATCCTATTTTGTTGGTTCCTCATTTAATTGCGTATTTTCCACGTGTGGTACCCTGGCACGGATAAAAGAAGAGAGAAGAAACAAGAAAATAAGAAGAAACGAGAGAAAAATAAATAAGAGAATAAATAATATAATAACAGTACCAGAGTAGGTAGGAAGTGAAAACTTGACAAGGATTGATGGGAAGGTCCCCAAAGCCTGACCATTTTATGAGAGGGCACTACAGGCATGACCCAGAAGTAAACACAGAGAGATAGGGAAACTGAGATGTTTGGTCCTGGGAAACCAGAAGCAACTGTAAACATGGGAGAGGGGACAGTTATAAGCCTAACTTTGAGAGATGCATTGTCTTAACTCCGCCACCATACCGCAGTGGGCGTGTCTTTTGTAAGAGATGTAATTACTGCATGTTGGAGTATGTGAAATGTATAGAATATTCGACCTTAGTTATAAGGATAGTTTTTCTGAGGAAAATATGTGACAACTGAAATATAAAATGAGATGTAACGGAGAGAAGAGCGTTCTTTTAGAAACAGATAGTTGAGAGTTCAAGAGAGAGAGAGAAGCTGAGGGGTCGCAGCTTCCTTGACCAGAGGAGGGTCAGGGGCGACATGGAGACACATAAACTTGTATCAGTAAGTGGAGTTTTGAATGCTGGTAATGCAGCCTAATTCATTTGTTGTGTTTATGAGATGTAAGGAGGAAAATAGTGGTTAGGATGTTAGGTTATTAGGATGTTCAAAGTTAATGTGTTGTGTTTGATTTCATATGTGTTGGTATGAGTTTGCTGTGACATTAACATTGAATTATTTTGAGCTGAATATTCAAGAGAGATTGATGAAAAACATAAATAATATCGTGTGTTACGTATATTGGCGTGAGATGTATTTCGACATTGATAGTGAATTATCTGGAGTTAAATGTTGATGTGAGATTGATGAGAAGCGTTGATAACATTGGGTGTTACGTACATTGATGTGAAATATATTTGACATTGATATTGAATTATATGGAGTTGAATTTTGATGAGAGATTTGGTGAGAAACTTTGATAATATTGTGTGTAAAGTATATTGAGTTGAATTGTGAGGAGAGACTTGAAGAGAACTTTGGGGATATTGTGCGTTATGTGTATTGGAAGTCATCAGCTGGTTGCTGGAGTAAGGCTTAGGTTTATAACTTGTGTACTTAGCTATTAAGTCAATTAAATGAGAAAAGGTTAGCAGTGTATATTATCATACCTCGTGGTTATTGATATTGAGTGATAGTCTTACACAACTATGCAACTGCAACGTGCATGCAAGAAATTGCAGGGCACGACACACGTACCTTCTCCTCATTTTTCATTTCCTCCCATAATTATTATTCTATAACTCTAAGCCTTACTGAACTAAAATTAATTCTTCATTATTTTTTATGACACTGTTCCTTCAGCACGTGGTTATATCTTTGCACCTTTCCTTCTTTCCTTCCCTCTTTATTACACTCTATTTTCGCGCATGCTCCATTTATCTTGCTCTATTTCATTATTACAAAACTCTCTGCCTTATTCATCACAATTCGCCTCTTTTAAATTCCTCTTACTCGCTATTCCTGCTTCCTATTTCTCTCTTTATCACTTCCTGTCCCAGTTTCGAAATCGTATTCTACTTCTTATGTATTTCATCCTCCTTTTCAATATTCCAAGCCTCTCTATGTCATATTCACATATATCTGTCTTTCCTATACTTGTTCTATATTTAGTTGTTGTTGTTGTTTTCTGGCTATCGATTTCTATTTCTATTTCATTTCTTTACTTGGATTGTTTTTCACCGCCTTTACCTTCTATTTGATATTTGTTTTTATCTGCGACCCTTTGCTTCTATTCACTCTTGTCTTTCTACCTTTCATTTTGATATGCTGTTTATACGAGTATTTCCAACTATTCACTCTCTGGAACTCATCACTCTGACTCTTTCCACGTATCTCCATCACACCCTTCATATTTTCCCTTCAGTCCTCATTATCCCCTCATAATCATTCTCTTTCCTGGACTTCAATCTCCTTCACTTCCCATGTCTTTACTTCTCTTCTCCGTCTCATTCTCTCTTCTCCTTCCACCTGCGCAATTTGGAGAAGCTGATGAATGAAGCTTCAGTGGAGCTCATTGCCCGCCAAACTTCAGCTCGAGGCTTCAACCCGCCACTGACCTGAAGATTTACTGAGACGAATCACGTGTCGGCCAGTTAATGCAGCCTCGGACCAGCCCGCCTTCAAAGGAATGAGGGAAAGCGAGGAGAAAGGAAATATTTATGTGCTAACTAGACCATTTCGTGCCCCGGATAACGTGAATACTCAATCCCGATGGTGAAAGTCCCGAAGATGGCTATGTATGTGTGTGTGTGTGTGTGTGTGTGTGTGTGTGTGTGTGTTTTGTCTTACTCGACCTTGATATTCCAGTGGTGGTAGCGTTTGATGATCATGATAGTTGTGGTAGTTATGATGGTGGTGGTAGTAGTAGTAGTAGTAGTAGTAGTAGTAGTAGTAGTAGTAGTAGTAGTAGTAGTAGTAGCAATATTGAAAACAATAATAACAATGATGATGATGATGATGATGATGATGATGATGATGATGATGATGATGATGATGATGATGATGTAGTAGTAGTAGTAGTAGTAGTAGTAGTAGTAGTAGTAGTAATAGTAGCAGCAGCAGCAGCAGCAGCAGAAATATTAAAAACAATAATAACAACAATGATGATGATGATGATGATGATGATGATGATAATGACAACAACAACAACAACAACAACAACAACAACAACAAGAACAACAATAGCAGCAAATAAAAGAATCCATACACATATACGCACATCACAGAGTGCATATCTAGATGCATAAAACTCTCACACATATACATATTTCCAAGCTCTCTCAAAATGTTGGGTATGAAAGATAAGACACACACACACACACCCACTGATGCACACCAGTCTCTTCCCTCCTTGCCGCCCAATGGAGAAGAGAAGGTACTTCTGGCCTCACTTTATAGGAATTAGTGGTGCACCTTCGACAGTTTCGTCCTGGGCATGGCATCTTCATAAAAGTACTGTTCTCTGCCACACCTGATTGCTATAAGACTGCGGCCATATTAGGTGTGGTGCCTACCTCTGCCGTCACTGAAAAAAATGATGATAACAATAGTGATGATAATAATGCTGATGATAGCAATAAAGATAAAAATAATAATACCATCAATAATAATAATAATAATAATAATAATAATAATAATAATAATAATAATAATAATAATATAATAACAATAATAATAATAACAGCAACAACAACAAGAGCAGCAGCAGCAGCAGCAGCAACAACAACAACAACAACAACAACAACAACAACAACAACAACAACAACAACAACAACAACAACAACAATAATAATAATAATAATAATAATAATAATAATAATAATGACAAAAAATAAATAAATACAACAATAATAATATCTAACCAGTATAGTAGTGATGATGATAGTGTGACATTTAATTAAGTAAATGCAGTTAACATATGAATTACAACTTTGTCATCAAGATTAATGCTCAGCCACTCTCTTTTGTAGCTCACTGCGTGACGTGTGACTGTTGGCAAAACAATAAAAATGCTAATGGAAATACTATGGAAGTACTGGAAAAGTTACAATAGTGACAGTAGTACCAGTACCAGTAATGGTGGTAGTAGTAGTAGTAGTAGTCTGTGCCTACTGCTCCTCACCCTACATTAAACCACCGGTTATCATAGTCCTCAGCGGCTTGAACACCTTTCGTGCTGCTGCAGGAATGCCTTCCCTCCAATTTTGAAGAAGTAGCAGCCCAAGAATCATCTCAAACCAAATGTAAATGGATTAAATAACCACCTTGAGCACTGCTTCCCGCCCGATCGGCGCCACCTACAAACAACGTCCGTGAGCCAGCCCTGCCTCCGGTTTTTCCCACTACCTGGTTCCTGCACGGTGCCCCTCCTGTCTCCTGACCATTACTGCTGCCATGACACCACAACTATTAACACGGAGCCAAAGCAAGAAAACAGAGGTGGGAGATAAAACGGAAAACATGGTCGGGGCAACAAACAATCCAACAGATGGCGCCACTCTCAACCACAACAATGCAGCCGACACACACACGGGCGTGATCACCACCACCCTCGCCACCGCTGTGCCTGACGTTACTGAAGTGATCTCCAGGGAACTATCCAACACCAAGCTATCAGGTGATATGCTTTCCCTCATTAACGTAATTGGCAAAGTTATTCAGTCCCAGTTTGAAGCATACCTCAACAAGCTTGATAATCTAAATACTGCTAAGGATGGAAAAATTGCCTACCTGGAATCAAAAGTTTCTGCTCTAGAAAATAAGATCAGTGAACTCAATGACTCTGTTGATGATATTGACCAATATGAAAGACGGGACACTGTGATAATTAATGGCCCCTCCCTGCCTGATGAAACACCACAAGAAAATTGCACAGACCTGGTGGTGAACACCATTAAAAACAACCTGCACATTACCATGACACACACAGACATCAATGTTGCTCACCGCCTAGGCCCAAAACAACAAGGCAAAAAGAGGCCAGTCATAGTAAAACTTCACAACCGTGCTAAAAAGTATGAACTAGTGCAAGCTTGCATTACAGTTAAGCCACAACTCTACATAAATGAATCATTAACACCCAAAAGACGATCCTTATACACAATAATACGTAAAATCAAAGCACAACACAAACACATTCTCCAGCAGTGCTACACTTCTGATGGGAAAATTATTGTCAAATTGAGGAACTCCCCAACAAAATACATAATTACATCAGAACAAAACTTGGCAGCCTTTTTAGATAAGCACCCAATTTTCAAGGCGGCAGCCAGCACAGAATGATTTTTCTGCTATAAGATATGATATGTAATTTCACAATTAACTTTCTTTACATTTTAATAAAATAGTAGAATATTTCACCCATTGTCCTGGCTAACAGGTTTTGACTTGATCTCAATTTCTTATTAAGTACTAAAAATGGCATTACCTATTGCAGACACATATTCCTGTATTTATTGTTTTACCCTCTAAACTCCTTGCTTACCTTTCAACTATTCTACTGTTGAAAGTTAGTCTCCATATCACTCTACCTTTCCTCCTACCTTCTATCTCTTCATCATATATTACCTTTTTCCTACACTCTCTTCTTTCCATAGCCACTTCCATTTTCTCCTCTGTACTCTTTTGAGCTTCTTGTATTTGTGAATCTCTTGTATACTTCTTATTCTAGCTATGGCTCTCCCTGACACAAATCTATATAATTCTCTCTTTGACAATGATGTACTGAACAATAATGACAGTATGGATCTGGAACTTGTCAATTCCATGTTTGACTCCATAGATATAGATAACATTTGTAAATACCATGACATTAACTCTTACAAATTATCACTCCCTAAAAACTGTCCTGATTTTCTAAGTATATTCCATGTGAACACCCGATCCCTGAGCAAAAGTTATGATAATCTAATTTCTCTTCTTACATCACTTCCTAAGCTTCCTGACATTCTGTGCATTAGTGAAACATGGCTTAAACCATGTACAGCACACCTAACTGAAATTGACGGCTACAAATCTTACCACACACACAGACCTGACGGCTATGGTGGTGTTGCTATTTATGTCAAGGACTTTCTACCCACCATCTTATTGAATGAATATTGTATGTGTACAGAAAATGTGGAACTTTGTACTGTTAAAGTCACAATAGGCAACACTAACTATATCATTTCCTCCCTATACCGCCCCCACAGTAAGCACCACCAAATAAATGAATTCACTGCCTTTATGGATAATCTTCTCTCACAGACCATGTTTTCTAATAATAAATCCATTTTTGCAGGAGATTTTAACATCAACTTGCTTGAACACAATCACCATGTACCAACAAATAATTTCCTGAGCATGATGCAATCATGCAACTATTTTCCTCTCATATCTCGACCAACACGATTTCCTGACAACAACTCCACAGCATCTCCTTCCCTCTTAGATCACATATGGACAAACTTCACTGTTCCTTCCTCTCCAGGAATTCTTCTCTTTCCCCTGAGTGATCATCTTCCAGTGTATCTAAACCTCCCAACCCTAGACAAGCCTTCGGAGAACCACAAAATATCATTCAGACTAAAGAACCAAGAAAACTGTACAAAATTTACAACTAAGCTGTCAGCAGTACACTGGAATTCATTGCTTTCTCACCAAGATCTCAACATTAATTGCAATTTATTTTTGGACACAATACATAGTATTTATTTCACTTCTTTCCCTAAAGTAACAAAATTGATCTCAACTAAAAGACTTAAAAACCATGGATCACTCAAGGCATTATAAAGGCAATTCATCAGAAGTTCCAATTGTATAAATCTTACAAGTTAGGAATAATTGATTTTGATATCTATAAGCAGTACAGGAACTACCTATCCAATTTGATCAAACAATCAAAGAAAAATTACTATCATAAAAAATTTTCCGACTTTCGTCTTACCACCAGAAAAATTTGGGACACAATAAATGAACTTAGTAACTCAAATAAAGCAAAAACCTCACCAACAAACTCAGTTATTTTTAACAATAATACCTTGAACTCCCCATATGACATATCCGAGGCTTTTAATACTTACTTTACAAATATTGCTCCTAAACTTGCTGATGAATTACCTCAATCAGAAGGTTCCCCCCTTTCATTCCTCAGTGGAAACTATCCTCACTCTATGGCTGTGCCGCCAGTGACCACCCATGAGACAATTCAAGCAATAAACGCCCTCAAAAACAAGAAAGGACACATAGATGAGATACCTGTCCACATTATTAAACAAAACATAGACCTATTTACCATACCCCTCACTATTCTTTTTAACCAATCAGTTGCATCAGGAACTTTCCCAGAAAGATTCAAACTTGCTAAGATAATCCCAATACACAAAACTGGTTGTAAATCTGATATATCTAACTACAGACCCATCTCTATACTATCAACTTTTTCTAAGATATTTGAAACACTAATGAAGAAGCAACTCATATTATTCCTAAAGCAGAGAAACATTTTAAATAACAGGCAATTTGGATTCAGACCTGGATTAAACACTTTTGATGCAATTAACACTTTTATGACTGACCTTTATACTTCTCTAAATGACCACAAGTCCATTATTTCAATTTTCATAGATTTCAGTAAAGCTTTTGACACTGTTCAACCTAGTATTCTACTTGATAAAATGTTTCACTATGGGGTCCGAGGATGTGTTCATGAATGGTTCAAATCTTATTTACATAACAGACAGCAGTACACAGTCTTCAGCAATACACTATCTACAACTAAACCAGTACAACTGGGTGTCCCACAGGGAAGTATACTGGGTCCTATACTCTTCCTTCTATACATTAATGATATCACCAATATTTCCGACACACTCCACACCATACTATTTGCTGATGACTCAACTTTCTATATGAGAAAACCCAACAGAACTCATTAATAAAACCAATACTGAACTAATAAAATTCTCAAACTGGTGCTTAGCCAACAAACTTACAGTCAATACTTCTAAAACTCATTATATGTTATTCTCCAAGACTATTACTTATTTCCAACCACTGCCCAATTTGTCCATACTAAATGATAATATACTGCAAGTAGATAAAACAAAGTTTCTCGGTGTAATCCTTGACAAAAATCTAACATTCAAACATCATCTATCTAATTTATGTTTAAAACTGTCAAGAACCATTCCACTCCTCCTTAAATTGAAACATTTTGCCCAAATAATATTCTTAAATGTTTATACTATGCCCACATATACCCTCTTCTTACTTACTGCAATCCTGTCTGGTCTCAAACCTACCCTTGTCACATGTCACAAATTAATGTTCTCCACAAAAAAATTATCAGAATTATAACCAACAGTGACTTCAATGCTCACACACAACCTTTATTTAAACAACAGAATATACTGAATCTTTCTGACTTATCTAAACTTATTCTTACATCCCTTATCTACAAAAGAGTGCACACCGATAACCCCAACACACAACCATCACATAACTATCTGACACGAAATCAGAAAGCACTGTGCATACCCAGACCCAACCTAACACTATTCAAACACTCACTCATGTACGCTGGACCAAAGATATGGAATGGTCTTCCAGAACACGTTAAACAATCAAACAGTTTTTCACACTTCAAGAAACTACTTAAGAGCCATTATTTGAATTCTTATTAACTGTGCAATGGTACAAAGTAATATTATTGTATAGATATAAACAAATCAGTATTAAAATAGTTATTCAAATTATTTGATATTATTAATGACAGTAGTATGATCTTCATTATTGTTGTTGTAGTTACTTCTTCTTCTTCCTCCTCTTCTTCTTTTTCTTATTATTATTATTAATAATATTATTGTAATTGTCATAAATTATTATCATAATTATTATTGTCATTATTTTCATTAATATTCTTATTCTTATTAATAATAATATTATTATTATTATTATTATTATTATTATTATTATTATTATTATTATTTTTATTTTTATTATTATTGTTACTATTGCTAATATTATTATTTTTTTCTTGAAATATTATTATTATTATTATTTTCATTCTTCTTATTCTTCGTCTGATTATTATTATTATTATTATTTTATTATTATTATTATTATTATTATTATTATTATAATACAATTAATAATATCTTTTTTGTAATTCTCTTATTATTGCTGTTAACATTTAACTACAATAAAAATAATAATTGTTCTTATTATTATATTCTAATGTTAGTATTATTGTATTATATTCTAATATTAATACTATTCTTTAAATATTATCACAAATAATTATGTTTCTTAAATTTCTAAATATCCAATTAAGCCCATAAAGCTTTGCTTGCGAAGGGCTGTTTGTCACACCTTAAAAATTCCCTATGTAATCTTAGTTATAAGGCAAACATAATAAAGTGTTTAAAGTGTTTAAAGTGTTTA
>CM035220.1:14490819-14505142 GCA_020233015.1 Callinectes sapidus | reverse complement strand
TTGGTACTAGATGCCTTCGCAGGATCATGGGATACCGCTCGTATGACTTTGTGTCAAATCAGCGATTGTTCCACCAGACCGATTCGAGGCCTATTACTAGCATAGTCCGTCAGCGCCAACTGCGGCTATATGGGCATGTGGCGCGATACCCGGAAGCCGACCCTGCTTGTCGGGTTGTTTCCGTAAGGGATAACCCAACCTGGAGGAGGCCTAGGGGACGCCCACAGAACTCGTGGCTGCGGCAAGTCGATGCATCCTGCTGGGAGTTACTCGGTATAGGAAGGGAGCCTGCATGGGGACTCGCGAGGCGTGACCGCTAGTAGTGGCGCCGAAGGGTAGGCGAGGCAACGCGCCCCCCGGCGTATGCCCCCCATGATGATGATTTATCACTGAAGCTTATTTGAAACGCTGCCTCACAGCAAAACTCAACATCACTGAATCTTTTTTTATCCCATAAACTTGTTGTATCATCTTAGTTCATCTGTCTTATAATTTTTATTTATCAACAATAAGGTCGGGGCTCAGGCTGACTCTTGGGACACTCCACTTATCACACTTCTTCATAAGGATATTTTGACATCTTATCACTTATAACTTTTTCCATTTATCTCCCTTTCTGATTCCATTCCATTTATTTCCGAGTCAATAATTTAGTTTTCATTTTAAAAAAGGCTTGAAATATGTCTTGTGAGTTGTATGCTGTATAGATTTTTCAGTTTTTGTTATAACGAGTTTATTTAGTTTTTTGTCTCTTGCATGGTATTCACAAGCTTCAGTTGTGAATAACCAATTGATCTTTCTCTATATCTAAATGCCTTTTTTATTGCTATCTGTTTTTTTCCAGAATACAAAAGGGTTATTTTTCCCCACTGTTAGTTTCACAAAGTTGTTTGTATAAAAACGTAAGCAATGTTGTTTGGCAGAGGAACAGTTGCATCATTATTCATTAAAGCGGTACAGTGAATGAGTCCCAAGTGATGTGTGATTTCTTGTTATATCCGTTGTTCAGTTTTTCACAAAGGTGGCCAAAAAACAGCTCAACACTTACCACTTTTACGAAAACAGCATTTTATTTATAGTTATTCAATTCACTCTGATTCAAGAGACCATATAATTCACACCAGCTCGCCTGCAGGAATCTTACAAACTTGTAAGATTTCCGTGGCACATTCAGGAGATAATGGCACCTTATAATATAGGAGCCAATGTCTCAGATACGTACTTAAAGACTTAAAGGCTTAGGATTTAATAGTGTCTCCACCGCCTTCTTTATGGACACGTGTTATTTTACCTGTTTCCGGTCCCTTGGCACATTTCTTCTCTTCACTTCACTTCACTTCACTTTCTTGTGCACTTCTTTTACAACGGTCATGTATTGGGGCGAGCAATTCCGCCACACATTCCCTCGACACTCATCCTACAACACCATTGAGTCTCATTGCCTTCACCTCGCCGCCTCTCCGCACCGTGTTCAACAATTCATACTGATCGAGTGCCGTTGGCTTTTGTTTTCGACTCTTATTTACATTTTTCTATCGTACTTCACAAAATTCACTTCTGTTTCTGATCATCTATTATTGATTACTTTACATACATTTACATTTTTTATGCATTATTTCTTTTCCTTTCTTTTCAATCATACTATTTAACTTATTAAGAAAGTGTAGTCTGTAACCTGGTTCCTTTTTTGATGTGCTGATTTCACAGTAAAACACAATATAGCGCTATACGGGCCACGCTTCTATGGTGATCGTTGCTGGCGGGGACAAAAAAATACCCATTGATTAGTAACACGGCCGCCGAATGGTCGTGTTTTTCTGTTAATTCGGCGATGCTTTAATTTGGTTCCGCCGGCTTATGTGATAATGCGTCCGTGCGTGTGTGTGTGCGTGCGTGCGTGTGCGTGTGCATGTGTGCGTGTGTCAGGGGGGAGAAGGGTGGAGCATGTCAGTTTGGTAAGTAAATTTGTCAGCTTCTCTCCGTGTGTGTGTGTGTGTGTGTGTGTGTGTGTGTGTGTGTGTGTGTGTGTCAATTATTTTGGTGTTAATTACTACAAGTGTTGCTAGTTTTGTTACTGTTTTTTTGTGGTGATTTAATATTTTCTGTTCCTGTTTAGTAATAATTTGTTTCCTTTCTACACCTAACCACCATTTCTTCCTCATAAGCCTAATTCTATTCCCTTCCTATATCCCCCCCCGCCTCTCTCTCTCTCTCTCTCTCTCTCTCTCTCTCTCTGTCTGCCGCTAGGGGGCCTTTGTAAACAAGCTTCTGTGTGCTATCTCCTGCTTTTTGGTGTTTTACAAGGCATCCAGTGAGTCTGCACCTTGCACATCGCTCTGACACCTACAGTAAGACCCAGTCGCTGCATATTCGTCTGTTGGACTTTCTGGTGTTTGGGACTTAGACTGTAGCGTTGAGGAAAAATCAAGTCAGCCGGACGGGGGCCCCCTGCACAGTCTGCTCCTCGTCGGCGCATGCGCAGTGCGTGTGGTGTGACGTTGTCATGACGTCAGGCTGCGTCACTATCCTTGTACCCAGCGTTCACCGAGCCCTGCGGTGCTTGCGCCTTGAGTGAGCAATGGATTACAGCGGCCCTGCCACTCGCTCTCTGGTCGAGGAAGATCTCGCCCTTAGCGATGATGAGGAGTGGCCTTTAATGCCTCCCGGAGATCATCAGGCCTCGCCAGCAGCCACAGTTGAGGCTGTCGCCACCCTTCTCGACACTGAAGCTTCGAACACCGGCAACAACCCCTCATCAGCTAAACGCCTCTTGAACAGTTCATCTGACAGCAATGATGCCTTATCTCAGCCTGCTGCCAAGACAGCTAAGCAGGGCGATACTTCCGTTTCACATGATAAGGATTCCACTAATTCGCCAGCCGCTTCTCCCTCCTCTGTGCCATGCAACCCGCCTCTGACCTCACAGCCACTGCCAGCTTTTCCAGCCTTCGCTCCCCGTGATGAGTACGTTAAGCTCTTCTTCAGAGACAACCCCTCGGTGGAGACTAAGCTACGATGGCTTTCAGAAGTCAATACGAACTTCAGTCTGGATCGGAACCTTGCTGAAGTTAAGATGTCCGCTGTAACATCGAGATTCGTCTACGTTTCTAGAAAACGTGTGGACGTCATTGACAGTATAACGAAAGGAGAGTTTCTGTCCTTGTTCCTTGATGCTCAGGACTCATCTCAAAGGCCGCGAAAATTCCCTACCTACCTCCTGACTCGTTACCCTGTCTGCGTTGACCCTTCCCTGGCCAAGGCCCTGCATGGCGTCTACAGAGCGAAGCGCTTCATTCAGGATGGCGCACCTATCAATCGCATCGTGATCACCTGGAGCCTCCCTGATCCACCGCCGCCTTTTGTCACCTTTAACTTCCTTCCCAGCCTGCCATCATGCGAGGTGCGCAGGATGAAGGATGAGCAGCCTTGGTGCTTCAGGTGCTGGGGCGTCGGCCACATCTCCCGTTACTGTTCCCGTCCAGAGAAGTGTGCTTGGTGCTCTGGCCAGCATCACTCCCTCACCTGCCCTCACCGACCTCAATCATCACCTAATGGTTCCGCGTCAACCTCAAAGGACTTTGTGTCACCTGCACAGGGATCAGACTCGCCTCCTGTGGATACCTCGCAGTGGCAGTGTCCTCGCTGCCGTCAGCCAGGCGTCAACGTCTGGCATGGGTGTACACGGCGCCCCGCCACCTCCGCCGTGCCCCCCACCTTGGCTCCACAGTCAGCTCAGCGCGCGCCCGCTACTCCCCATGCCGCCTCCCCGCCAGTGTCTGATGCCAGTTCGGTATCTCCAGAGGTTGCGTCACTCCAGGCAGCTGTGGCATTAATGAAGTCTCAGTGTTCATCATATACTGCGCGTCTCGAGGCCATTGAGCGCCGAATGGATGAGTTCGTCAGCCAGCAAGCAGAAATGAACACCAAGATCTCTGTTGTGATGGAGGCACAACAAGCCTTTTCCGTCACCATTACCAACCTCGCTGAAAAGATTGACTCCCTCGCTACGCATATTGAGAGGATTACTACTCTACCTTCAGCATCCTCACTCTCCCGTGGCGCGCAGCAGAGTGCTGCTCACGCCGCCCCATCGACTTCACTTGGCCGCTCCAAACTGAGGGGCAGTGATGGATAGACAGATACAGCTCCACGTCCTTTCCTGGAATGCCTGCGGCATCACGCACTGCCTCAAACAGTCTGCCCTCAAGGGTTATGTGTATCAGCATCATCCTGATTTAATTTTCATTCAAGAGGCGTTTGTTGGTCATCCTGTAGCACAGTGGGGACCGGCGCCGCCGTTGAGTGGCTACACTCCTTACGTTCATCATGCCCGGAACGGCCTCATCACCTACGTTCACTCTGCTATACCACACCGACTTCTCCGGTGCTCTACACACGATGACACGACCTTCCAGCTGCTTGAGGTGGCAGTGGGCGCCGGCACGATTTGGCTGTGTAATGTCTACGCGGCTCCAGGCAGGATAGACACTGCTGTTCTCCCCACTCCAACTGTTCGAGGCACAATTTATATGGGAGATTTCAACGCCCGACATCCTGCCTTAGGTGACTTCTCGCTGGCACCGAATCGCAACGGGACACGCCTAGAGGAATGGCTCCGTCGCTACCGACTCACACGCTGGGATACTGGAGGTGCCACACACTCAAGAGGAGGCACTCTTGACCACATATTGACTCATGGCCTGGTGGCATCCAGTGTCAGGTGCTCCTCCGTGCCAACATTGTTTTCTGATCATCTTGCCCTCACCCTCCACTACTCACTCCCAGCCGCCCCTCCTCACCTCCACCGACGCACTCGCATCAATATCCCTCCTAAGTACTGCCCAACCTATATCTCCTACATGTCTTCTCTTCTTCCTACATTCAATTTGACCTCACCTGACCAGCTGTACTCATCCATTGTCACCTCCACACACGCTTTTTATGACCGCTATGTTCGCAGGCCGCACATCAAGCGTCGCACAGACACTCCAGCCTGGACACTGGATCACCGTATTGCCCAAGCAGAGAGGAAGGCGAAGGAGGATGGCCTTTCCTTCCAAAGTCACCCTTCTCCTGAGAGTCTGCGGAAGTACCAGTCATCTAGGGACGAGCTCGTAGTCCTCCAAAAATGTGTCCTCACTGAATCTTGGCACCAGTTTACCAGCAGCATCAACCGCCAGACAAGTGTAAGCTCCATGTGGCGTCTAATTAATAGAGTTGTGAAGCGGAAACCAGCCAGCACACTTCATCATAGTCCAGGTCAGTACGCCCAAGATCTTATCAATGGCTGGTCTAGGCAGTCACGTGCACGAAACCTTCCCCAGCACATTCGTGAGGCTCTCTCCTCTAATGAAGATCTCCGCACGCTCCGTCTGATGAATGCTTTGCTGAAGCCAGACGAGGAAGATGACAGGCCCATCACCGAAAGTGAAATTCGTCGTGCCCTCACTAAAGGAAAGGCATCAGCTCCAGGTGACGACGGCATCACTTACTCTGTTCTTAGACTCCTTCAGGAAGTCTCTGGCAATCCTCTTCTCCGGCTATACAATGTTTGTTTTCGGCAGAGATGTGTGCCGCGCGCCTGGACCTCCAGCACCATCATACCCATTCCAAAGCCCGGCACAGACAAGTTCAGACCTATATCACTTACATCCTGCTTTAGTAAGGTGATGGAGCGCGTCTTCCTTAATCGGCTTATGTTCCGGCTTGAGAGCAAGTTATCTAACAGACTTTACGGCTTCCTCCCACAACGTGGTACGCACCACTGCCTCATGGAGTTGTACACCCGCCTCACCTCAACCAGTGTAGTTGCTTTCCTCGACCTGAAGAGTGCCTTCGATATTGCCAACAGGGATATCATACTCGACCAGCTGGTGGACTTCGGAGTTAAGGGCAACCTACTCGGGTGGGTGCGGGAGTACCTGCGTAACAGAACCTCTCGTGTTCTGTTTAAGGGTGCGATTAGTTCTGTCGAGGGGTTTGAGCTTGGCACCCCACAGGGTGGCGTTCTCAGTCCTTTCCTCTATAATGTCTTGATGCATCGCCTGCTTTCCTTACTTCCTGAAGTCCCTGGCCTCACCATCACCTGCTATGCTGACGACATTTGCATCCACGCACACACACCTGAAATCTTGCAACACTTCCTCCACTCGTTCTATGTCTCGTCCTCCTCGTGTGGCCTCATCATTTCGCCAGAAAAGAGCCGTATTTTTACTCTTCGCAATCCGAGAACCCTCCCAGCCTTCACCGTGGGCAACAGCGCCATCCCTGTGTGCACACAGTACGTCTACCTGGGTGCACCAGTGAGAATTCCTTCAACCACGCCTACCCGTCAGCGCGTTCATCCCATAGTCCACGACCTTCTGACCCGGCTGCAGCAGCGCCTGACGCCTCTCAGGTGGCTCCTTAATAACGCGACTGGTGTTTCCATCCCTGTGGCCAGGACAATATACATAACCTTTATTCGGTCAGTCATTGACTACCTCTCTCCTGCACTTGTCCAGTTGCCCAAAACTACACTAGAGCCTCTCGACAAGTTTCAGAACACAGTAATGAGACTCATCTTAGGGTGTCCCATGTCTACCAGGATAGTCAACATGCTGAGTGAGCTCAACCTTCCACCCCTGATTGAAAGGATCCACTCTAATGTCGCATATTTCACCGTCAAGTGCCTCCACTTTCCCCATCTCTCCCCTCATTATTCACAAGTCATAAGGACCTTCCTCCAGCTGCGTCCTCGCATACCTCCCCTACAACCTGGTGGCCGCGCTCTCATCAAAACTGTCTCGTCTCAACTGCAACGTTTGGACATCAATATTCCTGTCGCCGATTTTTTCCCTCCGCCTCCACCCTGGATGCTGCCAATCCCGACGGTACACTTCACTCCCACCTGCAAGGCTCACCCTCCCGTCCTGCAGAAACAACTAGCACTGGATGCCATAGCGACGGTCTCGAACACCATCGACACGCCACACCACATCTACACGGATGGGTCTGTGCAGGTGGACGGCGCAGCTGGATGTGCAATTTTCTCTCCTGACGCAGTACCATCAGCAGAGGGCTGGGTTGGGCGTCGACTGCCGGCTCACTCTAGTTCCACATTCTGTGAGTTGCACGGCGTCTTAGATGCTGTGAGTCTCCTCTGTCAGAGAAGCCTCAACGGTGTTGTTGTATGTGACTCGCAGGCAGCCCTTCACGCCCTTTCATCAACAAGTCCTGTCTGTCGTCATTTGGTGAACAGAATCCTGACAGGCCTGGCCCTGGCTCATGATCGGTCATTGGTCATCAAGTTTATTTGGATCCCTTCACATGTCTCACTCTCACACAGCGACGCAGTGGATCGCCTGGCCAAAGCTGCTTGTGTCCTTCCTGCCCACGACGCTGGCCCTGCTCCCTCTCTTCAATGCCTCAAGACCAGGATCCGTGCAGCCTCCCTACTCTCCACGAGCATCAGTACGGACAACCAGAGGGCGGCCAGCGTCTCCATTCAACACTATGACGCCTTTCGTCACCATCGCTTCAAGTATCGTCGTCGAGGGCTGTGGGTTCGAAAACATAATGTGGTGTCAGCGCGGCTGAGGCTCGGCTACCGACCTCTGTGGCAGGTTGCGGGCTTGGAAGACGAGCCTCACTACACCTCCTGTCCTCTGTGCCACTCTGCCAACTCCAATCACCTGCACCACTACTGCCTGGATTGTCCTACTGTGGGGGACCTGCTTCCGCGCGGGCAGCCTCTCCTGGCCGTGTGTCAACATCTGCTGCAGGATGACCACCTGGACCTCATCCTGACCCGCCACCCACAGTTTGGCGGATGTTACCTTAGTATGAGCTAAACTCATATATACTTGTGCCCTCACACTTTCACTTTTGGAATTTATATATCACCAGATATATATTGCCCCCCTTTTTTTTTTTTTTTTTTTTTTTTTCTTTCTATTTTTCTTTTACTACTTTTGTAAACACTCCTATTCAATCAGTTGTTGCATCCCTCGTGTTTTTTAATGTATATATCAATGCTTCTATTTAATTATTGTGTTCAGTGAATCTGCCCTCAGCATAATTTATTTGCCCTTGTGGCAGAATCGTCTGACATACTTATTTTGTCCTGCATATGTATTTGTTCATGTGTTTTTGTATAGTCTGCCGCACGTCTCTGTGCGCAATAAATTGATAAAACAACTCTCTCTCTCTCTCTCTCTCTCTCTCTCTCTCTCTCTCTCTCTCTCTCTAGCACTGTTCCGCCACGTGCGCAGCTGCGGCTTTGTAAACAAACATCTCCAGACTGATAAGAATCTAAACGCTCGCTTCACAACATAAATGCATACTTTCTCCACTCACCCTCTCTCTCCTATCTCTCTTCATCTATCTTCTCTCTCTCTCTCTCTCTCTCTCTCTCTCTCTCTCTCTCTCTCTCTCTCTCTCTCTCTCTCTCTCTCTCTCTCTCTCTCTCTCAGACTGCGCTCAGACTCGGTCGTGTTAACATGGACGTGTTAACACACGGACGTGCTCTGCTCCAGTCTTTGCACTTCTTTGTACGCCATTCAGGCCTTGGCTCAACTAAATAAAGTTAGGTGTCCCCTTATCCCTGAATTGAGTTTTGCAATTTCACTACTCTCTTCTTAGTGACAACAGTAAATGTCTGTTTTCAATTGTCAAATCGCCTTTCCTCTCTGCCTACGCGGGATCCGCCTCAGTGATAGTGCTTTTGGGGTGAATCAATACCGTCCAGCCTCCCTAGAGTGGTTTGGCAGGTCAATTTGACACTTAGGTCACTCCTCCCTGACTTCCTCCCGCTTGTGCCCCGCTCCCCTCCTGTAGGAGGGGGGTGTACCCCATGACGGACAGCGCTTCTTTCCCTCCCCATGGTCGGGGAGGGGGAACGACTGACAGACCTCCCCTGACGGACCTACGACCCATTAACCCTGACAAAGCTTCATTTGTGACACTTCACGCTAAAGGACAGACCCACCTCTCAAATGTAAATTCTTTCATTATGAAAAAGGTTATCGATGCTAATATAGGCAATGTTGCTAATGTTAAGAAACTTCCCAGCGGAAACCTACTCGTTGAAGCTTTAAATTCGACCCAGATCAAGTCCTTGTTGAAGCTCCGGTACGTCCATAACATCGAGATTGAAGCCTCGATTCCCGTGTCAATGAATTCATATAGGGGTGTTGTCACCCATGCTGACTTCATTGATATGGAGACGGCTGAAATCGTTGATGAAATGGCTTACCAAAATGTAATTGGAGGAAAGAAAATAACTAAAATCTATTGACAGCAATAGAAGGAACACTGCCTCAGTCATTCTAACTTTTAGGTCCACTTAATTGCCAGACAAGGTTGAGGTAGGATATGAAAAAAAATATGTTCAACCCTATATTCCAAACCCACTTCGCTGCTTCAAATGCCAATTGTATGGTCATCATGGTAATGCTTGTCGGTCTTCGCTTCCATACTGTGCTAAGTGTGCTAGTGAGGGTCATGCTATGGAGCATTGTACGTTACAGGTTGAAAAGTGTCGTAACTGTGGAGAGGCTCACTCGACCTTCTCGCGGGATTGCCCCGTCTGGAAGCTTGAGAAAGAGATCTGCACAGTTAAGGCAACTGAAGGGATTTCCTACGGTGAGGCGAGGAAGCGAGTGAAGGTGACCCAGGCCGCTCCGGCTTCAAACGTTTCATATGCTTCGTTAGTAAAGTCCCGACCAGTGATGTGCAGTGTAGCCATACAGACTGAGTCGCCATCTACCACACCTGCTTCTACTCCATCTACTTCCAATGCTTCCTCTGCTACCTCCAACATCATTACACCGTCATCTACCACCACTACACAAAAAACTAATTATGCAAATGCTACCTCTTCTACTAAAATTAGGAATGAAAAGACTGACAAGACAAATAAAGTAACTTCACAGTTCTTAACCGGAAAAACACTTCTAATGCCGTCACTGCTCCCACGCAGTTGAGGAGTGGCTCACATTATCACTCCCTCTCAACTAGCTCAAGGAAGCATAATTTAGATGATGATATGGATGTCTCCTCTGGTAAGAGCCGGCCGGGAGAGGTCCCCCGGTAGCGCATCCGTGCGCAAAAAAAAAAAAAAAAAAAAAAAACTAAGAAAAACGGCCAAAACCGCAACTCTTAAGCCATAATGTTCAAAGTACTACAGTGGAACTGTAGAAGTATTCTGAATAAAGATCCATATTTGTCACTTTTAGTGAACATACACAGGCCGTCTGCTATTTGTCTACAGGAGACGAGACTGGATGATCAGCCTGATCCTTCAGTACTTAAACACTACCATTCGTACAAAAGATATGATGGTCATGGCGTTGCCATTTGCACACATAAGACACTGACGCAGACAGAAGTAGCGTTGAATACGCATTTGGAAACTGTCGCGTGCAGGGTGAAATTCAACGATGCGTACCTGGCTATCTGTTCACTCTAATCACCTCACAATACCTCCATATCTGATGATGACATAATATCACTAATTAGCCAGCTTCAGGGGAACAGGGTAATCTTAGGATATTTTAATGCCCATCATCAGCAATAGGGAAGTGAGAGGTCAAGTCCTCGAGGCGAGCAGATAGTTAACCTTTTGTTACAAACGAACCTCTGTCTTTTGAACGATGGTAGTGCGACTCGTGTAGATGATCGGACTGGCACCGGTATTGCCATTGATCTGTCTGTGGCCTCGGCAAATATATTTCCTGACTACTCTTGGGAAGTCATCGACGTCTCTCACGGAAGTGACCACCTACCCATCTGCATCCCTCATGCACGTGACACCCCCTCTACTCCCCGCCCTCCCAAGTTTAACTTTAAGAGAGCAGACTGGGCGTCCTTCCGTGCGATCGCCGACGTGGATGTATCTGGCGAGGACATTGATACCAAGGTTAGTAATGCGCGACACTCCATTTTACACGCCTCTGAGGTATGTATTCCGAAAACTGCTACAGTTCACACGAAGCGTGGAGTTACATGGTGGACAACAGATTGCCGACAAGCACTTCGTGAGCGCAATAGACGATACAGGTATTTCAGCCAGCAGCCCAGTCAAGACAACTTCATAGCCTATAAAAAGGCAAGGGCTCAGGCAAGGAAAGTTATACTTAATGCTAAAAGAAACTCATTCCGTCAATTTGTCCCAACTATAAACAGGACTACCCCCCTCACACAAGTATGGAAAACCATCACCATACTCAGCAATAAAAAACAATTCAACCCAATTAATTCACTTAAGATTAATGGCAATACCATAGATGACCCCAAAGCAATAGCCAACACAATTGCCCACCACTTCCACGAGGCCATCAGCACGGCCTCCTATGACCCTGCGTTCCTTCCACGGAAGGAAGCAGCCATGGGAGGCGTAAACTCAGATTATAACTCTGAGTTTACGTTGGATGAACTCCTTCTTGCCCTGAAAACCTGTAAAGGCTCCAGTCCTGGTCCAGACAATATTACGTACAGCATGTTGCAACATCTCGGCGCTGAGTCATTAAAAAAAATACTCAAATTATACAATGAAATTTGGACCACGCACACTTTTCCCCGCATGTGGCATTTTTAACATATCATACCTATTCCTAAAAAAACTGGACGCCTTACGGACCCCAGTGCGTTTCGTCCTATTGCGCTCACGAGCTGTCTATGTAAGGTCATGGAACGTATGATTAAAAGGAAGCTACTTTTTGTTTTAGAAGCGAGAGGTTTGTTAAGTGTTGAGCAGTTGGGCTTCCGTAAACATAGAAGCACGATGGACCATTTAACAAACCTCGAGCATTGTATTTCAGAGGCTTTTGCCAATAAACATTTCATGGTAGGGGTGTTTCTGGACATCCATAAAGCCTTTGACATGACATGGCGACATGGAATTCTCATGAAATTCTACGCTCATGGCTTCAGAGGTAACTTGCCAATTTTTGTTTATAATTTCCCACAGGACAGGACATTCTCTGTCAAGCTTCCCTCTAACGTATTCTCAGACATTTTTGTCCAAAAAAACGGAGTGCCACAGGGCAGTGTTCTTAGTCCTATATTATTTTCTATTATGATTAATGATATTCTGTCAACAACTCCCGTCCCCAGGAATCTTAAATACTCACTCTATGCTGACGACTGTCCGATATGGCACTCCTCGCCATACGCAGAATTCTCAGCTGGACGGATTCAACTTACTCTTGACTCTGTCCAACATTGGGCCTCTTTGTGGGGATTTAAGTTTTCCGTTCCAAAGTGTATCGGTGTTGTTTTTACTAGACGCAAAATTCCGAACCTTCACATCACTCTTCATGGCCAGCCGATACCTTTTCAAAATTCTGTAAAGTTCCTGGGTCTGCATTTTGACAGCAGACTCTGTTGGAAAATACATATTGATAATCTGCTTATTCGGTGTCGTAAAAAAAATTAACGTCCTAAAATACCTTTCTGGCACATCTTGGGGAGCAGACAGAACATCTTTATTAATGGTGTACAAGTCCTTAATTCGTTCTCACCTAGACTATGGCTCGCCGGTGTATGGGTCGGCATCGGAAGCGACTCTGAGAGGTTTGGATGTACTACAGAATGAATGTTTGCGAATGTGTCTTGGGGCCCTGCGCTGCACACGTGTAGCGCGCATGGAGGTCGAGGCAAACGTACCACCACTGTCCACACGACGTGACGCACTGCTGCTGGCGTATGGCGTCTCTACGGCCAGGAAGTCTCCCCTCGGTACAACTCCGTCCACCACCATAAGGCAGCACCACAATCTACACAGTCTGAGTCGGTCCCCCCTAGCAGTGCGAATACACCACCTTTGCCAGCGGGGGGACATCTCAATAGAAACCGGAGACCAGCTCGTGCTGCCAGTCCTCGCCCCATGGGAGACACCGTCCACCACCTTCATCACAAACTGGCTCCCGGGGCACAAAGTTACTATTACCGAGGCGGAGGTGCTACAACACTACCGGGCCCTCGTGGCAGGCCTCCCTCCTTCTCTCCACCTTTACACAGACGGCTCCAAGATGGGTGAATGTGTGGGAGCGAGTGTATGGTCGAGTGAATGCGCACTCAGATTCCGATTGCCTTCTCATACATCAGTATTTTCTTCAGAACTTTTTGCTGCTATTGATCAAGCCATAGATTTCGCACTCACTGCGAATCATAATTCTATAGTAATTTTTTCGGACTCTATGTCAGCCCTTCAGGCAATAGAGTCTGGACATAAGGATACGAATGAAATCCAGGGCAACATCATTAATAAACTAAATTCGAGTCGTAAGTCCTTCTTTCTGATTTGGGTGTCAGGCCATTCCCGTATACATGGGAAAGAGCAGGCTGACATGCTGGCCAGGTCTGCTGTAGAGCTCGAGGGAGCGTGGAACCTCCGTCGGGATCTACAGTCATGTCTCTCTGCCGTAAAATCATCAGTTCGACTCCTATGGCAAAGTCACTGGGACAGTCTCCACCTGAACACCATAAAGCCCGTCCTAGCTGAGTGGGCCTCTTCCAATCGCCCTACAAGGCGTGAGGAAGTGGTCCTCGCACGCCTAAGGATGGGCTCCACCCTACCAACCCACATGCTTCCATTCATATCCCACTCCTTTCCACCACAATGTTCACACTGTAATGTAACCCTCTCTGTCGATCACATCTTGATCCACTGCGTGCGTTATCGGGAGGCGCGGCGGTCCATTACAGCTTACTGTGTGGCCCGCCGTCTACCGGTAACTCAGGCCACCCTTTTGGGTGATGACCCGGATATGATCGACAGGCTGATGATTTTCCTGACAGAGACCAATTTAATCAGAGAGTTGTGACTTACTTATGTTTCAGTTATTCATTATGTATACAGTATATGCACCATATTTGTTTTCTTATTGTACATGCTTTGTAAATATTATTCTGGAATGAATGTCTGTGTGATGGATTTTCGCGTCACTGAGAATATGAGAATCTTCATTTCTTCCAAATACGTGTGTTCACGTATTGTACATTTCCCCAAGTATGAATGTGTATGTACTTTTACTTCCCTCCTTACCCCCCTGACTAATGACTTTAGTTTTGAGATAGGGTTCAGGTACTCCCGAATGAATGAAGCGTGCGAGTGAGTATGAATGTATTTATAAATTTTGTACATGTTAAGAAAAAGAAATAAAAATAAATAAAAACAAAATAAAATAAAAAAATAAACAAATAAACAAAAAATGAAAAAGATAAAATATACAGATATAAATAAACAACTAAAAATCTATGTGTACATATTGTTTTTTTTTTTTCTTACCATGGCCTAATACGTCAAGTCAGGGTGATGGCCCCCCCCCCAAAAAAAAAA